>CM053507.1:91101552-91178253 GCA_028627145.1 Eidolon dupreanum
TATATATATATATATATATATATATATATATATATATATATATATTTACACTGTGTTAGATTTCTTTCTGTTACCACATATTTGACCCCCTTTACCATAGTTAGATTTCTTTCTGTTACCACATATTTGACCCCCTTTACCAGTCTACCTCCCCCCTCCCCTTCCCCCTACCCTCTAGTAACCACTAATCTATTGTCCATGTTCATGAGTCTTTGCTTGTTTGTCCTGTTCATTTGTTGCTCTTAGGTTTATATCCCACATATATGTGATGTCATGTGATTTTCAACTTTTTCTGTCTGGCTTATTTCACTTAGCATGATTATCTCGAGGTCCATCCATGTCATCACAATGGCAGTATTTCACCTCAAGAAGAGAATTTTAGAGACCTCTGGGACAACAACAAGTGTATTAACATTAACATTATAGAGACATGAAAAGACAGAAAGCCTGTTTGAAGAAATAATGGCTGAAAACTTCCCTAACTTGTAAAGAAAACAGACATCAAAGTCAAGAAAGCTCAGAAAGTCCTAAACAGGATGAACCCAAAGATATCCACATTAGGACACATCATAATTAAAATGTCAAAAGTTAAAGATAAAAAGAAAATCTTAAAAGCAGCAAGAGAAAAACAACTAGTTAGGTAGGAGGGAACCCCTATAATACAAACAGCTGATTTTTCAGGCCAGAGGGGGTGGGCATGACATATTTAAAATGATAAAAATGAAACCTAGAACCAAGAATACTCTACTGAGAAGGTAATTGTTTAGAATTAAGGGAAATAAAGAGTTTTCCAGACAAGCAAAGCTTAAATGTCCATAACCACTAAACCAGCAGTACAAGAGATGTTACAGTGACATGTTTCAGCAGAAAAGAAAAGGCAAAAACTAGAAATAAGAAAATATACAAAAGAGAAAATCTCACTGGTAGAGGCAAACATATAGTAAAAGTAATGAATTAACCACTTCTAAAGCTAGTATGAAGGCTAAAAGACAAAAGTGGTAAAATCATTTATATCTACAATGATAAGGTAATGTATATACACACAAAAATATATAAAATGTGACATCTAAAACATAAAACATGGAAAAATAAAAAATAAAATAGATAAAACATAAAACATGGGGTCTATGTGTAAAATGTAGTGCTTTTAGAATGTATTTGAACTTATGTGTTCATCAACTTATTATTAACTGCTATGTGCATAGGATGTTATATATGGATTTCAGACTAGCCAAAAAGCCAAGAAACTATAGTAAATATACAAAAAAATAAAGATAAAGAAACCCAAAAATAATACTAAAGAAAGTCATCAAATCACAGGTGAAAAGAAGAAAGGAACAGAGAACTACAAAAACAACCAGAAAACAATGAACAGAATGTCAATATGTACATACCTATCAAAAATTATTTTAACTGAAAATGGACTAAATGCTCCAATCAAAAGACCAAGTTTGGATGAATGAATTAAAAAAAAAACTAGACCTACATATATGCTGCCTAGAAGAGACTCACCTCTGATTTAAAGATACAAACAAACTGAAAATAAATGAAAGAAAAAGATATTTCATACAAATGGAAATGAAAAAGCTGGAGTAGCAATACTTATGTCAGTCAATATAGACTGTAAAACAAAGACTGTAAGAAGAGACAAAAAAGGGAATTACATAATGATAAAGGGATCAACCCAACACGAGGATATAACACTGTTAAACATCTATCCACCAGACACAGGGACTACATAAAGCAATTGGTAACAGATCTTAAGAGAGAGATTGAGTCTCACAATGAAAGCAGGGGACTTTAATACCCTGCTTATATCAAAGGATAAATCATCCAGGAAGAAAATCAACAAGGAACCAGTGGTCTTAAATGTCACGTTAGACCAAACTAACTTAATAGATATAAATAGAGCATTTCATCCCCAAACAGAAGAATACACACTCTTTTCAAGTGCACAAAGAATATTCTCCAGGATAGACAACATATTAGGCCACAAAACAAGTCTCAATAAATTCAAGATTGAAATTATATCAAGCATCTTTTCCTATCATGACATTATGAAACTAGAATTCAACTACAAGAAAAAAAACTGGAAAAAATACAAAAACATGGAAGCTAAACAACATGCTACTAAGCAACCATGGCTCAACAAAGAAATCACAGAGGAAGTCAGGAAATACCTCGACACAAATAAAAATGGAAAGAATACTATCCAAAATCTATGGAATGCAGCCAAAGCAACCCTAAGAGGAAAGTTTATAGCAATACAGGCCTATCTCAAGAAACAAGAAAAACCTTAACTGAATATACTCACATTATACCTAAAGGAACTAAAAAAAGTAAAGCAAATTCCAAAGTTACTATAAGAAGGGAAATAATGAAGATCAGAGTTAAGATAAGTAAAATAGAAACTAAAAAATAGAAAAGATAAATAAAATTAAGAGCTAGTTCTTCAAAAAGATAAATGAAATTGGCAAACCCTTAGCCAGACTCATCAAGAAAAAAATGGGCCCAAATAAAAAAAATCGGAAATGGGAAGTTACAAACAATACTGCAGAAATACAAAGGATCATGAGAATACTATAAATAATTATGTTGCAACAAATAAGACAACCTAAAAAAATGAACAAATTTCTAGAAACATACAATCTTTCAAGAATGAAACACAAAATCTAAACAGACCAATTACTCATAATGAAATTGAATTGCTAATCACATAACTGACAATAAACAAAAGTCCAGGAACAGACGACTTTACAGGTGAATTCTACCAAACATTTCAAAAAGAGTTAATACCTATTCTTCTAAAACTTCCAAAAAAATTTAAGAGGAACACTTTCAATTGTTCTATGAGGTCAGCATTATGCTGATACCAAAAACAAAGACACTACAATAAAAGAAAAAGTTAAGACCAATATCTCTGATGAATATAGATGCAAAAATTCTCAACAAAATATTAGCAAACAGAACTCAACAACTTTAGAGAACATACACTATAATTAAGTGGAATTTATTCTAGGAATAAAAAATGGTTCAATATCTACAAATCAATCAATGTGAAACACCACATCAACAAAATGAAGGATAAAAATCATAAGGTTATCTCAATAGATGCAGAAAAAGCATTTGACAAAATTCAACAGCCATTCATGACAAAAACTCTCAACAAAGTGGGCATAGAAGGAACATATCTCTTAACATAATAAAGGTCTCTATATATACTAATAATAAATATGGCAATGGAAGAAAATTTAACTTTGGATGGTGAACACACAATGCAATACACACACACACACACACACACACATACACGCACACACACATACACACACACGATGTATTATTGAATTGGACACCTGAAACATATAAATTTATTAACCAATGTCACCTCAATAAATTTTAAAAAATATGACAAATCCACAGCTAACATATTCAACAGTGAAAAGATGAAAGCTTTTCCTTTAAAATCTCAAACACAGCAAGGATACCCACTTTTACCAGTTTAATCCAACAAAGTAGTAGAAGTCCTAGCCACAGCAATTAGAAAAAGAAAAGAAATAAAAAGCACCCCAATTGGAAAGAAGGAAGTAAAACTGACTATTTGCAGGTGACAAAATATTACATACTAAAAACCTTAAAGATGCCACCAAAAAACTATTAGAACAAATGAATTTAGTAAAGTTTCAGGAAACAAAATTAATACACAGAAATTGGTTGTATTTCTATACACCATTAGCAAACTATCAAAAAGAGAAATCCAGGAAATAGTCCCATTTATAATTTCATTTAAAAGAGTAAAATACCTAGGAATTAATTTAACCAAGGAGATAAAAGAACTATACTCTGAAAAGTTTAAGACATTGAAGAAAGAAATTGAATAGGATACAAATAAGTCAAAGGATAGACTGTGTTTATGGATTGGAAGGATTAATATTATTAAAATGTCCGTAGTACCCAAAGAAATCTACAGATTCAATGCAATCTCTATCAAAATATCAATGGTATTTTTCACAGAACTAGAAAAAATAATCCTAAAATTTGTATGAAGCCACAAAAACCCTGAATAGCTAAAGCAAGCTTGAGAAAGAACAAGGAACAAAGCACCACACTTCCTGACTTAAAACTATACTACAAAGCTATAATAATCAAAACAGTATGGTACTAGCACAAAACCAGACACATATATCAATAGAACATAATGGAGAACCCAGAAATTAAGTTACTACTATATGATCAATTACTCTATGACAAAGAAGACTATACTATGGGGAAAAGACAGTCCCTTCAATAAATGGCATCAGGACAACTGGACAGTTACATGAAAAAAAAATTAAACTGGACCACTTTCTTACACCATATTAAAAAAAAAACTCAAAATGGATTAAAAACTGAAATGTAAGTCTGGAAACCATAAACTCCTAGAAGAAAACATAGGCAGTAAACTTTTGACATTAGTCTTAGAAATATATTTTTGGATATGTGTCCGGGGCAAGGGCAATAAAAGCAAAAATAAATGAATGGGATTACATCTAATTAAAAAACTTTAGCACAGCCAGGGAAAACATCAATGAAACACAAAGTCAGCCCACTGAATGGGAGAAGATATTTGCAAATGATATATCTAATAAGGAGTAAATATCCAAAATATATAAAGAACATATAATTTGTACCCCTTTTTTTCCTCTTCACTTAGTATTCTGTGAATATTTTCCTAAGTTATTAAAAATGCAAATAATCTTCTAAAAGATTTTTAACTTACTGTTATAATTATTCTCAATGTTTTTTTTTGTAAAACATCCTAAATATAAATACATAATGATTATATATTTTTCCCTACAAATTAGCCATAAATGTCCAAGTTCACATATATGGTTATTCACAGAAACAGGACAAGAAACAATTTCCCTTATTCAACTAAGAGCATAATCCAAGTAAGTTTTTTTTTTTCCAAATTCTTGGATGAAGGATAATATTAGAAGCATAATTCATTTTGATTAAAACTAAGCTTATTTACTCTTAAAGAAGAGTTTCACATCCATATATTCAGTCATTTTTTTTCATGCTTCCTACAAGATCATTCTTTTTTGAAGGAGTTAAAAGAATGCAGGGAAAGAACAATGCCAGCATTACACTCTAGTGGGATTTATTTTGCCTTAAAGAACACATCACCTTTGTGTTTGTACCAGATGAAATATAAACAGATAATTAGTGACAAATGACATAATATAATGGCATTTACTGTAGTTTTGTGGGACTGGTTAATGTTGTGGTTTTAATTACAACAGTTTGATCTATAGTTTGAGTAGGAACATTGAGATCCCCCACCCCTGCTCACCAAATTTTCTTGTCATTTTTTTTATAGATGAAGAAATAGAAATGTGGAGATATAATCAATTGTCTGAGGTCACAGAGGGAGATGATTGCACAGCTGGAATATAAGCCTTGTACTTTACTGAAACTTTGGCTTTGTCCATGGGCCCAGCTAGAGTCACAAAGCTTTTCTCCTCCCCAGCAGTGACTTTGAGTACCAGCTTTCAGAGATTTATTTGACATCGAATCTAAGCTGCATTGTGAACAGTATTTACCAGGGGAAGAAGAAGAGGAATTACTTATCCTTTGGCATACATTAGCATGAAATGAAATCTTTTCTCTACATTGTAGAATGGCTTGAAATAATCACATATACAATGTATCTTTTATAAATGGTCCTTAATACAAATGTTGCTTTGAAGAATCCACAGAGTTTTTCTCCAAACATTTACAGTGCTTTTTTCCCCTTAGGATTAGAAGTTCTATCTACTGTCATTTTTAGCAAAAGGAGATTTATAAATTAGGTAATTTATTCATTATGTACACCCTTCCAGCCCAGCCTCCCTCAAATATTTTAATAAGGCCTGCATTGATATATATGTACACAATAAAGCTTTAGATTTAAGGAGAAAATAATTACAAACAGAGTACCTGCATCTATTTGACAGATCTGGTGTAGTTACTCTCTGCTGCTAAGGTTTCTACTACAGATGCAAGAACTAAGTGTCCTTGAACTATCCATCTGTCTTATTTTGGCAGCCAAGATTGAATGGTGGAATAGAAGGGATACAGGAAAAAACATGGAGAGAATATTTGCAACTCAGAAATAACCTATAAACTGTGATAACGCCCATTTTATTCCAAAGAAGAGTCTAAAATTTGAGTTAAAGAAAAATAAGCCAACAAACAAAAAAAATAATATCAATTTAACTCTCACACATTCTATTCACATGGGTATATAATTGAGCTTTTTTTTTTTTTAGTTCTGGATTTTTTGCAGTCCTGGTGAAATCAAGAAGGATCACTTGAATTTTATTTGATTAATGGAAACATAAGATCATTTCAAGTGTGTTATAATTTTTCTGTATTAATATATAAAAGAAATTTATTCCAAGTGACCTTATATAAGGGACATTGACATCATATAAAGACAACTGTTGTTTGAATGCTAGAGAAAGATTTGATGCAACCAGATGTTTATTGGCTGAGAAATGATCAGCTGATACCACTGGCTGATATGCTACATACTGCAGGCAATGAGTTTTGAGAATGTTTGTCTAACACATTGAACAGTAAAGAGGACCAAGATTGGAAGTAATATAAATTTTAAAACTCTACCAGGAGTAAGCTGACTTGGGATTTTAAAAATTATTATTGGTTTAATGTTTTTCTCTTTAGCTGTACATCTATACTGATTTGCAAAAACTCTTTGCATATAAAGTCTATTCATCTTTGATATTAAGCAAATAATTTTTTCTGAATTCATTGTTTGCTTATTTATAATTTCGGAATTTGTGTTAATCATGACACAATCTGATGCAGAGTTCCTCACTCAAGGGTAATTTGGCAATCTCTGGAGACGTTTTTGGTTGTTACATCTGGGGGAAAGGTGTTATAGGCATCTAGTAGAAGACATGAATGCTCTAAACATCTTAAAATACACAGGGTACCCCCATAACAAAGAATTATCCAATCCCAAATGTCATTGATATTAAAGTTGAGAAACTGGTCTAAACAATCATCCTGATGTATTGTTGTTGTTGTTTTTCTCAGTAGTTTCTCTATTTATAAAACAGAATGTTAAGATTTTCCCAGAATTTTCCGAGACTGTGGTATCTAAGTTTATTTCCTGATCCTATAAGACTTACTTGCTCAGTTGCTGTAAACTGGTTGAGGAAATAGGGATGAAATTATCCATATGTATTTTCTCTGATGAATTAAAGTCACCATTATGATTTTAGAGGCCTGGAAGAGAAAACTGGTCAAAATGTAAGACAGGGCCTCACATTAAATCTCCCAAACTAGTAATCCTTTCCTAGAAGATTTCCCTATTGAAACATCCTTGACTCATACATAACTGAGTTCCTAATCCACAGGCAGCCCTCACCAGTCAAGGGGTCCACTCTAACTGGCAAGCCTGTCACTTGGCAGAGTTTTCCCTTTTTGTCTTTGCTGGCTTTAGTGTCAGAGGCTTGATTTCAAGTCCTTGTTCCTCCATGACCTCGCTCTTTTTGTTTTCCGTGCCTAATTTCATTAATAAAGTTAGTAACTTTATTGAGATATAATTGACATGCAGTAAACGGCACATATTTAAAGTGTACAATTTGGTAAGTTCTGACATATGTATATACTATGAAATCTTCACCACAATCAAGATAACAAACACATCCTCCACCCAAGAGAGCTTCCTTTGCCCCTTCGTAATATCTCTCTCTCTTCCCTCTCTGCCTCCCCTCCTTATCCTCAGGTGTCTGCTGATCTACTTTCTGTCAATACACATTAGTTTGCATTTTCTAAGAATTTTGTATAACTAGAAGAGTCATATAGAATATTTTCTCTTTTTCGTCCAGTTTCTTTCACTCAGAGTAATTATGTTGGGATATATTTATGTTGTTGAGTGTTATCAATAGTTTAGTCCTTTTTATTCTTAGTAGTATTCCATTGTATGGATAAACCACAGTTTATCAATTTATTTCATTCAGTTATAAACCTAATAAACTCTACAGGGTGGGCGGGGGGAGGAGGAATGACATTAAAGTATAACATCTTTTTGAACTTTTTATGTAATAAAGTTTTATACTATTTCTTTATGCTTACTTCTGTAAGTATTCACAATGAATTTATAGTATGTAAATTAAAAGGGCCCATTTGACCCAGATGGTACATAGTAGTGACTATTTTTATCTGGTATACTGAGGAATAATCAAGAAAACCTCTCTAAAATTTTAATCTCTACTTACTGAAAATATTGCTGTAATATAAATATTATTTTAAAAATTGACATCTCATTTTCAACAGGACTTTATCAAATAGATTGGACAAACATTGAAACAAGCACCACTAGCACCACAAAAACAATGAAAATGGAGAGAATGATTACAACATTAACCTCCTAAATCAGCTTTTTTCCCTCACATCTTTTAAAGCAACTGGTCTTCTCAGGTTCTCTGCTTGAAGGAATGAGATTCATTCTACTTGGAGAGTGGGAAGCAGTGGGTAAGATAAAAATCACTGAGGAAACATAAGGAACTTGGCCCGTTAAGTTGGGTAACTGCCCAGCTTAAAATTAGAATAATGAACTTCCTTTTTTACCTGTATGAAATATTTCTCATGTTTCAGATTTCAGCACCCTTCTGGAAGGCTTCCATCTTTCCATTTAGTTGCAAATGAAACACAGAAAACCTGCTTCTCACAGGCTATTTGATTTAGAAGATATCAACAATTATCAGCCAGAAAATGGGAACAGTTTTTTTTTTTTATTTTACTAGTTCACTTTTATTTAAGTCGACTTTGAGAGCTTCTCCTACTGAACTTCCACACATTCCTAGATGTGTGTGAGTGTGTAACCCAGGCTCTTATTGTGGAATTTTCACTATCACTGCAATAGTTAAAAAATTTAGCTGAAGAGAATGTTATAATTAAAAAAAAAAATTAGGCAATGATCCTAACTATTGCTAGACCTACTTTATTTGATTAGGTTTAAGATAGTCTCACAGAAGCTAATTATAATAAGAATTTAAATTCTACTACCGCTTTATGAAAAATTTATAAAAGCACCAGTTTTCAAAAGGCCCATTTCCTATCTTTTATTATTAGAAAATGAAAAATATATTTTTCTAGTATTACTGAGTAATGCCAAAGGACCCACCCAAATTCCAGGCTACTCACTGTTCTTTCTCTTAATGGCTTTTACATCATGTCCCAGTCTGAGCGTTTGCACTCAACACATGCTTGATAAACTCTGCCAGGCTGAAGGATGCTTGTCTGTTCTACATTCCTTAGCCTCTGAAGCCTTTTTTTTGCTTCGCATGCCTAAAGGGGCAAAGGTCAGATCTCCCCAGCTGTGGATTAGGTCATTCTCACTGATCATCTGCAGCTGATCACAATAAAAGCAGGGTCTCCCATGTGACTGGTCCTTCCCATTTAGGAGCAGTGATGTCATCTCTGGAGAGACTGGCTGAGATATGCAACTTGTTTTAAATTGGACTACATAAATTTTTCTTCTGACTTCACTACAACTTTTTATTTATTTTAGCAGAAAGACTAGTTTGGTCATCATTTTAAACTAAAATAAAAGATAAATGAAATAAAGGGAGCTTATATTTTACAAGTGGTCATTCATAAGTATTAGGTTGGGCCAGATGAAATAGCCATTTTTCTACATCAAGATGATTGAATATTGGCATTCTTATATGGTTCATACCAATACTTCCATTGCACCTACCTCTAAGAATAGTAAATATTCTTTCATGAGTTTCAGAATCAGGAAAACTTAGTTCGAATTCCAGCTCTGCCATTTACTGGCTGGATGATCTTAAAAACATTAGGGTAACTTTCTGAATCTTACTTTACTCAAATTTTTAAAATGCAGGAAGTAATATGAACCTGGTAGGGTTATAGTTAATGTATAAAATGCTTAGAAGATCACTTGCCTACAGCAGGCATTCAATCTACAGTGTTAGTATTAATTGCAGAAATACTGACAGTGCAGTAGGCCAGGTCCCTTAACCAAAGCCCTTAGAGTCAGACATGTTTTAAAATTCATAACTTTTAAGATTTTAGAAAGATGCTACAGTGCTTATAATCAGAACTAACTATATAATTTTCAGGGATCTGTGCATAATAAAAAATGCAAGACCTCATTCAAAAATTATTAAAGATTTCAAGATGATGACAGTAGAGCTTTAAGCCAAGAACAAGACCTTTCTAGGTGTGAGGCCCTTGTGTGACTGCCCTGCTTATACAGTATCTCAATATATACCCACAGCAAGGGCCTGAAAACAGTAATGAAACACATTAACATTTCTCTAGTGAAATGTGTGAATATTCACACCAAGTGGGATAAATAAAGACAGTAGATATCATCATGCCAGTTCAGGTCAGATTTACCACAAGATGAATTTACCATGAACTTATGAAAAACTTTAGATTTCTAGAGCTTTTGGGATATCGAAATTCCAGATAGGGGACTGAGGTGGTAGTTGCATTGTATTTTCTAGGCCAACCACACACTGGGAATTTATATTATAGAACTAAAGGCCAGTAAGAGAACATTGAGGCCAAGAGAGACTGGATTCAGATCCTCTTTTGCCACATATTAGTTGTGAGACTTTAGGCAAGACAAACTGGAGGCAGAGATATAGTGTGGTTCTTACTTCAGGGGAAGGAACCTAGGCTGGGGAAGAGGATGGATGAGTGGGAAACCAAAGCCTTAACTGATTGGTGGTGGTTCAATGGGTAGCAAGCTTCTAAAATCAACAAAAACAAAACAACCAAAACAAACAAACAAACCAACCAACCAACCTAACAAACAAAAACCCCCAAACCCTTGCAATTTGACTTCTTCTTCTACTTACTTGAAGTCCTGCTTTCACACTCTTTCCTCTGATGTCTTTTCATCATGATATTAACATCTGTCATACTAATGTATTTTCTTGACAAATGTTCTCAAATTGTGGCATGTACTCAGGAGAGTTACTGATATCCTATGTGAGCACCCACCCTATCCTTGAATTTGGCTAGATTTTGAGCCTATGGAATAATAATGGGTACCATTTATTGAAATTTACCATTTTGGTGAACAAAGGGCAATTGAATACATGAATAGTAGGAGCTTAGATCTGGACTATCTATTAGTATCTGTGATTTATTTATTGGGGGTTTTATATATAAAAATAATATTGTCTGATTACCCAATAGAATGATCCCTGAGGCAAGCTGTTTTAATAAACAAAATTAAATAAAGGTATTTATGTTGTCCTAGTAATGCAGAAAGAAGTAAGATTATTTTTAGATGTATAATATGCATTGTTATTAATATATAATCTTATTAAGATATAATATAAATAGAATTTAAAAAATTTGAAAGGATGGAATTTTAGTGAAAAATGGAAAAACAGAAGTGAACAAAAGTTGATGCGTGGACATGCACAAGAAAAGTAAAAAGAAAAAACCCTGTTTTTAATATCTTTACAGAATGAGGAGTAAGACAGTTGATGGAGTTATTCTAGTAGTAGAATGCAAGACTATGCAATCATTTCAAGTATATTGGATTGAAAAAATTAAAGGCAGGACCTATATTCCACTCATTTGCTTTCTAGAAAATGAGGCTGCCTAAGAAAGAAAGCATGACACATTATTTTTCCAAGCAACGTGTAATTTTGTTGTCATTCAATAGAAGTTCTAAGTAGGAATGTATCTTATTGTTGAGGGCACACCAAGAAATTTCCAATTGAAACAGCTGAACAGTTAGAGTGAATGAAACTATTAGGAAATGAGTATGTTTACCTAAAAATGTTTAAATGCTAGATGCAAAATGTTTGAACATAAGTCATTCATTTAATAAGCAGAAATGAATACAAATAATATGCTTATTGAGATCAAGAAAGGAGTGGATTTATTTGATCAGAATTGCAGATGAGTACTTTTCCTATGTGAGAGAAGTTTAGATAACTTGTAAATTCTAAACCAACAATGTATGAGTCCCAGTAAGAAGCCTTAGAAATGGTATTAACAGTATAAGATGATCTTTAAAAAATGCCTAATAGGCTTTATAAGATAATATTTTATTGCAAAATGCCCATGATCCAGGGC
This sequence comes from Eidolon dupreanum, assembly GCA_028627145.1. NCBI lineage: Eukaryota > Metazoa > Chordata > Mammalia > Chiroptera > Pteropodidae > Eidolon > Eidolon dupreanum. Next base: position 91,113,676 of record CM053507.1, read on the forward strand.
AGCAGGAGACTCTGCCTCTACTAGATGCTCATTAAATTTCACCCTTCATTTCTTAGTCTCTAGAGGCTTGTGTTGGCCATTTCCTGTGACTGCCCCCTCCTGGCCTCAGGCTGCACCTATTCACCTATTCTGACATTTATCTTTATTTATCGTCAATGTTAGAGGCTTTCAAAAGTCATTAGGAGCCAATATAGTAAAACCAACCACCAACTAACCAACCAAACACATAAAAACACATGAAAACCCCCATACATCTAAATAATCTGTGTTGTAAAGTTTCTTATCCAAACTTGACTGCACCCCATTTCATATGGCTATGCCTTTGAGTAGGCACAAACTAGCCACCTCTGCTCTTCCTGAGAAAACAACAGAATCCTCATATTTGCTGAAGCACTTTCTTATTTTGTGGGAAGTGTAGGGTGCTTGACTTCCTTCAAAATTCTTTACTAAACCATTTAAGGAAGGACCTGCATTGCTTCATACTGTCTAGCGAAGTGGAATTTCTAAATATGTATTTTTATTTTTGTCAGTCTTTTGCTTTCTAATTTCTTAACATGGTCTTAATTTCACTCTTCAAAATCTGTCTCTCAATTTTGCCCACTACTTCTGTTGTACATGATTAATCAGAAGACGAGGCATACTTACATAGCACTGACTCTGTGCCTGGCTCTGTTCTCAGTACTTCACATATATTTACTCATTTAGCCTCCCAACATCTCTCTGAGAGAGACATCATGATTGCTACCTACAACTTAAGTGAGAAAGGTGAGTTAGAGAGAGGTTAAGTACCTTACTCAAGATGGCACCACTGATATGTGGCAGAACAATGATTTCAACCTCCGCAGTCTAGTTCTAAAATCTGATTCTTATTCATTCCTATCATTTTCTTTCTGTGGATTGTTTTTCTTTGTGCTTTTAGTCTTGGATCATTTTATACTCTCATGTTTAGAAAGTCTTCAATTATTTTAACAAAACGGAAATAAATGCTAAAAGTATTTTGAAGCCCTTTTAATTTTTTCTCAGTGAAACATTTTCTAGCACTATCATCATAGAATTAACTTTGCCTGAGCCAATAGGATTCATCTTATAAAGCTTTATAGTTAAGAGTAGATGGCTTATGGTTTCAAATAAAATTTTAAAATTATGTAAACTATAATAATCTTAATCTAGGAAACCTGTTAAGTATAATAACTAGAAAATTGTTACTTAAATTTTAAATTAGCACTTATTACATAATTGGTTTATTATGTAGTTGGGTAAAATCCTTTAGGCCATATGTTCAAAATAGGGATTTTGACAACTGTCTTAGAGGGTTATTATGGCATTAAATAATATGAAAGTGCAATGGAGCTCACTCAAGTAGATTAAGACTTCTTACTTGGCATGTCAGACTCCAGAATTTCAGTTTTAATGGTTAATTAGGATTCATCCAGCTCAAGAATTTATTTAACAATACCTGGAGTATTCTTTGATTTTAGAACTTTAGGAATAAAAAAATATGTTTGTATTTAGAAATATAAAAATGATTTTTTGAGGATTATCACTCTCACATTCTGTATTTAATTACACACAGCTTCTTATCGTATGTGCTACTTATCAGTTTATTGCCTCTCAGCTCCAAATTTACCCTCCAATATCTGCTCTGCTATAAAGGATGGAATTCCTGGAAATATCTCTTCTTTACAGTGAGCATGATGTTTAACTTTCTCGGTAGAGGGCGTTAGAAGGACCTAGCAAGGAGGAAGGAGATCTGTTTTCAGTGTTGGCAGAGTCAGTGAGAAGTGTATGTGTGAGAATGCGGAGCGTACTCTGCCCCAGCCAGGAGCCAGCCGTGTGAGCCCTCCACAATTTGCAGTTCCAGCTCGGCTTGGTGATTATCTTCCTACATCCTTCTTGACATAGACACTGTGAACTCCAGGCGTCCTGCCCTGATAAGCACCTCCACTCTCAACATGCTCATGTCCCAATCCACTAGCCGAGGCTCATCTGTGCTCTACCTGTATGTCAGAGAGACTGACTGTGGCAAGCCAGAAGGTTGTTTCCTTACTTGCCCAGCAACTGCAGAGCAGATCTAGTCCAGGCAAACCATCAAACTTCTCTGCCATCCATTGTGCTGTAATCTCATCTTCTCCAATGAGATCTGAACTCAGCCTTGGGGAAGAGGTCTCTGTTCTAAATTTGGCCTTCTTTAGGTACTCTCTCTTTCAGCCCTGGGGTTCCATATATAGTTTTAAAAATATGTTATAGCCACTTTTTGGTCACTGTTTAATAATCCGTTATATTAAACTTTCTCTGTTTAAATCACTGTGTGGCTTCTGTCTCTTGATTGGACTTGAACTGCTACATGATATCTATATGCAACAAAACATAAAGAATATACAATGAGTTCTGGTGTCAGATCCCTTCCTCCTAAGAGTTTTTAACCAGATAGCCCTTTGTTGTTCTCCTTTCCCTTTTTATCTTTTTCTCCCTCCCTCCTATCCTCTCTCTTTCTCTCTGTCTCTTTCTCTCTTTCTGTCAGCTCTGAAGATGGATGGATAATGTGGCTCTTCTCCATCTCTCTGTAACCTGAGGGTGCTATCCTGGTGTTCTGCTGAAGAGACTCCATTTTCTTTTCCCATGACTAACAGTGACTATGGAGGAGATTTAAAGCAGGTTTGGTGGGGAGCTTTTTCAGTCCTAGCGTCTCACAAGAAAATGGATCCTTCCATTCATTCAGCACCATAAGACTTCCTGTGTAATTCCACTGCAGGATACGGCGTCCCTTCATGAAATCAGTTTCTTAATCTTTTACAGTGTTAGAAATATTGGAAAAGAAAGCCATCAGGTTATGTCGATATTAAGTAGAAAACAGTTAGATGTTTTAAAATCCATAGTTTCTGAAGCACAAATTATGCATGCCATCCATTAGCGGCTTCTATTGATTGAGAACAGCTAATAGTCTCCCATGGGGAGGAGCCAATGAGGAGTATGGAGATTCCAGAATGAGCTTTGGACTGGCGGGGTTTGAAGAAGGAGTGAGTGCTGAATATGTAAAGAAAGATCCTCTTTCCAATGCCTGACACTTCCCAGGCGACTCTCCTTTCATAGCTTCCCACATTCTTTTTCCTGCTCCTGCAAAACAGTGATGTTCTAAGCATAGAATAGCAAGTTCCCTGCTGTTAGACATTCTATAAATGAGAAAAATGAGAAAGAAACATTTGGCTCTTATACCACAGATAAATTACACTGAAAAAAAAAAAAAACAGGCAAAAGGAAATTGAATGTTTTTTCCTAGGACAGCATTCCCCTCTGCTGGTGAAAGCCTGTAACTTTTTCCCCTACTAATGCAACTTTAAAAAGAAGCAGTAGTCATCCAGGATTATTGTGTGATTATGGGGGTACATTTGGTGTTTTCTTGCATATAATGTGTTGTTTTAGAACCTGACAAAACCTCCAAGGAAATCATGTGGTATTTCTCCTTTTTTTTCCCTCTCATATTGAATTCTGAAATTTTCTTCCCCAAACAATGAATGATCTAGTGTCTGGGGAGAGACTGTATTTATTTACCAAATGAGCAGTTCTCTCCCAGCATGAATTTATTTTCCACAGAGCCCAACTAATTATACTTTAGAAGGAAGCTCTTTCGGTATCTATCCCTGGAGACTGCTTTTAGTCTCCCTGGAGAATTCACAGTGCAGTAACATTCCAGAGTTGAGAAATGATAAATATCTTGTATCAGATTCTCTTGATTCAGTAAGATTTTTGTGACCTAAACTTGAGGCTACCCATTAATTTTTATCTTCTGAGGAAGGTTAAGTCAGACAGTCCTGGAGGAAGTGGTCTGTTCTAATGACTCACCTGGGAAAGCCCAGAGGAAATGACTTACCAGATTCAAATTGGATATAACTGAAGCCTATAATATCTACATATTTTAACACTATTGTAATTTTTGCACTGATATTTAACACATAGAGAAAGTAGGAAATAAATGTAAAGAGAAAAATAAAATTGACATTTGGATTAGACTCATCTTGACTTTCATCTTGACATTTTGACGAAGGCAATGGGGTACATAATTTTAAAAAAGGTATCAACAGACAGTTTTCAGAGTATTAGCTGAATACTGTTGCTAACTCAGTGGGCTTGCATCATGTATTATGTCAGTAAGTGTTTAAATGCATCCTTACAGCACACTCATAATTATTCCAAACTCAACTCCTAGTTAATTTTGACAGCTTGGTATCCCCTTTCCATTCTTTTTTTTTTTTTTTCTTCTTTTCCCCACATTTTTAATTGAATATCCACTTTCTCCTAAAACTAATTCTATTTTGGAGAGTATTAAAAGATAATTCTCAAAAAAGGTTAAAATCATGACTCTCATAGAAATAAAAATGAACAAGTGTAAAGATTTTATTCTACTCATTAACTAATGAGGATACCAAGCAGATAACTGGTTCAAAAGAGAATCTGAAGAAACAGACACATTTACATATCAGAAATATTGAAATGAATGTGTAAATAGAGGCAAAATTGGTTTTTCTATAGAAAGGGAAGGGAAATCAATCAAACCTCTACTGGGCAGAATACAGTTTGCATGTCAATAGACAAAAATTATTTTGCATTGTTACTTCTTATCTTTGATTTACAGAAAAACTCCAAGACAATAAAAGACTAGAATCAGATAATCCTGAGAGTGGTCTTGAGAGCCCAGACAAGGCATAGTTTTCCAGTAAAGCATCAATATTTTTCTTACAGGAGAAACTATTTTTCCTACAAGAGAAAATAATTTTCTGTTTGAGGCTCTTTTCTCTATTTCCTTAGAAAACAGGTAGATTCAAGGATCACTCTGCAACCTCTGGGTTTCCATATCAGATTCTTTTTGATCTTTCTCTCATACAGGATATAGTAAACCCAGGTCAGAATTTGCATAGTACAATGTGATTTAGTCCATAGTTAGAGATGTCTCCTACTTGAAATTTTATTTAACTGTGTAAGATATCTAATTTTATCTTGTTCCTTAGCATTCATTCTGTTCATTCAGCAAATAGTTTCTGATCACCTACTTATCTGGTGTCAGGTCTAAGAAAACAGAAGTAGGTTAGACAAGGCCTCTGTTCTCAAGGAACTTGGATATAACAGAAATGAATTTTATTCCAGAAACCCAGAGGCACAAGAAATATCAACATACTTTATTTCTGTAAATCGGATTTATTCTGAATCTGAGATCCAGACACCTGCTTGGAAAATAGTTTAGTCTCAGTCTTTATACAGTTTTCTTGAGGTTATATGAATGTTATAAAAAAGGAAAATATTTGTGGGGTTTCTCTGTGGTCTTTGGTCCCATAGGTGAAAACTGTGCAATACTTTGTAATTTATTAGGAATCTCGGCTAGCTCATCCATGTGTTTGTGTCTGCTCTTGGTTGTTGTTGACCAGGTTATCCTACAACTCTGTAGAGACAGAAGTTAAATTATAAAACACTAATAATTATGCAAATGTTTTTGTGCGTAGCAAGCAAATGATTCTTATACATGGCAATGCAAATTAATTTTGTCAGATAGAAAATAGAAATCTCTGAAAGTCAAATTTCTGGTTTTAATTAATTAATTAATATCTTACTGGTTCTCTTATTAATTACTGAGTTAAAGAAAACCTTGATGTCTCCATTTCATATTTGTATGAAAGTCATAATGTTATTCTCTTCAAGAATGTATCCTTTATAGTCTCATGAATTTGATCCCATTGAAGCTCACATGTCATTTGAAGCCCCAGAAAGGATGATAATCTTTACCAGAAAGCTGTAGTTTCAGGGCTGTACATGGTTGTGCAGGTTTTGTGCAACTCAATTCTAGGGAGTACCATTTACATAGACCAGAAGCAAAATTGTTTAGATTGTAAATATGCCACAGGCCATAGGATTCTGCCCTAATTACTCAATTCTACTCTTGCAATTATATTTGCAATTATAGGCAATACATTAATGAGTAGATATGGCTGTGTTGTCTCAAATTTTATTTACAAAAACAGGTGTTGTCTCATGGGTTGTTGTTTGCCAATTCCTGACATAAACCACGGTAGTTTTTCAGTAGTTTATCAGTAATCTCCTTTGGAAAGCTATAAGAGAATGAGAAGTAGAGCTTCATCATGTATATCTCTCTTTACTCTATTCTCCTACTTGCTCCTTGAGAAGTACTTGGTTTATCTCATTACTCTCAAACACAGCTTTCTCAAAAAGTCTTTTGAAAATAAAAGATAGAGAAAATTTTAAGAAATATTGCTTTGGTCCCAGAATGTTTCTAAATCAAAGGACAAGAACACTAGCTACTTTGATGGAAAAACAGGAAAAATACAAGATCACAATGCAAATTGAGATCTTAGCAAGTTATCCTGTCACAGAGATAAGACTTATTTTTTATACAATAATTACTTTTTAAAACTTTTTTTACTTTTGTGAAATACTTCATAATTTTCAAAGCACTTTTCAGGTACACAGACATGGAAAGCAAAGCAGAATGAGCTTAGTCAATGGTGTTTTATTCAATTTTAATAACTATTTAAAGACTTAATCTATGTCAGAAAAGGTCATACAGCATCTCTCTGGTCCTTCTGGTATGCTTGTTCAGGAGGAAACCAGCTACTATATAGGAAATCTGACTACCCTGAGTTCATCTTGCTGGAGAGGACACATGTAGGCACTTGGGTAGATGATCACTATCTATTGCCATCTATATGAGTGAGCTGTCTTGAACTTGAAAAGTGATTTCCCTAAAGATTGCCAGCAGACATGTGAACAGATATCGACATTACTAATTATCAGGGAAATGCAAATCAAAATCACAATGATATATCCCCTTATATCTGTCAGAATGACCATTATCAAAAAGACAACAAATAACAAGTGTGGTGAGGATGTGGCAAAAAGGGAACCCTTGTATAATGTGGGATTGTAAATTGGTACAGCCACAATAAAAAACAGTATGGAGTTTCCTCAAAAAATTAAAAATAAAACTATCATATGACCCAGCAATTTCACTACTAGGTATTTATCTGGAGAAAGTAAAAACACTAATGAAAAAGATATATGCTCTCCTGTGTTCATTGCAGCATTATTTACAATAGTCAAGTTATGGAAGCAACCTAGATGTCTATTAATAGATAAATAGATTAAAAAATGGTGATATATGTCCATTATATATATTAATTATATGTTATATATAAATAATGTAATATGACTCAGGTAAAAAAAGGAATGGTGACATCAGAAGCATGGCAGAGTGAGAGATGTCTCCAGATCTCTACTCTTGAAACAACAATAAGCTGAACACCAAAAACTCAACAAAACACACCCAACCTGCATATCAGCATGTCTAGTGTGGGATCTGTGAATAAGATCCACTGCAGGTCAGAACCATGGGAGTTGGGCGGTGGACTGGGAGAAACAAAGAAGCTGCCTCTTGCAGCTGGAGTTACCTGCAGGAGGAGGGAGAGGGGAGAAGATGTGGCAGGTTTTCTGAACAGCCCTACCTGTGAAATCCGTGAGCTCCATGCAGCCGGGGCAGTGCCCTGTCATCAGAGCAGAAAGCAGAGAAGTGGAGACAGCAGAAAAGCAGGGATGGCAGACAAGCAACAGTTGATTATTACCAGCCACAATTGCAAAACATGAGGCTGGGCCTCCCTCCCTCAACCCAGAAGGCCCTTCCTCCCATATCCTCTAAGACCAAACACCGCGGAGCCAGAGGGGCATCTGAGTAAACACTACTGAAACTGTCGCTAACACTAACAAGGACTGAGACTGAAGGTAGCAAGCATGATTGAATATCTATAAGGAAAAAAAAAACGGCATTATTAAGACTTTATATAAAGCAGGAATCGAAGAGGCTTAGATGTCACCTACTGGAAACCAAAAGAAAATACTCCTTCTTTGCAGTAGAATAAAGAGAGACCTTTATATAATAAATCTTTCTGGAAAAAAGCAGAATACACTTCCATTAATGCCCAGGTGGAGGAATAGTCCATTAAACACCATGAACAACCAATGTGACAAGGCATCTCAGAAAGAAAGAGAAAAATCTCCAGAAAATAAGCTTATAGACATAGAAATATGTGACTTAAATAACAGAGAATTCACAATGGCACTTCTGAAAAAACTCAGTGAGATCCAAAATAATTCATATTAATGATTTCAAGAATTAAAAAAAAAAAAACTAGATGAGCAGAATGAATTTTTTTAGCAAGGAGATTGAATCCTTCAAAAAGAACCAAACAGAACTTCTGGAGATGATGAACACACTAAAAGAGAGAAGAATAAAATAGTAAGCTTGGGAAATAGAGTTGATCAAATGGAGGAAAGGATCAGTGATATGAAAGACAGAAATCTAGAAATAAATCAGAAAGAAGAGAGAAACTGAAGACTGAAAAATAATCAAAGAGAAATACAAAAACTAGCTGATACCATCAGGAGAGGAAACAAGAATAATAGGCATTCTGGAAGGGGAGGCAAAGGAGCAAGGATTAGAAAACATTCTCAGATAAATAGTTGATGAGAATTTCCCAAATCTAAGGAATGGGCTGGAGCCTGGAATTCAAGAAGTCAACAGAACTCCCAATTATCTCAACTCAAAAAGGCCTTCTCCAAGAAACATTATATTAAAATTACCAAAAATTAATGACAAAGAAAGAATTCTCAGGGCAGCCAGGGAAAAGAAGATGATAACCTATAAAGGAAAACCCATTAGATTATTGTCAGACTTCTCAACACAAACCTTTTAAGCCAGAAAGGAGTGGAATCAAATATTCAAACTATTAAATGAAAGGAACTACCAGCTAAGAATAATGTATCCAGCAAGGCTCTCCTTTAGATATGAAGAAATAAAGACCTTTCTAGACATACAAAAATTGAGGAAATTTTCTACTATGAGGAAATACTGAAAGGTGTTATCTCACCTAAAACAAAATGCCAAAAGAAAAATAATAATACGTAACTAGGAGTAAGGCGACTAGCAGGCTGATAGAAACAGAGAAGAGTACAACCCTTACCAAGAACAGGGCATTATAAGCTTAAACAATAACAAGAGATTTGCTCTAGCAGGATAGTAATGAATATTCAGCATATATAGAGACAAATTGAGACAACGACTGAAAAAGGGAGGAGTCAAAGATTCCAATTCACAGAAGGGAATGGTGATAAGGCACACACAGAAGAACTGAAAAATCTAAATAGAACAATCAACAATCTGGAAATTGAAATGATCATCAAAAAACTACCAAAGGGTGAAAGTACAGTACCAGATGGCTTTACCAGTGAATTCTACCAAACATTGAAAGAAAATTTAATACATATTCTCCTCAAACTCTTCCAAAAAATTGAAGAGAAAGCAATACTTTCTAACTCATTTTATGAGGCCAATATTACCCAGATATCAAAACCTGGTAAAGATAACACAAGAAAAGAAAACTATAGGCCCATATCTCTCATGAACACAGATGCAAAAATCCTAAATAAGATACTAGCAAACCGAATACAGCAACAAATTAAAAAGATTATATAACACTATCAAGTGGGCTTCATCCCAGGGGTACAGGGATGGTTTGACATATGCAAATCAACTAATGCAACACACCACATAAACAAACTAAAAAATAAGAATCATATAATCATATCAATAGATGCAGAAAAAGCCTTCGATAAGATACAGCATCCATTTATGATCAAAACATTTAACGAAGTCAGTATAGAAGGAAAGTACCTTAACATAATAAACACAAACCCTCAACCAACATTATACTGAATGGAGAAAAACAAAAAACCTTCCCTCTAAGGTCGGGAATAAGACAAGGCTGTCCACTATCGCTACTGTTATTCAATATAATATTGGAGGTCCTAGAGAGTGCAATCAAGCGAGAGAAAGATATAAAAGGCATCCAAATAGAAAATGAAGAAGTCAAATTGTCACTATCTGTGAGTGACATGATTCTTGATATAGAAAATTCTAAAGACTCCACAAGAACACCACTAGAAACAATAAGCAAATAGAGTAAAGTTTCTGAATATAAAATCAATGTTCAAAAACTCATACTGTTCCTATACTCTAATAATGAAGTGTAAAAAAGGAAGTGGAAAAAGTAATTCCTTTTGCAATTGCAACACAAAGTATAAAATACCTAGGAATAAATCTAATGAAACATGTAAAGGACCTATATGATGAAAACAATAAGACCCTTTTAAAAAAATTAAAGATACAAAGAAATGGAAAGTTATTCATGTTCTTGAATTGGAAGAATCAACACAGTTAAAATGACTATATTACCTAAAGCATTATACAGATTTAATGTAATCCCCCAACAAAATCCTATCAGCAGTTTTTAAAGAAATAGAACAAAAAATCATCAGATTCGTATGGAAGCACAAAAGATCCCTAACTACCAATGTCATCCTGACACAATAACCAGAACAGCATGGTATTGGCAGAAAAACAGACACACTGATCAGTGGAAGAGAATCGAGAGTCCAAGAGCAAACCCATGTTTATATGGGCAAATAATTTCTGACAAAAAGGTCAAAAACATACAGTTGAGAAAGGAAAGCCTCTTCAATCAATGGTGCTGAGAAAACTGGAAAGCCACTTGTAAAAGAATGAAACTAGACTGTTGTCTATCACCACACACCAAAATTAACCCAAAATAGATTAGGTACCTGAATATAAGAACTGAAACAATAAAATGCATAGATGAAAACATAGGAACTAGACTCATGGAACTTGGACTTAAAGAGGATTTTATGAACTTGACCTCAAAAGCAAGAGAAGTAAAAGCAAAAATAAACGAATGGGACTACATCAAACTAAAATGCATCTGCACAGCCAGAGAAACCATCAACAAGGGAAAGAGAAAACCATCCAAATGGGAAAATATATTTGCAAGCAACGCCTCCGATAAGGGCCTAATATCCAAAATATACAAAGAAGTCACACAACTCAATAACAACAACAACAACAACAACAGCAAAACAAACAATCCAATTAAAAAAATGGGCAGAGGACCTGAACAGACACTTCTCCCTAGAGGACATACAAATGGCCAACAAACATATTAAAGAATGTTCAACATTGCTAACTATTAGGGAAATGCAAATCAAAACCACAATGAGATACCATCTCACACCTGTTAGAATAGGTGTTATCAACAGGGCAAGTAATAACAAGTGGTGGAGAGGATGTGGAAAGAAAGGATCCCTCATACACTGGGGATGGGACTGCAAATTGGTACAGCCACTATGGAAAACAGTATGAAGTTTCCTCAAAAAACTAAGAATTGATCTACCATATGATCCAGCAATCCCCTTCCTGGGTATTTACCCCGAAGACTTGAATAGTCATATCCGAAAATATATTTGTGCACTGATGTTCATATCAGCATTATTCACAGTGGCCAGGACATGGAAGCAACCAAAGGGTCCTACAATAGATGGCTGGCTAAAGAAACTGTGGTACATATATACAATGGAATATTACTCAGCCATAAGAAGAGATGAAATACTGCCATTTGCAATAACATGGATGAACCTCGAGACAATCATGCTAAGTGAAATAAGCCAGAGAGAAAAAGTTGAAAAGCACATGGTATCACTTATATGTGGGATATAAACCTAAAAGAAACAAACAGGACAAACAAACAGACTAATGGACAAGGACAATGGACTAGTGGATACCAGAAGTTAGGGGGTGTGGAGTGATGGGGGAGGTAGATGGGGTTAAAGGAGTCAAACATGTGGTGACAGAAAGAAATCTAACTATGAGCGGTGAACACACAATGCAAAATATACATACCTTACTGTTGAATTGTACCTGAAAACTGAAACTTACTGGATTTTGTTAACCAATGTCACCATAAAAAAAAAAAAAAAGAAAAAAAAAGAAAAAGACAACTTGCCATTTGTGAGAACATGGATAGACCTAAAGATTATTGTTCCAAGTGAAATAAGTCAGACAGGGAAAAACAAACATCACATGATTTTACTTATATGTAGACTCTAAAGAAACAAAATGAATGAACAAAAAAAAATGAAACAGAAATAAATACAGAGAGCAAACTCTGTATCTGATGATAGCCAGAGGGGAAGGAATAAGAGGATGAGTGAAAGAGGTGAAGGGGAATAAGAGGTACAAACTCACAATTGTAAAATAAATAAGGTATAGGGATATAATGTACAGCACAGGGTAAAATAGTCAATAAAATTATAATAACTTTGTATAGTGACAGATGGTCACTGAACTTACTGTGATCACATTATAAGGTATACAAATGTTAAATCATTATGTTTACACCTAAAACTAATATATTATATATCAACTGTACTTTAATAAATAATAAATTTTAAAAACATACAAACAATGCCAAAAAAAAGTTTCCTAAGTGATAGAACAAAGAGATATCTTTTGTTATTCAAAACAATCCCCTTTCAACCACACCTCAATTTATGTCAATGAAGTGACTTTTGGAAAGCCCCTAAGTTTGTTTGTCATGTGATTAGAAGGTTGGAACTTCCAGCTCCATCCTGTAACCTCAAGAAAAGGGTGAAGGGGTAGATGTTGAATTAATCCCCAAAGGCCAATGATTTAATCAATTATGGTTACATAATGAAGCCTCTATAAAAATCCCTAAAGTACAGGATTCAGAGCGCTTCCATGCTGGTGAACATATGGAGGTGCTGGGAGAATGATGTGCCCAGAGAGCACATGGAAGCTTCACTTCTTTCACATACCTTGCCTTGTGACCTCTTCCATTTGGCTGTTTTGCAGTTATATCCTTTTAAAATAAACCAGTAATATAGCTCATAAAATGTTTTCCTGAGTTATGTACGCCATTTTAGCAAATTAATCAACCTTAGGAGAAGGTTGAAGGAACCTCTGATTTATAACTGGTCAGTCCAAAGCACAGGTGACAGCCTGAGATTTGTGTTGATGTCTGATGTAGGGGCAATTTTGTGGGGCTGAACCTGTAATCTATCTGACTCAAAACTGTTCCACGTAGTTAGTGTTAGATTAATTACAGGACACCCAGTGGATGTCTGCAAGAGAATTGGAAATCACTTAGTATAGAACCCGCCCCCCCCTCAATCTGGTCACAGAAGTGTGAGTAGTAGAGAAGAGAACACAGGAGAGTTTTCCTCTTTCAGGCACTAATTCCATGTATGAGGGTTCCACTCTCATGAACTAAGCACTTTCTAGAAACCCTACCTCCTAATACCATCACATTGTTTTTTTAAATAATTTTTAAAATTTTTGATTACAGTTAACATACAACATATTAGTTTCAGGTGTACAACACAGTGATTAGATGTTTATATAACTTATGAAGTGATCACTCCAATAAATCCAGTAACCATCTGACACCATACATAGTTATTACAATATTATCGACTAAATTTCCTACATTATATTTTCCATCCCCATGACTATTTTGTAACTGCTAATTTGTACTTCTTAATCCCTTCACCTTATTCACCCAGTCCCTCAAATCCCCTCCCATCTGGGAACTGTTAAAATGTTCTCTGTATCTATGAGTTCATTTCTGTTTTGTTTGTTTTTAAAATTCTACATATAAGTGAAATGATATGGTTTTTGTCTTTCTCTGACTTATTTCACTTAGCATCATACCCTCAAAGTCCATCCATGTTGTTGCAGGTGCCAAGATTTCATTCTTTTTTATGACTAATATTCCATTGTATATATGTACCACTTCTTTACTCATTTATATATTGATAGACACTTATGTTGCTTCCATATCTTGGCTTCTGTAAATAATGCTGTAATAAACATACATCTTTTCAAATTAATGTTTTAGGTTTTTTTTTTTTTGATAAATACTCAGAAGTGGAGTTATTGTGTCCTTCTTTGTCCCTTGCTACAGTCTTTGTTTTAAAGTGTACTTTGTAAATATTGCTACCTCAGCTCTTTTTGTTTGTTTGATTCCATTTTCATGAAACATCTTTTTTCCATTTCTTTACTTTCAGTCTGTGTGTGTCTTTTGATCTGAAGTGAATCTCTTATGGGCAGCAAGCATATGGAAGGGGCTTGTTTTCTTATCAATTCCGCCAATCTATCTTTTGGAATATTTAATCTATTTATATTTAAAGTGATTGCTGATAGACATGTATTTATTGCCATTTTATTATTCATATTTTAAATCTTTTTTTCCTTTTTTTTTCTTTTTGAGGAAGTCCCACTAACATTTCTTGTAATCGTGATTTGGTTTTGATGAACTCCTTTAACTTTTTTCTTATCTGGGAAAGCTCTTGATCTCTTCTTTGGATTCTAAATGATAGCTAATCAGCTGACAATCTTATGGGAGCTCCCTTGATGGTAACTAACTGCTTTTCTTTTACTGCTTTTAAGATACTCTCTTTGTCTTTAATCTTTGGCATTTTAATTATGACACGTCTTTGTGTGAGTCTGCTTGAGTTCATCTTGTTTAGGACTCTGAATTTCCTGGGCTTGTATGTCTACTTTCCTTTGCCAGATCAGGGGTTTTTCATCACTATATTTTCAAATAGGGTTTTAATTCCTTGCTCTTTCTCTTCTCCTTCTGGTAAACTTATGATGCGAATGTTGGTGTGCTCTATGTCCCAGAGGCCTCTTAAACTACCCTAATATTTTTCAGGTTCTATTTTCTTTTTTCTGTTCTGATTCAGTGTTTTTTTTTTTCTACCTCATCTTCAAAATCACTGTTTTATTTAATTTACTATTGATTCTCTCGAATGTAATCTTTATTTCAATTATTGTATTCTTCATTTCTGATTGGTTCTTTTTTATGTTTTCTATCTCCATTTTTATGTTTCCTGTCTCTTTTTTGAAGTTCTCACTGAGATCATTGGGCATTGTTATAACTAGAGTATTTGGGGGGATTCTATTTTCTGGTAGATTGCTTGTCTCCATTTTGGTTATTTCTTTTTCTGGAGGTTTGTCCTGTTCTTCTATTTGGGACACCTTTTTTTCTCCTCATTTTGGCTGCTTCCCTGTGTTTGTTTCTATGTATTAGGTAGAGCTGATATATCTCCCAGTCTTGGTAGAGTGGCTTTATGTAGTATGTGTCTTATAGGGCCCAATGGTACATTTTCCCTGGTCACCTGAGCTGGGTGCTCTAGGTGTGTCCCTCATATGGGTTGTTGTTGAGCCTGGGCTGCTGTTTGTACAATAATTGAAGCAACTGATCCATGGGCTGATCTGTTTGTGAGGACTGGTTGTGACTATAGTGAAGAAGTTGTTGTGCAGAGGCTGACCCTACAGAGCAAGATTCACTCTAGTGGGGCTCTGGTTCCTGCTATGTCTGCCCTTTGGGTTTTCCATTTGTTGAGTGGTATTCTGTTGTGGTCTGAAGCTGGCCATGGGATGTGTTGGTTCTGGGGCCTCTTTAAAAGTGCTCTGTTGGAAGCCAAGTTCTAACTGTACCCTGTCTGGGGCCAATTGTTATGAGCTCCAAAGTGATCTGAAGATGTTTATCACTTGTACTGGGCTTAGAGGTGCCTAGGAGAAGCTAAGCTGTGATACAAGGCTGGCTGCCACTAGTGATGGGCTTGGGGATGCTTAGCAAGAGGTACTAGGGTACTAGGCACCTCTGTGAGTTCAAATGCTGCTTGTTTGAGGTTTGTGAACTTTTCAGAGATTTTAGGAAAGTCTGAAACATGATCCAAGATAGGCCATTTGTATGAAATAGACACTGAAAGAGGCTTGAGTGGGCCAGCAATTTGGGTGAGGTAGGTCTTGGGAATCACCAGGGCAAGGTAAGCAGAGTTAGCCTGGTTGATGGAGACTAAGATTTGGTGGCTGACTACTTGTGAAGGCTATGTTGGGTGTGGGCTCAGTGAAGAAACAATGGCTTTTGCCTCAATTCTGTCTAGGAGAAACCTGCCCCTCTAGCCCTTGCCCCAAAGCCAGATAATTCAATTCCTTCTCATATGTTGCTGGTGCTTTTCAAGCCACTGCCCCAGTGCTGGTGCTCAAAATGAGTGAGTCCACCAGTGAGTAAGTTTATGCGTGAGCCCTTTAAGAAAATAGCCTGGGACTCCTGCAGCTCCCATCTCGCTCAGCCACAATCTCCTCTGGTTTTCACAGCCAGAAGTTATGAGGAATTCTCTTCCTGGCACTGGAACCCTGGGCTGGGAAGCTCAGTGTGGGGCTGAGACTCTTCACTCCTCAGGGGGATCCCTTCAGATTTTTAACTGCCAGTGAGTTTGGGACCCTTCTGTTCCTCATCTCTGTCCCACCTATCAGTCTCGAGATGGCTTCTTCTGTATATCTTTAGTTATAAAACTTCTGTTCAGCTAGACTTCAGATGATTCTCCATGATGGCTGTTCTGTAATTTAGCTATAACTTTGAAGTGGTCATGAGAGGAGGGTAGCACAGTATTTACCTACCTTGCTACCTTGACTAGAATCCCCCTAATACTATCACTTTGGAGTTAAAATTTTAATATACAAATCTTAAGGGTGGGAGACAACTGCAATTAGCATATATGTATATATCTGTATTTCATATACATAAACATATAAGTATGTCAGTATATGTATATGAGAGTTTATAGTATAAACTTCTGAAAATGGAAGGGCTAGGTCACAGGGCATATAAATTTTATATTTTAAAAAGATAATACCAAATTATCCCCACCTCCCAAAGACATTTTACCAGCTTTACTCTTACTGTCTATATTGCTCAGTATACTTGCCCAATAGAAGAGTGTGGGCCAATGGAATGCATTTTCTTGCCATTTCAGGAGATGGGGATGAATGAATAAAGCAGGTCACCATAAGGTAAATCTGAAAGGATCAAGATTCCTGTTTGGGGGCTTTCTAATTCTAAAATGAGCCTAAATTGGAATAAAATTATTATAAAGATACACTGCCACATGAATAATAATTAAATGGCATGTATTTCATGTAAAGGAGAGTGCAACAATGATACAGAGGGTTCTTAGATTTACAATAAGATGTTAAATTTGGCTCCTAAAGTAGTGAATTAGCTGGGCTCTGTGCCATAAGACTCATCTTAGCCTTAGGTATTTGCTTCTATCACTCCATTTCTAAAATAAATTAGCAGAGATGAAAAATTTAACCATTTAGGTACATTTTGGAGCTTAAAATTGATATCTTTGTGTCCGTTACAGCCTTTGTTCCAGCAGGGAGAACAATTTTTCCCAGGTTGGGATCACTGTTCTTAGGCTTGCAGAGCATCCCAGAGACCCAAGCTTTAATTTGCTCTTATTAGGGGTGTTAAAAGCAGATATGGTGTTCTTTGCTCAAATAAGGACAAAAGGCCGAAAAGCTGAGCTACTAGCAACCCTTACAGAAGTCAGCAAGTATGCATGTGTCGCCCAAGGAACACAGTGAGGTTATGGATTGAATAACCTCCTCTTTTCACTAGTGGCCAGTTCCCAGCTGGCCCTGCAGTCTAGCAAGGAAAGAAATTTCTCTCTGTGGCTGCAGCTGCCACTGTAATTTTGTACTGACCTCCAGGTGGTTGAGTTTCCTGCAAAACTGTGCTATACCAAGCATGCTTAGAGACCCCAGGTTATGCTCTCAGATTCCAGGAGCTGCCTCAAATCTCCTTACTTCAGAGGCTTAGCTGAAATCATAATTTAAAGGCCACTTACTAGATGAGTCAAGAGACTAAAATGTTAGCCAGAAACTGAGTCATAGGCCATTGGGTGCCAGATGCTTATAATCCACTATCTGATGGAGGTTTTATACTTGACAGAGACCTGATGTATTAAAACATATGAGGTTTAGTCGCCAGATAAAATCTTCACTGATATTTATGTTGCTATATGTTTTATCCAAATACTGAGGAAGTAGAAAAGTGTGCAACATATCCAAAAATATAAAAGTGGTCAGCAATTAGATTGAATGAGATGAAAGATAGGAGGTATTTAAGACAGGAAGGAGTGAGTGGCATAATAACAGTTATCCAATGCTATGTACTGGGAATCTGCTGACCCAGAAGGAGACATCTGAGATTTTGGCTGCATTTCTAAAAATTCAAGTTGACATGATAGATAAGATAGCATCTCTGTTATGCATCTTTAGCAGAAATGTCACAGAAGTGATGCAGTTTTCTCATGAGTGCTTTGAGGTGGCATACAATTTGAACTTATTGTATTATTAATGATGTTTACTTTGATTTTGTGATTAAAGCCGTATCTGCTGTGCTTTTCCCTATAGCATTACACTCTTCTTCTTTGTAATTAAAATGTGTTTTGTGGGAAGATACTTTAAATCTATATGAAGATTTCTTTTCTCATTATTTCCAATTTACTTATTTATATTTAGTTTTCCTATTTAGTTTAATGGGTAATAACTTGATATTATTATATTTTGATACTAAAATTCTCTCAGAATTGGCCAATAGGATTCACTTGAAGCTAGGTTGTTTTTTTTTTTTTTTTTGACATGGTCTATTATTTTTTGAGTACTTCCTGAGTCTCTTCCACAATAATATATTCTAGGTTCATTTTATATTTTCTTTGCCCCAACCTGAAATCAGCCATTAGGCTAAGATGCCTCTTAATGAAGAATTATAGTTAAATACCATGCTCTTGGTACTAGGTATGCTTATTGATTTTTGGGTATTGTTTGCAGTTCCTTTCAGTGGTCACATATAACCATATAAATATATACATTTATATATACCTTTACACATTTACTTCTCCATATTTTAAAAGTCAATGTTATAGAAATATAACTTGCATACAATAAAATGTACCCATTTTAAGAATACAATTAAATGAGTTTTGACAAGGCACACAATCTTGTGACTACTTCCTCAACCAAGATATGGTATATTTCCATCACCCCAAAAAGTTCTTCTGTGCTTCTTTGCAGGCATTATTCCCAACCCCATCACAGGCAGACCCTGATTTGATTCTTATTGCCAGAAGTTGGTTTTGTCTGTTCCAAATTTTACAACAATCATATGGTACATGCTTCTTTTGCATTTGGCTTTCTTCCCTCAGCATAATGTCAATGAGATTTATCCATGTTGTTGCATGCATCAGTAGCTTGTTCTTTCTTATTGCCAGGTAATATTTTATTGTATAAATAAACTGTATAATTATGTCATTGTCTGTTTTGTGAAAATTTGGGTTGCGTTAAGGTTTTGCTATTGTAAATCAAATTTCTAGTAATACATGAACAAGTGTTTTTGTGGACATATGTTTTCATTCCTCTTTGGGTAAATACTGAAAACTGAAAGTATTCGTCATATGGGAAGTGTATGGTTAACTTTATGAGAAAGTGCTCAACTCTTTTCCAAAATGGCTGTGCTGTTTTATTTTTCTACCAGCAATACATGAGTTTCAGTTGCTTCACGGTCCACACTCGCCGATTCTTGGACTTGTCAATCTTTTTATTTTGGCTATTTTTGTTAAGTGTGTACTGGTATCACATTATAGTTTTACTTTTCATTTTGTTGTTAACTGATGCTATTGGAATATTTTATGTGTTTTTTTTTGTCATCATTTTTTTCATGTTCAACCATTCTGACCTTTTTTTGTAGGTTGTTTTTTCTTTTTGAGTTATAATAGTTCTTTTACATTCTCGTTGCAAGTCCTTTGTCAAACATATGTATTAGAAATATTTCTTCTAGTCTCAAGAGCTTCAACTCTCAGTTATCTTAATAGAGCCTTTTAAAGAGAAAAACTTTAAAAAATTTCTGGAGTTTAATTAATAATTTTTCATATATATTTGGTGATTTTTGTGTCCCAGATAAGAACACAATGGAATAAGAACCATGCCTAATAGAAGGTCACAAAGATTTTTCTCCTATGTATTTTTCTAGAAGTTTTATAGTTTTAGCTTTTAGGTGTATATTTACGATCCATTTTGCGTTTACTTTCGTGCCAACAAAGAGAACAATTATATTGTATCACACATATGAACTTTCTTGAAAGCTCTAATGAAAATATTGGATCAAGGAAGATGCCCTCCTTTTTAAGCCAAGGGAAAGTAACTTTGGGATTAAGCCATGGCTGATCTTTCTCAGTCTTCTGTGAAAATGTTTTGAGCAAATGTATGTAGAAATCAAATTCTTGGGTGATCCAAATTTGGTCTTGTTGGGAAAAAAAAAAAAAACCCAGAGAAGTAAAACGTACTGAGTCCCAAATCAGACTGATTTTATTTTTCAATTGCCTTCTTAGTGACTTTGTGGAGCAGAAGAGAGAATGTTAACTGTGCTGACGCATCAACACATAAAGCCAAGAGAATGATTTCTTTACTGAGTAATTAAAAACAATTTTCTTTTTTATGGGGAGACAAACCTCTTCCCCTCTTTCCTTCTTTTTGCCATTTTAATAGTGGATATTAGCCAGGTTGTCTTTCATACCCATAAATGCTCTTCTCAGGGCTGTTTTTGCATATTATAAATCAGGGTTTTTCAATCTTGGCATCACTAACATTTTGGGCTGGATAACTGTATTAGTTTGCTGGGGCTGCTGTAATAAATACCACAGACTGGGTGGCTTAAACAATAAGAGTTTATTTTCTCTCAGTTCTGGAGTTCAGAAGTCCCAGATCAGGTGTCAGCAGGTTTCGTTTCTTCTGAGGTCTCTCTCCTTGGCTTGCAGGTAGTTGCATTCTTGCTGTATTCTCACAGGGTCTTTCCTCTGTTCAAGTATATTCCTGGTCTTCCTTTGTGCATCCAAATTTCCTCTTTTTATAAGGACACCAGTCAGATTGAATTTGGACCCATGCTAATGACCTTATTTTAACTTAATTACCTAGTTAAAGGCCCTATTTTCAAATACGGTCACATTCCAAGGTATTGGGGATTTGAGCTTCAATATGTAAATTTTGGAATTATATGATTCAGCCTATACCAATAATTCTTTGTTGTGGGGGTTGTCCTGTGCATTGTCAGATATTTAACAACATCTCTCACCTTTACCCACTAGATATCATTAGCACTTCCCCACTGTGAACACCAAAAACGTCTCCAGACACTGCCAAATATCCCATAGGGAACAAAATCACCCTTGGTTGAGAATTACTGTCTTAAAAAAACTTACAGATATTTTGCAGTTTTGCAATTTGTTTACTTTTCATCCCAAAGGTTTTATCATGATTACATAAAAATCACTCAGTGACTGATATCATTTTGAGCCAAGATATTACTTGAACTTGAATCTAAAAACCACATCCTTTCTATTACATCATGTTCTTCTCACAACCTATACATTCAAAAAAGTTTAAGGAAATTTGGGAACATAAATTACTGAGCACTTATTAAATACCATACATAGTCTCTCTTTCTTGCTCCATCATCTATCATCATTTTCAAGTCTAATCCAACTACACAGGATTTTATTCTAATTTTCACTCTTTCTATATTCATATTTCCCTTTTTTGGCAGTGAGAAACCTCCCATTATGTGTGTGTGTGTGTGTGCGCGCACACGTGCATGCGTATTTATGCATTAACCTCCCTACATGTATCTTATCTCTCACTGTTACCAGTGATGCTCCATCCCTGATGTGCATGTCTTCTTCCCTTCTGGGCTCCAATACCCCTGGGCCGCTCCCCTGCATAGACACCCTTCTCACACTGCTCAAACCTCATGCCCTGTGCTGGGTACCCCTGCATAGGTATCCTTCTCACTCTGCTTGGTGATAACCTAAGCTGGGCTGCCCTCCCTCCAAGATGACTTCCTCATCCTCCTGGGCTACCCCTTGTGTAGACACCCTCTTTACTTCTCTTAAGCTCTGATAGTCTTTATGAAGCAGCCCTCCTAACCTTTACTTGGTATCTGATCCCCTATATCAGGCTCACTCCCCTACCCCACATGGATGTTCTCCTTACTTTTCATGGGCTCTGATAGCTCTTGCTAGCCTGACATCGTGTGGATATACTTTTTTGCACTCTCAGACTGGGCCACTCTGCTTCCCACCCTCTTGCATAGACATCTACTTTCCTCAGCCCCATCTAATGGCTTTGGACTGATTTTTTTTTTCTTCAGGAAGAGAAGAATATAGAGGTAAAATTCTTTTAAAGAGATCAAATGAGATGAAAAATTTGTCAGGAGAGACTTTGTTCAAATAAAGATTCATTATTTTTCATCAGGCTAGCCCTTCCTCCTATTTCTAACTGTGGTGGCATTCTCTTGACCATCACTAAGCTCTTTGGTGAAAACAAAAAATTATAGTTATTGAGCATCTGCTAAACACTGGTTAGAAAATAAATTTTGTGAAAATTTTCCCAAGTCATGGAGGTTTCTTTATTATCTTAAGTACCTTGAAACCATTTTTTTTTGGGGGGGGCAGGGGTTGGGGGGAGTGGCACTGTAGGTTTGGGATCATAATGAAAAAGAAAGACTCCTTTCTAAAACATCCTAAGAATGCCAATTTCTCCAGCGTCTTTGGTCCCCAGGGTGGGAAGACTAGCTTCATGTTGAACAGGGATTATATCCTGCCATCAAAAATCCGTTTAAACCTTGGAAATCAAATGTACTGATTCCTCTTCCAAGAACTGTCTTTAATCCATTGTTTCATTAAACAGGTATTGGACTTTGGTTTTTCTTTTGGTAAAGTGAGAACAGCATTTACCATTGGCCAAGATAAGCAGAGGTCAATGTGATAAAGAATTTATAATCAAGACATGCTGCACTTCTCAGGTGAAAACTTTTATGTAGATACAAAGTATTGATTTATTTCTAAAATATTATCTTTATTAGAAACACTCCAGAGGGCAAAATACTTTCATCGCTTTGGAAATTAAAGTACCAGCAAATATTGGCTTAAAAAATGTATGTAACTGGGCCATTTTAAAGACAATCATTCATGTCACCAACATTTGAAATAAAATAATCATGCAAAAAAAGTGAGTGCTTGGTTATTTGTGATGGGAAAGTACAGAGATTAGCTTCTTGGTCATGGAGTTTAATAATTTTAATAGGAATTTGCGGATACATGGAGAAAGACAGAATGACCAAATTACTTCTGGAATACTTCTACTTGATAATTTTTTCCACATATGTCTTATTCTCTTTTTCATCAAACAAAATGCCAGTGTTTTTAAACTTTAAGTTTATGACCTGTAGCTTTAATTTTAAACCATTAGTTTTGGTGTGGTTCGATCAAATCTAAGACCCACAGAGCCAATTGAGATGAATTGTGAGCCTTTATTAGCCAGCCAGCGACTCTCTACCATGCAGGGTTAGAGGAGATCAGTTCCAAGCTCCCAAAAGAGGCAGCTTATAAAGCCTAAAACTACATCAAACAAACCAGCAGATTACAGAAGCAAAAGTTGGCCGTTAGCATATCTTTATACAAACATCTCCTAGTACCACACCTTGCTTAACATTAAACAAGTAAGCAGATTACAGAAGCAGAAGTTGGCCCTTAGCATATCTTTATACATACAATACATCTCCTAGTACCACACCCTAGCAAGCAGGAGGATTTCTGGTATCTAAAGATATTTCTTCCCTTAGCTGACTTAGCTAGTTGGCTCACTTGAAATTTTCCACCCTTAACATTCCCCGCTGGTTTTCAGGGGAATTCAAATCATTGATTCATTAACCTGGAGCGGTGGGTAGTGAGTTCTGAGAACCATGAGTTTCACTGCCTGCACCCTTTTTTGACATACGTAGTTAACCAATTAATTATATGAGGTCCAAATAATAACCCTAGAAATGCTAATATTAGGGGTCCTGCAATAGAGGAAGGCAGAGTAGTTAACCACAGGGAGCAGTTAAACATGTTCTCATACCAAGAGTTGTTCTTCTCTGTCCTTGAGTCATTGTCTGACTAAAGCTAGGCTATCTCTTATAATGCCTGAATGGTTAGCATAAAAACAGCAGGTTTCACCTAAAGCTATACAATTAAAGCAAGATCTATGCTTTATGAAATAAACAAAAACTTCATCTAAATATTTACATTTAAAAAAGACATTTAAAACCAAGAAGGATCCTTCTCAGTGAGGCTCAGGTGAGGCAGGTTATGGCTGGGTGAGAGACTGAGTTTGGATTCTGGTTGCAGAGACTAACTGCTGAGTTTTTTGCCGTGCTAGGTGGAGAGCCTGTAAGGACTTAAGAAGGAAGAAGTTACGGATTTCTGTGAGCTTATTTTCCCTATATTGGGGAGAAATGGAAGAGGTCTTCCAAACATGATTTCATAAGGTGTGATCCCTTTACAGTAGGGGGTGCATCGTGCCCTTAATTGGGCAAAGGGAAGGAGGCTTACCCAGTTTTCACCAGTTTCCAGCTTAAACTTAGTCAAAGTTTCTTTTAGGGTCCTAGTCATCCTTTCTACCTGTCCTGAGCTCTGAGGTCTGTAAATACAATGTAGCTTCCAATTAATTCCTAGAACCCTGGCTAAAGATTGACTGGTCTGGACAATGAATGCCAGGTCATTGTGGGACCCCAGTGTTATGGGCAGGCCAAATCAAGGCACCATTTCTGAGACTAATTTCTTTACTACTACCTGAGCGGTCTCCTACTTGGTGGAGAAGGCTTCAGTGCATCCTGAAGAGGTGTCAATGAACACAAGCAAGTACTTGAATCCGAAGTTTCTCGGGCTGACCTCAGTGAAATCCAACTCCCAAAGTTCCCCCGGTGCCTGTCCACAAAGTCTTGTCCCTTGTTGTACTCCCTTGGATGGCCCTGGATTCACTTGTGCGCAGATGTGGCACCGGGCTGATACCTGCTTGGCCATTCGTTGCAGCCCCGGAATGTAATAGTCTCTTTTCAACAGTTCAATCAACTTGGTCCCTCCCAAGTGAGTGCTCTGGTGAACCTGAGTTATTAGGTCTTGGCTCAAGGCCTCAGGTACCACAATGAGGCCAGGGGGAGCCTAACACACCCAGCAGATTCCTCTTTTCCTCCCAGCTTGTTGCATAGCTCAACTTCCCCTGGAGTGTAGGTGGGGGTGTCCGTTAGCACTCTGGGTGGTAGGGCCAGCAGAATGTCAATTGGTGTCACTGGTTTTTGGGCAGTCTCCTTTGCTGTCCGATCAGCGAAGGAATTGTCCTGTGCTACCTCAGAGCCCGAGTTCTGGTGCCCTGGGCAATGAATGATTGCTACCTTCTTTGGCAGCCAGATAGCTTCAAGGAGGGCTAAAATTTCCTCCTTGTTTTTAATTTCTTTTCCTCCTGACGTCAGGTGGCCTCATTCCTTATATAGGGCCCCATGTATATGGGCAGTGGCAAAGGCATACTGTCTGTATAAATGTTCACAGTCTTTTCCTTTTCCACTGCAAGGCCTGGGTCACTGCTCTTAGTTCGGCCCGTTGTACTGAGGTTCCATTGCTCAGAGCCTGTGCCCAAATAACAGTCTCATTAATCACTACAGCTACCCCAGCATATCTGACTCCTTCTGTAACGAAGCTGCTCCAATCTGTGAAAAGAGTGGCCTCTGGATTTGGCCAGGGGTCATCTGTCAGGTCCAGTCGGGTGTAGGTGACGTTTTCTAGAATTTCAAGACAGTCGTGTATGGGCTGCTTGGGATCGTCATCTGGTAGCAGGGTGGCCGGGTTTAGAGGAGCAGTTTTCAGGAACTGAATGTGGGGCTTATTGTTGTGAGTAGGACTTTAGTCATTTTCTTAGACTGGGTGATATTAACTTCATCCCCATTGTTGAAGATGTGCAGGGCTACCTCAACAAGCTCAGTCAAATTCTTGTCCTTAAACCTTCCTATCCTTTGTTACTAATATCTGGGGCCGACTGACTGACAGAAGCAAGGTTTTATTATTTGGGTCCTCCGGGTCAATAGGGGTGTATAACTGGTAAGACTCTAAGAGTCTTTCTAGAGATGCTGCCGGCGATTCATCCTTGGCCTGGATGACTTCACTTACCTTAGAAAGGTTTATAGGTTTTCTAGCAGCAGACTGGAGGCCCTGGAGCAAAAGCTGGTGATACCCATCGAGAGCCTCCTTACCTTGTTCGGTGATGGGGTCCCAAGGTGGACGGGTGTACGGGAGGACATGGTGGACATGGGTGGGACCGGTGGAAGGCTGCCCGTTGGGCTCTAATACTGCTTTTGCAGCCTCCGTCAGGATCCGCTCCTGCTCCTCTGAGGTAAACAGAACCTGAAGGAGTTGCTGATAGTCGTTCCAGGTTAGCTGGTGGGTAAAGAAAATAGTCTCTAGGAGAGAGGTTAATCCTGGGGTTTCTCTGGGAATGAGGGGTTCTGGTGTTTCCAATTGTACAGATCTTTCCTGTTATCCGAAATTCCAATTTCAATATCAAGACCATGTATTCACTCAAATCACTGTAATAGTTTTACTGTCATGGCCTAAATCAGAGCAATGCCCTTTGCTTCTCTATAAGCCCTTTGTTTCTGAATAGTCAGGTCCATTCTTGATATTTATGACATACAACAATTTATAATAACTGAAATTATGACTGATACCATTATACAAGGACCTATGAATAGCAAAGCTTTAACAAATTTCTAGGAACTTTATACAATTTCTGAAACACTTGTATTAGTAACATATATTCATAAAAATGTAACCTAAAGAAGGTTAAGCATCATTTATTACTTGACAATGCTTCCCATATAATTTAATATATCAAATAGACATATTAACTTAATATTTCTCTTTTACAAAGTGACAAAATCAAACCTTCGAGATTTTCCAGGTGCCCTCTGGGAAATCTCAAAGTTATTTTGAGATAAAACAAAAGATCCCATTTAGATTTTATGTTGGGAAATTTGTCATAATGTCACAAGTTTTGATCACCTGATTAAATAGGATCACAGGTCACTATGAAACAATACTTAGTTATCTATTTAACCAAAGTGATAATAAAAGATTTCAAAGGTAAATATGACTATATAAAAAACCTTAACGTTCTTAATGTTAAGAAGATTAAGTTTTTTTTTTTAAATAATAAAGGACAAAGTAAAGACTATAAAGCACAATAAATTATTTTGATAAGATATAAAATCTTTGTCTCCTAAGTGTATTTGCTCAACAGGTAAAGAAAAATCTTTTACAATCTCTTATTAGGAACAGACCAATAATCCAAACTCCAGTTTTGTGTCAGTACACTGTTGATATTAAAGTTCATTTTAAAACCTTATGATAAATACATTTAATTTTAGCCAACTTGACCATATAAAACAAGATTTTCTCTTTCTCTTTTCCTTTACAACTTCATATATTCACCTATGTTTTGTCCTTTATTTTCCTCTTTTGTGCCTCAAATGGCCTTTTAAATAACCTGAAACTATTTTGGGATAAAATTACTCTCCTTTTTCTTAAAAACACATCCTTCATGTTTCAAAACACATTTTATTTTCCTTGCATACTTTACATACAGAATTTTTACTTCACTTGTATTATTCCTAGTAATTCATTTACATACACTAGAATTAATTGTGTGTCTGATAACTGGAAGACATACCTATTTTTACTTAATCTACAATATTAAACTATCCTTATTACCAAAGATTATCTCAGATCATGTACACTTGATAAAACAAAACAGAAACAAAACATTTGGATTAGTTTCTATTTTTCTGACAATTTTCGGAAGACTTCTTATTTCTTTCTAAATCAATTAAAGCAGAGCTCTTTTAAAAATTTATTTTCCTATAAAAATAAATTCTAACCTAAACAGAAGAACTAGTTAGAAAGGAGACTTTATTATTTAGAATTCTGCTTTACAGATACTCTGTGAACCTTTAATCAAATTTATGTTTAGTCACCCTTTAGACCCAAATCTCCAATACAAATGTACATTCATCCCTTCACTAGCTTTCAATGACATCTTTGCTTTTAATCTCTATTTACATAACCATTTTCCTATTGCTCTTCCCCGCTCTAATCTAAAATATAAAGAAGGATTAGCCTAACAGGCCCCTATTAGCTTCTTCAACTC
The DNA here is from genome assembly GCA_028627145.1 of Eidolon dupreanum. Lineage (NCBI taxonomy): Eukaryota > Metazoa > Chordata > Mammalia > Chiroptera > Pteropodidae > Eidolon > Eidolon dupreanum. The sequence continues at coordinate 91,141,523 of CM053507.1, forward strand.
TTGTATTTTCAATATCAAAAACAAACTCACTTCCATTACTGGGTAAATTATTTAAACTTCCTGCACCTCAGTTCCCTCATCTGCAAAACAAGAATAAAAAACAGCTAGCACCCTACCACTATGCATCAGACACATGACAGGTGCTGAACCACTGAACGAAAGAATGTTGTCAAAAGTTAAATGCCACAGCAACATAAAGCACCTAGCACACTGCTAGGGACACCGAAAGTGCACATTAAATGGAAGTCATTGCCATCAAAATCTTCAGTGCATCCCCACTGCTCACAAATTCCAATTTAAACCTTTCTGTACCTTTTAAAAGAAGCCTGTGATTACCGTAGATAATATTCCACATCTGAAAGGATGTTTGCAGGTCGAGTGATCCCTCTGATGGCCACCCTATTCCAAATGTGGGCCAATCTAACTGACAGAACCTCTGAAGGTCGAAGGGAGTGACACACTCCATAGGCTTAGGCTCGTCTCCTGAAATTCTTAAAATGGTTAAGGAGGCACTGAAGGGGGTAGGACGATTCGAGGAAGAAGTCTGACCCATGTTAGTAAAAACAGGCAAGGAAAGAGAAAATCCCCACAAAAGCCAAATAAGCCAGGGCTAGGATAAGCCTCTGACCCAGAGTCTAGTCAGACGGGGCCATGGAGGCCAGACCTAAGGAAAGTATCAAAGTAAGTAAACTTATAAAGACTAAGGCAATAGGAAGGTAACAGTACACTCGACCAGTCCGAAGAGACAGACACAATACAGACAGACAAGACAAACTACAGGTAACACAAAATGCTAGCATACCCAAAAACCTGGAGTCAAGTCTGATGTCTCAGACCCTGACTGAATTAGGGAAGTATTACTGCATCTAGCCTTCCACTAGTTCCCCATAGGGCCCACCAACAGACAGATACCCAAAAACCTGAGTACCTGTAGTGCAATCTGACTCACCGGTGAAGCTGCTCCAGATGGCTCATGCCCAATTGTTACAGAATTGAACCTTTTGTCTACCTGCCCTCCTAGGCGAGTCCCCCTGGCGACCGGGGCTGAGAAATGTCTCTCAGCAGTCGTCACTTGGACGGGACAGGTCCTCACCCAAGGTGGCCAGGGTTGTGGGTCTTAGGAGATCTCTCCCTCTGGAGAAATCTCGCTGGGGCCTCCCAATGTTGTGGTTTGATCAAATCTCAGACCCACGGAGCCAATTGAGATGAACTGTGAACCTTTAGTAGCCAGCCAGCGACTGACTCTTTACCATGCAGGGTTAGAGGAGATCACCCAGAGCTCCCAAAAGAGGCAGCTTATAAAGCCTAAAACTACATCAAACAAGCCAGCAGATTACAGAAGCAGAAGTTGACTCTTAGCATATCTTTATACATACAATATATCTCCTAGTACCACACCCTAGCAAGCAGGACGACTTCTGGTATCTAAAGATATTTCTTCCCTGTAGTTGACTTAGCTAGTTGGCTCACTTGAAAATTTTCCAGCCTTAACAGTTTTACTCCTAAGAAGTTGCTTATCGAGTTTTCTCTATATTATATTGACTTGAATAACTCTAGCTAAATTACATTCAGATAAAGTTATCAATTAAAACAATTTTTTTAAATTAAAATTATTGGGATCACATCAGTTAATAAAATCAAATAGGTTTCAAGTGTGCAATTCAGTAATACATCATATGTATTTTGCACTGTATGTTCGCCACCCAAAGCTAAATTTCCTTCTGCCACCAAACATTTGACTCCCACTTACCCTTATCTACCTCCTTCCTCCTCCCCTTAAAGTTGGCCTAGAAGTTCTCATGATCAAGTAGAAAGCATACTGGACAAGGAATCCTCAGAATTGGGTTAGTGCTCCAGGTCTGTGGAATCTTGGCTAAGTTATTTTCCTTGTTGGGCCTTAGTTTTATTTGTTAAAAGAAGATGAATATGCTACATTGATGCACCTCAGGTAGCTTTGTGTGACACTAAATAAGGGAGAAAGCAATTCCGGAAATTCTATAATGCTGTACTATATAAGATACTAATTTACATTTAATTGCCTCTATGGTGATCTACATTCATCAATTGAATTTAATCTTCTTTTCCTCATCTTTTTAACTTACTCCTTTTCTGTCAACAGTGGCACCACTATTTCTCTAATCATATAAACTGGAGACTCTGTAGACCCATTCTATTTTTCTGTTACCTTTATCTACTTTCTCCAATTATTCATCAAGCCTCATTATTTCTGCCTCTATGTTACAGCTCAGTTTTACTGTTTTGTTCTATCATCATTGCTATCAATCTATGTTGAACCTTTTCTTTTTTTATTAATAAGTCAGTAGATAGTGTAACAGGAGCCATCTTTAACTTTATTCCCACTTGGGAGTTTTATCTTTCAAACGAGCACTTAACTGGCCACATTTTGACTAAATATTCTTAAGAGGAAGCAGGGAATGGCTTATGTACCTTATACATGGAATACTGTTTTGGTGAAGACATTTTGGGGATACCTGAACTTGCATAAGAAAAGAACATGCTATCAGATGTTATGTAATTCAGAGTGTATATAGAAGAGATACAAAGAAAAAGTTGATTGGGGGGAAAAATGGTTAGGGGAGAGGTATTCCAAAAAATTGAGATTGTCCCATTTGTGAATAGAGCACAATGTTAGAGATTCTAGAAGTGGATGATATTTGGAAATCTGGAATTGGAAAAAGTCAGCATGTAGGAAATCTGTTTTCATGGAACAAAGGCTCAGACAGTGAATGGGAGTCTAGAGCCTGGGAAAGAGACTGTTAAGAGCTGGTAATGTCTCCAGCCAAGGTTGAGAGACTGAGTACAGAAGAGTTTATTGGGTATTAAGAAACAACTACATTAGAGGTAGGGATCAGGTTGTTGAATCAAAAAAGAAGCAAGGCAGATTCGGCAAAAACATGGAGGAAGTGAGAGATGTCCCTAGATCTCTCTCCTTGAAACAACAATAAGCTGAACATCTAAAACTCAACAAAAAACACCAAAACTGCACATCAGCATGTCTGAGCATGGGATCTGTGTATAAGAGCTGCCACAGGTCAGAACCCCAGGTGTCCAGTGGTGGACTGGGAGTAATAATGAAGCTGCCTATCGCAGCTGCTGGAGCTCCCTACAAGAGGAGAGGGAGGGGAGAAGGCACAGCAACTTTCATGAACAACCCTGCCTGGAGGCGCCAGGGCTTTTACGCAGCTGACCAGAGGGCCCAGTTATCAGGGCAGAAAGCGAAGAAGTGGGGTGGAAGAAATGGGGTGGGACTGCAGAGAAACAACAGCTGATTTTTACTGGCACCGGTTACAAAACCGAGGCTGAGCCACAGCCCCCAACCCTCGACCCAGAGGGCCCCTCCTCCATACTCTCCAAGACTGATCAGATCACTGTTGAGCCCTAGGAGAATCTGAGCAAATGCTGCCAAGACTGAAGCACCCTCTCACAGCCTGTGGAGTGCCCTGCAGGACGAGGGGGAGGGAGAAAGAGCACGAGTTCCTGCAGTGAGCTCCCTGAACAGCTCTGCCTTGGAAAGCTGTGAGCTGTGGCCTGCTGGCTGCAGGGCACAGACATCAGAGAAGAAAACAGAGAAGCGGGCAGGACCTCAGAGGAACAATAGATGATTTTTGCTGGTAAAGGTTGCAAAACCGAGGCTGAGCCACAGCCCTCAACCCCCAACCCAGAGGGCCCCTCCTCCCACATCCTCGAGACTGATCACTACAGAGCCCCAGGGGAATTTGAACAAATGCTACCCAAACTGCTAGGGATCCAAGAGGCTTAGATGCCACCTACTGGACTGGAAACCAAAAGAAGAACACCTTTGCAGCAGGCTAAAGAGAGACATTTATATAATAAACCTTTCTGGAAAAACAACAGAATACACTTCTATTAATGCCCAGGCAGAGAAATAGTCCATTAAACACCATGAAAAACCAGGTGTCAAGGCATCTCAGAAAGAAAGAGAAAAATCTCCAGAAAATAAGCTTACAGACATAGAAATATGTGACTTAAATGACAAAGAATTCAAGATGATACTTCTGAAAAAACTCAGTGAGATCCAGAATAACTCAAATCAACAATTTCAGGAATTAAAAAAACAACTAGATGAGCAGAGCAGGAGATTGAACCCCTCAAAAAGAACCAAACAGAACTTCTGGTGATGAAGGTAACATTGCAATAGTTGAAAAATGAAATAGCAAGCCTGTGAAATAGAGTCAACCAAATGGAGGAAAGGATCAGTGATATCGAAGACAGAAATATAGAAATAAATCAGAAGAAAGAAGAGAGAAACCGAAGAATGAAAAATAATGAAAGAGAAATATAAGAACTAGCTGATACTATCAGGAGAGGAAACATAAGAATAATGGGGATTATTGAAAGAGAGGAAAAGAAGCAGGGACTAGCAAGCATTTTCAGACAAATAGTTGATGAGAATTTCCCAAATTTAAGGAATGAGCTGGAGCTTGGAATTTGAGAAGTCAACAGAAAATTATCTCAACCCAAAAAGGCCTTCACCAAGACACATTGTATTAAAGTTATTAAAAATCAATGACAAAGATAGAATTCTCAAGGCAGCCAAGGAGAATAAAATGGTAACGTATAAAGGAAAACACATTAGATTATCATCGGACCTCTCAGTACAGACCTTACAAGCCAGAAAGGAATGGAACAAAGTATTTAAGCTATTAAGTGAAAGGAACTACAAGCCTGGAATAATGTATCCAGCTAAGCTCTCCTTTAGATATGAAGAAGAAATCAAGACCTTTCCAGACATACAAAACTTGAGGAAATTCTCCACTACAAGGCCTGTAATACAGGAAATACTGAAGGAAGTCAGCTTACCTAAACCAAAATGACAAAAATAAAATAAAATAAAATAAAATAAAATAAAATAAAATAAAATAAAATAAAATAAAATAAAAATAAATACATAATTAGGAGTAAAGTGACTATCAGGCAAATAGAAGCAGAGGAATGCAACTCTTACTAAGAATAGGGCATTATTAGCTTAACTAATAAGAAGAGAATTGCTATAGCAAGATAGTAATGACCATTCAGCATACATAAGGACAAATTGAGATAACAATGACTAAAAAAGGGAGGATTCAAAGTTTCAAATTTGCAAAGGGGAATGAAGATAAGGCACTTGAAGAACAAAATAAATGACTGTATACATATATAAGTATCCTTTACATATTTGTAATGGTAACCACACACCAAAGATTGAGAACTGAAATATATAACATGAAACAAGAAGAACCAGAGGCAAAACCCGCAAAAGCCAACCAAAATAAAGAAAACAGAAACACAAGGACAAGGAAACAATGGAAACACCGAGCTACCAGAAAGAAAAAGATAAAATGGCTACAAGAACATCTCATATTTCAATAATCACCCTAAAAGTAAATGGACTGAACTCAACAATAAAAAGACACAGAGTTGCAGAATGAAACAAAAAAACAAAACTCAACCATATGCTGCCTCCAGGAGACACATCTCAGTTCCAAAGACAAATATAGACTCAAAGTGAAAGGGTGAAAAATGATATTTTAAGCAAATGGCATTCAGAGAAAAGTGGAAGTAGCAGTACTAATATCAGATGAAATAGACTTCACAATAAAAAAGGTAAAGAAAGATACTGAGGGACACTTCATAATGATAAAAGAAATCATGCACCAAGAAGACATAACACTTACTAATATCTCTATCCCCAATCAAGGAGCCCTGAAATATATAAAGCAATTGCTAACAGAACTAAAGGGAGAAACAAACCCAAACGCCATTGTACTGGGGGACCTAAATACCCCACTTTTGGATATGGACAGATCATCCAAATGTAAAATCAATAAAAGAATAACATCCTTAAATGACACTTTAGTTCAACTGGACATAATTAACATTTACAGAGCCTTCCAACCCAAAACAACTGCTTATACATTCTTCTCTAGTACACATAGAACATTCTGAAGAATAAGCCACATACTGAAACACAGAGATGGCCTCAACAAATGTAAGAGAGTTGAAATCATACCAACCATATTTTCTGATCATAATGCTTTGAAACTAGAGATCAATTGCAAAAAGAAATCAGGAAGAACCACAAATATATGGAGATTAAACAACATACTACTGAAGAATCACTGGGTCACAGAAGAAATAAAAAGAGAGATCAAGAGATACATAGAAATGAATGATAATGATAGTACAACATATCAAAACTTTGGGACACGGCAAAAGTGGTCATAAAAAGAAAGTTCATATCGTTACAGGCCTACCTCCAAAAACAAGAATGAGCACAAATAAATAACTTAATGCTTCATCTTAAAAAGCTAGAAAAGGAAGAACAAATTAAGCCTCAAGTCAGCAGAAGGAAAGAAGTCATCAAGATTAGAGCAGAAATCAAGGAAGTTGAAAACAAAAGAACAACAGAAAAAATAAATGCAACGAAGAGCTGGTTCTTTGAGAAGGTTAATAAAATTGACAAACTCCTGGCTAGACTCACTAAAGAAAAAAGAGAAAGGACACAAATAAACAAAATTAGAGATGTAAGAGGGGAAATTATGATTGATATTGCAGAAATACAAAGGATCATATAAGATTACTAAGACAAAGTACATAACACCAAATTTAATAACCTAGAAGAAATGGACCAGTACTTAGAAAAAAAACAACTTTCCTAGACTGAATCAAGAAAAACTGGAAATTCTAAATAAATCGATCAGCAGTATGGAAATTGAAACAATCATCAAAAACCTACCAAAAAGTAAAAGTCCAGGACCAGATAGCTTCACCAGTGAATTCTACCAAACATTAAAAAAAAATTTAAATGCTATTCCCCTCAAACTCTTCCAAAAATTAAAGAGGAAGCAATACTTCCTAACTCATTTTATGAAGCCAATATTATTCTGATACCAAAAACTAGTAAGGATAACACACAAAAAGAAAACTACAGACCAATATCCCTCATGAACACAGATGCAAAAATCTTAAATAAGATACTAGAGAACTGAATACAGCAACATATTAAAAAGATTATACACCATGAACAAGTGGGCTTCACTCAGGGGCACAAGGATGGTTCAACATATGAAAATCGATCAATGTGAAACACCGTTTAAAGAAATTAAAAAATCAGAATCGTATGATCATATCAATAGATGCAGAAAAAGCCTTCGGCAAGATACAGCACCCATTTATGATCAAAACATTTCACAAAATTGGTATAAAAGGAGAGTACCTTAACATAATAAAGGCCACCTATGACAAACCCTCAGCCAACATTATACTTAATGGTGAAAAATTAAAAACCTTCCTTCTAAGGTCAGGAACAAGATAAGGCTGTCCATTATCACCACTGTTATTCAATATAACATTGGAGGTCCTAGCGAGTGCCATCAGACAAAAGAAAAATAAAAAAGGCATACAAATAGGAAACGAAGAAGTCAAACTGTCACTATTTGCGAGAGACATGATTCTCTATATAGAAAACCCTAAAGACTGCACAAGAACACTACTAGAAACAATAAGCAAATACAGTAGTTTCTGGATACAAAATCAATGTTCAAAAATCCATAGCGTTCCTATACTCTAACAACAAAGTATCAGAAAAAGAAGTTGAAAAAAATAATTTCTTTCACAATTGCAACAAAAAGAATAAAACACTTAAGAATAAATTTAACAAAACATGTGAAAGATTTATGTAATGAAAACCACAAGACCCTATTAAAAGAAATCGAAGAAGATACAAAGAAATGGAAAGATATTTCATGTTCTTGGATTGGAACAATCAACATAGTTAAAATGACCATCTTACCTAAAGCATTATACGGATTTAGTGCAATCTTTATCAAAATCCCATTTCATTTTTTAAAGAAATAGAACAAAAAATCATCGCATTTGTATGGATGCACAAAAGACCCCAAATTGTCAAAGTTATCCTGAGAAAAAAGAATGAGACTAGAGGCATCACTCTGCCTGACTTCAAATTGTACTACAAAGTGACAGTAATCAATAGGGTATTGGCAACAAACAGATACATGGACCAGTGGTATAGAATCGAGAGTCCAGAAGTAAACTCATATTTATATGGCTAAAAAAATTTTGACAAAAAAGCCAAAACCATACAGTGGAGAAGGGAAAGCCTCTTCAATCAATGGTGCTAGGAAAACTGAAAAGTCACCTGCAAAAGAATGAAACTAGACTGTTATCTATCATCACATACCAAAATTAACTCAAAATGGATTAAGGACCTGAATATAAGACCTGAAACAATAAAATGCATAGAAGAAAACATAGGAATTAAACTCAAGGACCTTGGACTTAAAGAGGATTTTATGAATTTGACCTCAAAGGCAAGGGAAATACAAGCAAAAATAAATGAATGGGACTCTATCAAACTAAACAGCTTCTGCTCAGCAAAAGAAATTGTCAACAAGGTAAAGAGACAACCATCCAAATGGGAAAATATATTTGGAAGCAATGCCTCCAATAAGGGCCTAATATCCAAAATATACAAAGAACTCATATGACTCAATAGCAAAAAAACAAACTATCCAATCAAAAAATGGGCAGAGGACCTGAACAGATACTTCTCCTCAGAGGACATACAAATGGCCAAAAAATATATAAAAAGATGCTCAACATCACTAGCTATTAGGGAAATGCAAATCAAAATCACAATGAGATACCATCTCACTCCTGTTAGAATGGCTATAATCAACAGGAGAAGCAATAACAAATGTGGAGAAATAGGAACCTTCATACTCTCCTGGTGAGACTGCAAATTGGTACAGCCACTATGGAAAAACAATATGGAGGTTCCTCAAAAAACTAAGAATTGATCTACCATATGATCCAGCAATCCTTCTACTGAGTATTTTCCCCAAAGACTTGAAAACTCATATCCCAAAAGATATTTGCACACTGATGTTCATAGCAGCATTATTTACAGTGGCCAGGACATGGAAGTAACTAAAAAGTCCTGCAATAGATGACTGGCTAAAGAAGCTGTGGTACATATATACAATAGAATATTACTCAGCTGTAAGAAGAGATGAAATATTGCCATTTGCAACAACGTGGATGGACCTCGAGACAATCATGCTAAGCGAAATAAGCCAGACAGAAAAAGTTGAAAATCACATGATTTCACTTATATGTGGGATATAAACCTAAAAGCAACAAATGAACAGGACAAACAAACAGAAACTCATGGACACGGACAATGGACTAGTGGGTACCAGAGGGTAGAGGGTGGGGGAGAAGAGGGGAGGTAGATAGGGTAAAGGGGGTCAAATATATGGTGTCTGAAGGAAACTGGACTTTGGGTGGTAAACACACAATAGAATATACAGATGTCAAATGATAATGTACACCTAAAAATTATATGATTATATTAACCAATGTTACCTCATTAAACTTAATTTAAAAAAAAAGCAAGGTTATCAGAATGGGGAAAAACAATCTAGTACCCTTTTTAATTCAAAGTGAATGATGCTGTAAGTTTGAATCAAAACTCATTAAACTCTTTCTACCTAAGCCAAGTTTGTCCCCAGAATTGAGATGTTGCTGCTTGTAATTTAGCTCTAGGAAAAAAGTTCTCCAGAAGCTGGAAATGAGGTAAGGCTGGCTGACAGCTGCATTGTCAGGGAAAGAAAGCTGGTTTTGAAATCAAGATACTCACATTCTAGCCCAATCTCATACCACTTTGTGAATGTGAGCAAGTTACTGATTTTTCTGAGAATCAGTTTCCTCATCTATAAAGTGGGGATGATTTGTCTATATAATAAGGTTATTGTAAGACAAGTAAAATGATAAATTTTAGGAACTGTACTGGACAATATATTCACTAATATTCTCATTAATTTTAAAAATAGTATTTCTATCACTTTTATGTGTGAGAAGAGTAAAGAGGCTTACAAAGTTTTTGATACTATGTACAATGCTGGCTTTGTTTTTTAATACAACTTATTCCCCTGTCAGTTTCTTAAACAAAATTTGGGTGTTATTTTTTTGAGCAAATGCGAACAAGTCATTCTTTCATTCAACAAGTATTTATTGAACATATGCTATATGTAAGGCTCTGTTTTGAGTGTTGGGATATTTCTTAAATGAATCAAAAAAGAATCTCTGTTATAATGGAGCTTACATTCTGGTGGGAGGAGATGGTCTATAAATAATGAATATAATATATGTAATATATTAGAATGTGCTACATGTGATAGAAGAAATAAAGCAGAAATTGAGAGTTGAAATTTTAAATGGAGTAGTTACAGTAGGCCTCCTTGAAAAGATAATATTTGAACATGGACTTGTGGAGGTGAGGGGGTAAGCCATGTGAGCATTTGGAGGAAGAGTGCACCTAGCAAAGGCGACAGCCAGTGCAAAGGCCTTGATGTGAAACTTGTCTGCCATGTTCTAGGGCAGGTATTGGAAAATTACAGCCTATCAACCAAATTTAACCTACCAACTATTTTTGTCAATAAAGTTTTATTGGCACACAGCCATGCTCATTGTTTACATGTTGTGTATGATTTCTTTTGTACTACAACAACAACGTTGAGTAGTTGCAATAGAAACCTTATAGCTATTTACTATTTGAAAAACTTTACAAAATAATTTTGCCAACCCTGCTCTAAAAGCCAGGGCTGGAGTGAAGTGAACAAATAAATTCCTACTTTTTCTTTTCTTGAAGGAAAGAATTTTAAAAAAATTTATTCATTATTTTTCTTTATGAAAGTTTCAGTTTACTTAGGCTATCTAAGAGAAAGCACATTATTAATACATGAATCTATTTTTTCAACAGATCATATAAGGGACTCTATTGCCTTTTCATCTTTATCATCTTTATTTTACCTAATAGTGGCAATCATGCTCTTATTTATTTTTTAAATTTTGTTCATAAAAGAAAAACACCAAGACTTTTTGCAAAGAACATTCAAAAACAAAGGTTGAACAGACTTGCGATACCGGACAAAGTCCAACAGGTGGCTGTATTTCTCAAAGTTTCAAAACCAGACTAATTGCCTGTTGCATGCAAATTTCCATTTTAGTATGCAGTTATCCCACATTAATTCTGTAATTCTAAGATTATTAATTGTATGGCAAAAGGCTAAGCAGTGGGGAAAAAAGAGAGGTCATCATGTAACCAGAGATTATTGCATTGCCTGTCTATATCAGTGCTTCCATTGCTCATTCAACAGATCATAACTGATATTTGTCCATATCCTCAGTCTAGTTAGGCACTGTGTGGTGCCCTTTCATATTAAATAGGAAATATACAGAAAATTTGAGAATCTGTAGTTAGAGACATTGAGGGGAACCCTGGATGCATCATATAGCAGCTAAGTGAATTTGGAAGTTTTTTGGTCCCTTGGTGTAATCTAATCAGTAAAAGAACATATATTAATAATATTATATTAATAATAATTCCTCTTCATAGTATTTTAGGAGATTTTATATAGGATGTTAGCAAAAGTCCTTAATTTTTATTTGGAGGTTTTATATTAAATATTATTACTATTCACTTTTCTCTCAAACGTTTTTCACATTCTATCTTCAATCAGAAAATGTCTGTGGATAGGTCTTATCTTATCAGTTGAATGATCTCTACATGATTGCCTTTACCATGTTGTTTAAAAGATTTTGAACTCACTTTTATTCTTTTAGCACTGGCACATGGATATCTGAAAACATGTCATTCTCAAACTTTTTCCCAGGTATTTTCTCCTGAATGTTCCTGTACTTGCATTTGTCTCCTACAATGCCATTTTCCAAAATGGAATTTAGTTTTACTTCAAATTCCTGTTTTAAATTTTTATGTCTGATTAGCATTTTTGTTGTTGTTGTTGTTAGACATAGTCTTTCTAGTCCTGACAAAAAACGCTATTCCCAGGACATTATTTTGATATTATAAGTCAATGTGCAAAAAATGAAATTCAGTGATTCATAGATTATGTACAAGACATTGTGCTAAAAGTTCTAGTATATAAAATTCTCACCCTGAGAAAGTTACAATCAAGTATAAAAAGTAATAAAAGACAACTCTCTATGTTACAAGTCAGAGTAATCTGTTTCTCTCCCCACTTACTTCATTATCAGATAACTACTTTCATATCACTCTTTCTCTACAGAAAAAGTAAAGAGCAGTTGGTGGACATGAAAACTGTTTGCATGCCCTCTATCTACTGTAGATATGTACTATACCTCCAGATTAGCTATGTCAAGTTACCATAGAGCCCCCATGCTCCTCTAAACCCCCATGTGTGAAAAATTCATTCTAAAGTTCTTATTATTCAAACTACAGGAAAGCTATTTCTACATTTTTTAGTCTTCAGAATATTGTAGTCCATTCTTATCATTTTACCTAGCATAGAATTTGAAAAAGTACAAAGAGTAAAATAATCTAGAGCGTGTATTGATTAGAGAAAGTCAATGGAAAAAATTACAATTTCTTCTCACTGTTAAAAGATACTGGCTGAGTTCGAATATAAGTTTCTATATTCATAGCAAATACAAAAAGCAAATGGGACCTCTTATTCACTAAAGGTTTACTCATTAAAACTTGAAAGAGTTATAGTCAGGTAATAATTCAACAAACATTATTTAATGCTTTTTATGTGTCAAATTCTCTGGGAGATGATATTATAATGATGAACGAGACAAATGTAACCTCTGTCTTCATTGAATGTATTAGTTTTCCATATATGCTATAACAAACTACCACATACTTTGTGACTTAAGACAACACAAATTTATTATTTTGTAGGTTAGAAATCCAGCTTATGTCTCACTGGTCTAAAATCAAAATGTGGAAAGGCTATATTTCTTTCTGGAATCTCTAGGAAGAACTCCCCCTTTTTTTTTTTTTTTTTTTGCCTTTTTCAGGGTCCAAAGACTGGGCTTGCAGCCTCTTCCTCTATCTTCAAAGCCAGCATGTCCTGACCCTTTCTATGACCCCAGCTGGAAAAGGTTCTCTACTTTTAAGAACTCTTATGATTAGATTAGGCCCACCTAAAAAATCCAGGGTACTCTCATCATCTCAAGATCACATTTGCAAAGTCCCCTTTGCCTTGTAAAGCAATATATTCACAGATTCTTAAGGTGACATTGTTCTTTCTGACTATTATATGAAGTTTACAGTCTAGTGTACGAGTAGCAAACTCAAATGCCAAAAGGGCAGGCAGGTGACAGAAATGAGTGAGACTGGGAATGAAGGCAGTAGGGAACCATGGCAATCATGCCAATTATTAGCACATGAGAATACTGGCTCAATGTTGTCAGATCTTTCCATATTACAAGAAAAGCTAGAAATCTGGATTGTGTGAAATATACTAACTTTTAAAATGTGAGCAACTATCTTATGATAGTTCTCCGGAAGCAGACCCTGAGTTGAAATTGGTATATGAGTAATTTATTTAGGAAGTCTTCCAGGGAAACTGGGAAGGGAATGCAAGAATTAAGAAAGGGAAAGAATCTTGACAAGGGTGCAATCCCAGGCAAAGCCCTACAGCCTGATTCCACAGGGGAACTCTGGAGCACAAGTCAAATCTCGTAGCTACCTCCAAGAGGAGCAAGGGAGCTGGGGCTTTCATAATTGTGCACTGCTCAGCCATTGGTTAAGAGTAACAGACACGTGAGGGGCATGTAAACTGCCTGGCATTACTTGGATGATCACGAATAACAGTGCTCATGTTATTTTCTCACTTGGCCTAATCTTTATATGCCGCTAGACATCAGAGTAACAACAACTGTTAAAAGTATCTGCATGACTAGCTGACAATCCTAATTCTAAATGCCCTTTTAAGTTTAGAAAAGCATGCATGGGAGATTTAATATCTTATAGGTCAGTAAAACACTTCATAGTTTAGCCAGCTGGGGACACATGTTCTTGTAGAGGGCATGAAAAGTACAGGAGGCCAGTGGTGGCAAGAAAAATTTATTCTAGTCTCTTTGATCCTTTCTTGGAAACCATGATCCATTGCCTGAGACTATATCTAACACTTGACTTTGGTACTCAAAAGAATGTCATCAGCACCTTTGCTACTGTTTCATGAAGTAATCTGGCCTCTTTTGGAATGATAGGCTTTCTCTGTGTTCTAGGGGATCACAACAAAGATGCTAGTTTTTATTATATATCTTCCACAGCATTAGAAGAACCCAAATATATTAAAAATTTTCATATGTTAATGTAAGACATCTAGGTAAACTGGCCACTTTTTTAGAACTCAAAATGTCAGTAGATATTTTTAAAAATATTTGAGAAAATCTGTGACTCTTTTTTGTCACTCCTATCTGCAAAATTTTTGTAGTAATTTTGAGGATAAGCAAATTTAAACACACTTAGTTACAAGTTACCCTACCTGTAGGTCATTTGGATGCTTTGAAGAGGATGGAAATTACATTAGAAAGTAATAATAAGGCAGTTGAATATTTGGGAAGCCAATATTTTAATTTTATTGTTTACAGACCTGAATGAAATTGGAAAAAGAGAGCAGTTGACTCTTTATCATGCCCAAGAGAACATGTGGTGTTACTCTGGAGATAATCTCATGAGTCTAATTAAAGAAAGATCCTATGACTGTGCATTGAAGGCTTTGGCATAATTCTGATGGTCTATGCTTAACCCGGTCATAATTATATCCTCACAATATTTTAGATGTTGCAAACACTATCAGTTGCCCAACTAAACAATAGGTCCCATATGGACACATTTGTTTTGTGGAGTTCATATTACAATTTTTCATTTAAAAAATATCTTTTAATTGGTTTAAGTCACCAACGCTGTGTACTAAAGGCTATTAGTACACGAATTTAAAAAGAGTCAGAAATATTCATATGTTAAATTTTTAGAAATTTTCCATGAGGTCAATAACTTTGATTTGTTTCTATAGAGTGTTATTGTGTAATTGCATATATAATTTGCTTGTATCTCTCACTAATGTTTCATCTTTACACTGTCATGTGTCAGGTCTCAAAAATGTGTCAGGTCTCAAAAATCGTCTACAAAATGACCATAACAGAGATAGAGGTGACTTAGTCAAGAATACATGGAGTATAGGCTATTTGTCCAAAAATGGCAATAGGGTCAAAAGGTTACCAGTTTGAAAATGGGGAGGCTTGGTTATGACTTTTACTAGTGCGTGACAACACATGAGTGTCTTAGCCTCTAGATATCTATTTCCTCATCTCCAAAATGAGGAGTTTTAATTTAGACAACTTTTGAAGTCTTTTCCAACTCTGACATTCTGCTCCATTCTCTGTTTCTCCATTCAGACAGGCTAGAGACAGGTCAGGATGACATCACTGTCTCTTCCCTTGCTCAACTGATTTATCCTACACTCATCTGGCCATTTCCCTTCTAATCTTGAAATCCTAGCTTAGGAAATCCTCACTGGTGTTTGGGAGTTGCTGGACCCTGTAAAGGGAGGTACTGGAATTTCTCCTAGTCAGTTAAGCCGTTTGTTCCTTCCACTAACACCATAAACATTATCTTTGTGTTTCCATTCCTTTTGCTTTGTCTCTTGGGCAGTGAAGAAAATTGCTTCCAAGATACCAGCCAAGTTTCTTTTCTCTGGCCACTTTCATTTGGTGGTCCTGGTTGGGAACAGGAAGGATATGACAAGCTGGCCTCTGGAGGACATGGGTTATATGGCTTCTACTTGTAGCATCCAGACTCTCTTTTGGGCACATCCTGGTGAATGCTCTCTATTGGGATCAGGGGTTAGGGCAACTCTTGCCTTTGGAAATAGGGACACTCTTTATTGAATGAGCAAACTTTCTTTCCTGGACTTCAGGGCTTGTTTACACAGTTCAAACTATTCACACTAATTACATATTCTAAGTTTTTTTCTCCTTATTTCTTTGGTTCTGTGTTTTTGCTAGAACAAATCTCTAAGCTCCTTTAGAGCCTGGTATTTCTTTCTATGAAAGTAATTGTGAAGTCTGTAGAGTAAGGGGAAGGAAGGGGGAAAAAGGGAGAGGAGTGGAGAAAAAATGAGCCACTTCCACTTCCTTCCCAGGTCCTCTTCTTATTTTGGAGATTTATATCATGAATGTCATAGAGGGGAGGGCACAGAAAGAAACATCTATTTTTTTTTCTCAAATCCTATAAAAACAACTATTTTTGTCCAAAGGGCCACATATAGTCAGAGTCAGGGGAGACTAGGAGTGTAACCTGGAGAATCTTGGATTTTAAAGCCATGGCTCTACTTCTAGGCATGTTTCCCTTGGGGCTAGGTGTCCAAAAGCTGTATGAGACTGTCAATCTCAAGAGCCCAACACAATTGCTCAGCACTTATTTTCCTGTCCATTGACTCATTCCAAGTATTTACTAGGCTCAAAAAACAGTCAACTGAAACAAAATCATTCTCAATTTTAAGGTTGTGTAATGAGGACACCCACCCCAACATCATGTAGAGAGATGTTGGAGAGATTTAGAGGGAGATATCTTTTGTATCTTGGGGTTTCTCAACCTTGGCACTATTGACATTTTGTGCTGGATAATTCTTTTATGGGGAAGGGCAGGAGTGTCCTGTGCATTTAGGATGTTTAGCAGTAACCTTGGCCTTTTACCTTCTAGACATCAATAGCAGTCTCCACCCCCAAAGTTAATACAACAAAAAACATCTCCAGATATTGCCAAATGTTCACTAGGAGACATAATCTTCCTTGGTTGAGACCTCCCTCACCTCAGCCCTATATTAAATAATTATTGGTTTCACACTATTCTATCATATTTAACAGATTGTTCTCTGCTATATGGAAATAGTTGATTCACCCAAACAAAGTAAATTTGACAAAAGCCAAATGTCCATTTCACTAAATGTCTATTTGCCAGAGGATCAAATGCCAAATGAGTTATTCACCATATTTACCATATTTACTCAATTTATAAAAAGTTGTTTTAAGGAATATTTTTCCTGAATGTATTAAATGAATTTTTAAGAATATAAGAAATTTATACTCAAATTTTTGGAATATACTTAAATATATTATCCTTAAACATGGTTTTGGCAAATCAACAAAGCTGGTAAAGATAGCAAATTGTTTTTCAGTGAATTGGTTTTCAGAAAAGTTATGCCAAGAAACTGATTTAGAGTCCTATCATATCTGTTGTCCCCATAGTAGCCAAAGAGGTGTTGGTCCTTGGAATGGGCCCTAGTGATCATGAAGGTAACTCAGTAGACATGTTAAGATGTGTCTCTTGAGAAGGATAAAACAACAAGCATGTTGGTATCATTTCTCTTTGAGGCAAAAAAACTCCAATGTATCTAATTTTGGGTTAATACATGGATTCGCAAAGCAGGTACATGTACCAGAGGCATTTTTGAGTTAATATCATGGTTGCTGTGCCTACATTAAGTAGTAACGTGGCCTTTAAGCTGAAGTAACAGATAATACTTACCCAGATAAAATTCTTCTTGCTTCATCTCCTCTACTGACATAATCTTTATAATTTGTCCATGTGAGTTATAACAACAGCATGTATTTAGAGCTGAACAAGAGAAGCAATACTATGGTACACCTATTGCATTCCAGTTAATGTATGGAGATTTTATCTGGGAATTTTATGGGAGAATGAGAAGTAGAGTCAAAAAAATATAGGGGAGGCAAATAGAGATATTCTAAGACTCTTCTTACCCTAAAATACCCCTAAAGCTGCAATATTAGATGTACTCCTCTGGGTTAAGTGGTAAGATTGAGAAGAGCAGATGGGGGAAAGCATGGTCTCTGAAAAAGCAGAGGCATTATTTAGAAAGGGAAAGAATTCTGGAGATGTCACTAAGATTTAAGTACCCTTTAAATTCAAGTAAGGCTTAAGGTTATCAGGTTACCTAGCTGTCATCTTAAAGAGCATTTTCAGAGAAGCGATAAAGCATATAAGACATACCTGCTTGCATGGAAATTGGCAGGAAATCCTAGGAGCATAAACCCCAGCCCCCAAATTTTCTAGTTGGGTTACTGGAAGTCAGAGATGTCAGTCAGCAGGCATGGGTGATGGAGGTGAGAAGGGAGACACTGTTTCAAGAGAAAGTATTATAAATGCATTCAGATCAAATCCTTTCTTGTGATATTTATTATTTTTTTTTATTTTTAAACTAAGGTTAGCCTGGTTGGTAAAACTTACAGAAGATGATTTGTGATATTTGAATGTTTATTGATTTTATAACTCACCAACCTATTACATGTTTAGAACTGCTATAGGAAATATGCTGTTGATTTCCCATCCCTAGCAGACATGATTGATATGGTATTTTTTCCTTATTAGTTTAGGCTCTGCTTCAGAATCCTCATCCTAGTACTTTTAGCAGCCATTACCAAATAATCAGAGTTGGTGTATGAGTTAGAGCTCACTTATTATCCCTGATGCTTACAGGTCAAGATATATACCTATTATTACTAAGCTATCTTCTAAAAAATCTTGTCTTGTTAAGTGCCACTTTTTGGCATATACTTTGGAGTACACTTGGCTGGAGATTAAATAGCTTGGAAGCTTTCCCCTGATATAACACATTGTCTCATTCTTTCACAGTATTTTGAAAATATCAAATCTTTTATTTGAAGGCAGAGAACTTCAAGCACTTAATAAATACTTGTTCTTTGACTTTCTCCAAATTCTCACATCATCACCAATGATAAATGGTATTTTGAAAGTACAGTTCTGTACAACTCAATCCCCATTTTAAAGAGATTTCCCCCCCTCATGTTTTGCCCTTAAAGAGAGGCCAGGAAGCCCACCTTAGTGGAAAGATGTAGAGTTGAATGCCACATAATTATCCTTATGCAGCTTTGGAGTTGTTCTACCATGCTACATTGCTTCATTATCTTTGGTTTTACAAAGGCCAGGTTTTTGGGAACTTGGAAAAATAGCCTTTATCAGCTTCAATTACATTGAAATCTCTCTTTGAAATAATATTTATAACTTTGGCCAAAATAGATATACCCAAGCCTTACTCATTTTTGTATTCCATGCTTCCACAACTGTCTTAGAAATTTTTCCTTAAATCAACTGCACTTGCCCATTTTGTAATCTATTTGAAAGAAGGTCAAAATCTTCTTTATTTTATACATATATTCATTTTATATATGCATATTTGAAATGTTTAAAAATTTACAACTTCTGGGAGATACGTTAATGGTATTCTCAGTAAGTTTAGGTTTGCTACTGTATCACCTCTATCCACTTATTTATTTATTCAAACAAGTATTAAACCTCTGCTGAGAGCCAGGAACTATGGTTGGGGTAATAGAAAAGATAATACTGGAAGACTGTGGCATTTTTTCCTTTGCTGGACGATGAAGAACCAACATTAGTGTTCTTTTGTTAGAATAACAGGCGGCTAGTCCTCATCTCAATTTAGGAATCATCAGATTAGTTTTGTGTCTTCTATAGAGAAAAAAAATTCTGTTAGGGTAGTTTTAGTTTCCATTATCTAGGTCATTTATTGGCCTGTATTAGTATTAGTTTCCTCATCTACTAACATCTTTTATATTCTCACAAAAGCTGCTGTTAAGCCACATTTCTTCTTTTCTGAACTTGTACAATTGATTTTATTCTTATTCTAAGTACAGGTTACTTGATTTTCATAAAACTTTGTGTCAACATTAGTCATATTTTTAAGCTCAGAGAGAATGTTTTGAATTTATGTCCTGTCGATATAGATCTTCAAAATATTGCTTTTCTAAAGATTATATAAGCATGTTTTGCCTTCATACGAACCACTAATAAACACATGGACTAGGACAAGGCCAAACACAAGCCTTAAAGCACAGTATCTCTTCAGTCAGGCACAAATACTCCTCATTCTGCCAAAACCTAGCTTACATTTCTTCAGTTTATCTGGAAACTTATTTTGAGAGAGTTTGTCAAATGTCTTAAGGCATTCTCCCTTATCTACAAATTTCATTCTTCCAAATTGTAAATGAAGTTACTCTGGAATACCTTCAATTTAGACCTGGGTAACAGCCATTTCCAGTTCTTATGATGGAGCACATGTGGAAAGCATCTCTCTCAGAAATGTAAATTAGGGCTTCTGATGCTGGATTGAGGATGGAAAGACAGGTAAAAGGAACATAAGAAGTCATTAACACAATCAATACAATAGGTAATGAAAGCCTCAAGTAAGGTTTGTGAAGTTAACATGGAAAGGAATGGAGATATCCCATACATATTAAAAAAAAGATCAAGAGTTTTCTTACTTGCAGGGAGATTCAAGGATGACTGTGGGTATCCCAAATGAGGAAGTTTGGAGAGGTATCTAATATTTTAATTATTAATGTCAATTTTATAACAATTTTATAAATTTTATAACTTGTTGAAATAACAAGTATAAAGACACAAGCTACTCTTTCATTCATGACATATCACATCTTTCCTCTTAGTTTTCTCCCATTCCCCTCACCCCTAGCTCTTCATAATGTCTCAATCAAGTGAGTCCACAACTCAAAATGTATTGTAATTGAAAGCTAGGCGAGAGTTTCAAGTGAGAGATGAACAGAATGTTGAAATCATACAGGAAGATAAACAGAGGCCTGAATATCATCCTTTCAGTGAAGGGAGTAAAGAATAAGAGGACTGAATCAAAAATTAATTGGTTGGTGAGGTAGGAGAAACAAAATATAATGAAAAAGAGCCAAAACATTGGCTTCTGGTAGAACAGAATGGTCAAATATGTATAATATTACTCAAATGAGGTATTTGGATTTGTTTATTTGTATATTGGTAACTTTATAGATTAATTACAATAGATTTTAGCAGATAAATAACACATTACAAGGAATGGTTGGTTAAAAAAAGAAATGAGAGAGATGAGTAGATTGACAAGAGGAGTAGATGCATTGAGCTGCTTATAAATTTTTAAATGGGAGAGATGTGAGTCTGTTTGAAGGCAGGAGGAAAGAGGATAAGTTAGAGAGGAAGGCTGAAAATGCTAAAGTTTTCCTGCAGTGTTAATTTCAGGGAAAAAAAGGCATTTGTGGAGATGAGAATAATTAGAATTAAAAGGGCAGGAGGAAATCTTATCTTTAGGACAGATGGTGGCTTCTTCCTCTGAGAATGGGTGAAGATAAACATGAAAAGCACAACTGAGTCAGATAATGTCAGAGAACTTAGAATCCTCACTTTCGAGAGAGGTTCCATTGATCTGAAATTTGACTTTTCAGTATTCACTTGTTCATTGCCCTGTTATCTTCATTTAGGAATTTGCTAGTCCATCCTCTGTGTGATTAATAATCCATCCTTTGTGTGAAGATCAATTCTCTTAATCTCCCCTTTTCCAAGCCTTCTGAAAATCTCATTACAGATAAATATGAATGGGGAGCACAGGAAGGGTCCTTGTACTCATTTACTTTAGGTTCCTAAATATGGAGTGATTTAAGGAGTATTGAGGGAGCCTCCTGAACCCGAATAATTGTTCCACCAGTGAAGTGGAGAACCTGACATGTCACCTTTAAGAGTTTATGTTTTACCAAGTATTTTTTTTTAAAAATTTGAAAATTCCTTGGGGTTTTCACCTTTTAAGATTGACCACAAGTTGTTTTTATTTTAATCAGCATTTACTTAGAATTTCATATCTCTTAGAATCTTTCTTCCTTTGTTTCTTTCTTAGGTCCTTTTCTTCCATTCTTCCTTACTTTGTTCCTTTGTTCTTTCCCACCTTCCTTCTTTCTACAAATAATGAGTCTTTATGATGTCACAAGTACTATGTAAGGTTGTGAATACAAGGGTGAATATGAGACCCCAAGTACCTCATAAATCTAAAGAGGCACATGGATATCAATCCAATGACAGCACACTAAAGTAACTAGTACAACAGAGATGTGCTGAGATCAAACTCAAGAGTTTTACAAGAGGGTAAGAAAGAAAGGTGATGCTATTTAGAAAAAGCAACATTACTTAAAGGCAGGAGGCTTAAGAGGAGAATGCTAGCAGGTAACCTTGGCAGTAAGGATGGTAGCTATCATGAAGTAGAAAAACACTGAAGCCACAGAAAATGCTTGGTTCTGCCCTGAACACAGGAATGAATAGACAGATCATAAACCACACTGCCTAATTCAGTGTTTTTGCTGCCTACCATTAGCAATTAGCACACAGTGGTATGTGAATCCAACCGAGGGTTAGAATGAAATCTTTCAATAAATTATGTCTCTACTCCCAAACAACAGTATCATAAATTTGCCAAGCTGATTTTGGAAGCCAGAATAGCCCACATAAATCAATTTTTACTGGGAAGATTTGATCTAATCTCAATTAATAATGAACTTCAAATGGGATGTTGTTTTTTCTTTAGCAGTTACCCAAATAAATATAGATAATTTATATTTTGACTTATCTCCATGACTTTCACTGTTAGGACACTGGTATTATTGTCAATGGCAAAACACGAAAGTGGAAAGAGAAGAAGGGGACTGGGAAAGAGAATGTAAGTCCAACTTTTTCTTACTAAATATTTCCCTTCTGTTCAATTTTATTATTATTTTCATAGAGCTATTAAATGTCATGTTTGGAGTAAATGTCATTAAAAATCCAGAGGCAAATTAGAAAAATAACATCTGAATTTAATAAAAACATATCTGCTTAGAACAACACAAGCTGGTGGAAAGAGAATTGTCTGTACCACCACCTTCTCTACATGCTCTCAACTCAGTCCCCATCCCTAATTCTTTCTCTCCAAAAGGACATCTAGTGACAGTGTACTTAACCAATCAAAGACAACTGTCTCACTGGCTTAGAATTTTATTAGCTGCTCTAGTTATATAGAAAAAATACTTCATTTTTCCAAAAATGCCCTTCTTAGGACGTGATGTAAACCCTCCTCCAAATTGGTGATTTGAAAAATTGAACACGATATTTAGCAATATATTCTTTCTAAATGTCCGCAATGTGCTAGGCAATACTCAGATTATAGAATTTGAGTACTCTAATTTTAGATGCTTTTCAAAGGGAAACTTTTTGTTCTAAACCCACATTAACCTATGGTGAGAAATGATTTTAGGCTGTTTTCAAGAGATTATTGCAACGTTTGGACGTACTGCTTAGTGATAAAAATCAGGTCACTGCATTGTTGATGGCCCTTTGGAAAAACTGATTTGAATATGCTGCACATTTTCATGGGTTTAGACATAGCTAAGATACTTGTTTCTGTTAAATCATAACTTGATGTACAAATTCATTTTTGTAATGATTCTACTTAATTGTTTTAATTCCTCCTTCAAATAAAAAATTATCATAAACCTTTAGAGTAGTGAGGAAAAGGAACAAATATTTATTTAATAATAGTCTTTTCCAGGGCATTAAAACATAATTTTTATTTTATTATATTTATTTCATATTTTTGATAATATAATTTATTAAATACCTACTATGTGATATATTCTTTGCTGAGAATATTCCATATATTATCTCTAAACTTCTCAACAGCCTTGCATGCTAGGTATCATTAATTCCCTTTCAGAGGTGAAGTAGCTGAATAATGGCAGAGTTAGATTTTGAGTTCAGATCTAGTGAATCCAAGGCCTATGCTTAACTAAACCAAATTGGTATCTCCTATGAAAGAAATAATGACTTCACTTAGTTTTCTGTTCACATGTACAACTCTTCCATCAGTAATATCATCCATTAAACTACAGTAAATATTATTTAAAATCCAGAAGCAAATTTGAAAAATAACATCTGAGTTTAATAAGAAAATTTTTGTTCAGAACTACAAACTAATGGAAATAAAATTATCTGTACTACCACCATGTGGTCCCATAGATATCTAGTGATAATGCACTTACCCAATGAAAGAAACTGTCTCATTGGTTTCATGAGTAAGAGAGCATGCATGTACTTTGAAAGGTCCCCCCAGCACATTAGTATCCCCTCATGTAGCTGAGAATCACTACAATCCAGACATCTTCACAGCATTATGATTCTCTAATTGTGAACCTATATAAAAAGGGTCACCTGAAAGACATTTATGTACCTCTGCAAAATTACTACTGAAAACATGATGCATTGTAATTTAGTGTTTCTTAAGAATCATTAGGATGCATTTTTCTTAGAGTTCAATTCCAGATAAAATAGTCTTTCCCAATGAAAGAAAGTAACAAAAATTAAGAATATCAACAACAAAATAACTGTAAAGAAAACAGCATGAAGTGTGGTGAAGTTGTCATCAAAGATGGAGCCCAATCACTTTTATGTTTTGCTTTGTGTCTTGTCTCTTTTATACTTCATATAAAATCATAACGCTTACCATTATCTTAGATTGCTGGTAAAAATGATCTATCTTTTGATTGCTCTTATTATTTGATACATAATCTTTTGTTGTTTATGTCCAGTTTTATGTGTCTGATTTTAACCTATCTCAAATAACCTTTTATATGAAAAAACCATAAATAATACAATTAAAAATGTAATAGTTTCTATTTGTTCTGTTTAAGACTACTGATCTCTAAGCCTTTTTTCTTACATTTCATTTTCACTAATCTCTCATATTTAATTGTTCACATATTTTTTAATTCTTCTTTCCTTCCTCTTACTCTCACCATTTCCATGTGAGGCATTCTAATCCAAATTTTCCTCATTATTAACTTACTGAATATTTCCCAACTGATCTTCCTCTTCCCAATCTCTTTTCTTGCCAATTCTTCTCCTCTACCTCCTGTTTATAAGTGGGCATTGGTTGCCACTGTGTTCCAGTTTCTCTGTACTCATTATTTAATGAAGAACAAGGTAGACACTAAAGACAGACGTTAAATACATAATACTATAAATATGATGAATATTGTGACAGAAATGTACAGGAGCTACTCTGGTCTAATGAAGGGTTTCTCAAACTTGGCACTTTGGGCATTTGGTGCTGGATAATTCTTTCTCGTGTGGGGCTGTACTCTGTACATTGTAAGATATTTAGCAATATCCCTGGCTTATATCCTCTACATGCCAGTCCCCAGTTGTGATGAGCAAAAGTGTCCCCAGACATTGCCAAATATCCCCTGGGGGGGGGGCAAAATTTCCCCCTAGTTGAGAATCACTGCTCAACTATAGTCTGCATGGGTTTATTGTGGGAATGTTTACCTGTAAATAGGCCATTTGGATTGAGAGCTGAAGGATGAGTAGGAAGTTAGGGTTATGGAAGGTAGGCTTAGGAAGTCTTGAGAGATAGGAATATCTCAGTATTGTAGGAAAGAAGCCCAGTAAATGTAAAAACACTGAGGTGGGAGTGAACCTGGATTATTCCAGGAATTGAAAGAAAGCCAGTATGGACTAATACAGAGTTGGTTGAGAGAGTGGCTATCATCAAGTTTGAAAGATGCACCATTTTGACCATTCTATGTATAGACCATGAGCAGTGAGAAACACTGAATGACTATTAGCAGGAAAATGACAAGATATTGAATTCAGCTAGGATGCTGGATGAAATGGAAGATTGCACCTACAAGGCTATCTATCATCATTGAATATGATTGGGACTGAGCAGGTATGTTGATAAAACCAAGGAGTGTAGCAGGGATATAGCTAGTTGGTTATGGCATACTCCTCAGAAGCAAGTATGCATTCATGTATATTTGTATGTATATATGTATGATCTAGCTTTAAAAAAATTTTTTTTAAACAGGAGGGTCAATTTTGAGAGTCTTGGAAGACATTTGAGGATGATACGAGCTACCCCTCCCAACCTTGCAACACTTGGGGAGGGGAAGTCAAAATGGTACAAAGGTACAGCTTGCCCTGGAAAGGGGCACAGAGGAAGCAGTTTTACAGGAGACGAGGTGAGAGAGAGAACATTTGAGAATGTAAGGCAGTGTTCTCCTTTTAATACTGTTTGAGGTAGGGGGGTGAGTGGGTGGGGTTTGGGCTTAAGCCTGGCACAGCTTAGATGTTTGGGGAACCTGTCCATTTGGGCAATGAACAGGGTAGGCTAGAAATGTGGCTCATGGTAGGTAGGCTCTGAGTATCTCATGGGGGTTGTGGGTACTTAGGTCTAACATAGAGTATATAGAGTTTGGTATCATGAAGTAAATATTCCCAAATGCCCACTTTTACAATGTTATGCTCTAACCCCTTTCTCCTCGACCCTTCCAGAAACCAAACAAGTAGAACTTTTATAGCTTATCTTTCAAACCTTGAGTTATACGTTTGCTCCACATGAACTTTGCTCTGCCTGGTCTGGTTTTATTGGTCTCATAACATGCCTATTCTCTTTACCTCCACCATGCCCCAAATTTGTTTTTTTTTTCTCTTCAAATCCTACCCATTTTTAAATGTCTAGTTTATATCTTGCCTCCTCCATGGCGCCTTTCTAGACCACTGTGCCCACAAATGTTGCTTGCTCTTTTTAATTGGCACTTAATTAAAAATAACCTTGAGGCTCCTTTTGTATTGATATCTTATATATTAACTTTTCATGGGTATGGATTTGTTGTTTCTAAGATTAACACTGTGGATCAGGCTCTGTCCATCTTAATATACTCTAAAAGATCTAATACAGGACTTGATACATGAAAGTCATCAACTATTTTTTAAAATAAACATTGGTTTTTAATCATCAATAAACATGGCTTAAGATACTTACTACTTTTCTGGGTTAGATACAAAGAGTATTGGAGTTAGCGTCATGCGGCATGTAGACTCAAGGTGTGAGTCTGCCTGTGCATTCATTTTTTTTCTCTTCTGCACCAAGACTTTAGGAAGGATCTAACTCATTATTTTGCTCATTTTACAGAGAACCCATTGTCCTTTGTCAGATGCCTCTGGGATAGTTACAGATTGGCAACTTCAAGTCTTTAGCTTTAGTCACAAGAAGGCGAGTTTAGCTCTGGGCATGAATGGGGTGGTCAGGAACGCAGGAAAGACCTCACCAATCAGACATCCAAGGAAGGCAATAAGTACACTGATGTCAGGGGGAAGAACAAAGTGGTGAGGGATGTCTGAAGGAGGTGAATAATATTCAACAATTTGTCTTAAGTTCGTGTTCTAAAGTTTTAATTGTGAAGTGCTGTAATGGGCGTGAGGAAAACAGAGTTTGGTCTAAGCAAAGGAAGGAATATTGGAGGTGTGTGTAAATGATTACCTGAGCACTTTGACCATTCTCAAATAAAAATGTGGCTTTAACTCTGTTTTGTAAAATAACAATACTTTTGTCAACTATCCTCCGCATTAGTACAGATAGATGATGGTAGATTCATTTTTCTACCAAGTCTTTGGTTACTCTTTGGCAATTAACAGATTTCCCATCTCTCTCTGGTTTGGGAGAAGGGACAGTAATGCTCTAAATAGGCACAAGGAACAACCTAACAAGGGTCTGACTAATGCCTAGCATGGTAGGCATTATCTTTTCATATTGCCTTTCTATTATTCCAGCTCAGGTTTATTTCCACCTTTAAAATTGGCATTGATGTGTGGTAAATCCTTTAGCAACCCTGAAACAGAACTCACTTATTTTCAGGCTTAGAGTTAGTTTTTTAAGCCTCACTGCCTCACTTGGAAAGATTTAGATCCATATCTAAGCCTATGGTCAGTTGAAAATTCCTACCAATTCCTACACTGTATTAACCATGTCTTTTATTTTCAGATGATTTTACATCTTAGAGCCTTGCTGACTTTGAAGGAACTGCTTCACATAAGGTTAGCTAATTCCTAGAGATAGCAAAATATCCAGAGCACTTTTCATATATAAACCAACCAACTCAGAACCTTTACCCCTACCTCCTTTATAGGGGTTTCACACTCTGGGCCACTAACCACTAGTCCTAGTCACCCCAGGACCAACCACCAGACTTGTAGGGACAGCCCCTATGCACCAGAACCTGCTGAAATTATTCAAACTAGCCAACCATAAGCCCATTTATCCTGTTTTACCTGTTCCTTCCCATAAATCCACAAGAAAGGCTTCTATCTATATTTTTGGTTCCTCTGCCTCCTGATTGATGCTGGTGCTTCCCTGTGTGGCCCTTCATGGTGACATGGCCCCTCTTCTTGGGACCCATGAGTAACTTTTCAGTGGCAATTGTGTCCTAATCTGTTTGCCTCTCCATACCTGAATAATGATAAAACATATATTTTGAAACATGCAGTTATGATATTGAACCCAGTTTGGTGTAATCTTATAAACAATATGGCCATCGATATATGTTGACCCCATTTTTGTAGATTGTATTAATCTTTCCTGAACCACAAATATTAATATTGCTAAACCTTCATGGTACAAGCCAGTCACAGAGAACTTGGATGAATGTTTTATTATAATTCACATCAAGTTTGTCTCTCTATATAGACCACTTTAACATTATGTTCTCTATAACTAGATCACAAGGTCCTTGAGAGAGAAGGCAATGGCTGTAGTGTGTGTGTGTGTGTGTGTGTGTGTGTGTGTGCGCGTGCGCGCGCGTGCGTGCGTGCCAGAGGAGCGTGATAACTTCTTTGGCATTTTTGGGAGGGCAGTAAAATGGAACTAGTACATACTTTTGGCCAAATAGCACTCACCCTCCACCTGAAAAGTTTCTTCTCAAATGAGTGTGCTGTTTTGGGTGAAACACAGGTAAAATGGTAAGAGATCATAAAGATATTTATTTAGTCAATGAGAGAAACCAGTTCAATCCTGCACTTAGATCACCTTTAAAACCACATATTACCCTTCAATTATTTTAGTGCTGGGAACCTTGTAAGTCACTAAGATAAGCTTCTAGTTGAATTTCTTCCCTTGTGTTTTATATGTAGAACCTGTATATTCTGATCTTTTCTAACTGTCTAAAATAGAGGTCATGTTAACTTTTAATCCTTGCTCCTATAGCAAGATCTCGAAACAGCCACAAATATGCCCTCAATTATTTCTGGGGGTCCCTAAAGTTTATCTCACCAAATCAGTGTGTCAGCCACAGTTAATAGTGGCATATTTTTGTTTTTCTTCTGCTATCTCTCACTACTTGCCATGTCTACTATCTATAAAAATTCTTAGAGAAGCCTTATGGGTGGCTCAACTGATAGTACCCATGATCAGCACTCCTGTGGGGATTCTAATAATGATATTCCCAGCTATGGGATATTCCCATGGCTGCTTGCCCTGATGTGCTAGAGCTAGGTTCAATTGAGGGGCATGAAGAGTCACCTCCACCCTGTTTCACTACATTTCCACAGAGCCCACATTTCACAGAATTCCCTGTGTATTAAGTTTTGGGGTTCCTCTCTAACTATGGAGGTTTATATCCAGTTCAAGAAGCCAGAAAGTAACAAATTTGCCATGCTACCTACTCATTCATTCCACTCTCACATCAGCTTCAACCCATTCCTCTCTCCACCAAGCACCCTAATTTACTCCAAATGCAACACTCCCACAAAACAGGTTTTAAAATATTGGAGTCTACACATTTTTGTTTCACTAGGGAGACTTTGCTTTATCTTTATATGAGAGCCCTGGAGATGGTTTTCCCAGACAATGGAAGATCTACTCCAAAGGTGAAATCAAGTTCCCACCATTTGCAATGGGAGAAAAACTCAATTCTTTGAGGATATAGTTTTTCTTCTACTCTCTCCATCAGATTTTCAGAGATCTTAGGGCTAATTTAAAGCTCAAGGCCAAGAACTTCTTTCTTTTCAATTGTGTTTGTAATAAGGAAGCTTCTAGGAATCCAGCAGTTTCCAACCTTGGCTGCACATTAGAATCACCTTGTGGAGGTGGTGGTGGGAATGGGTGTTAAAATATTTTGGTGACTAGGACCCATCTAAGACCAATTAAATTAAAATCTGTGGGAGTAGAGCTCAGGTACTGAGATATGTATATATATATATGTATGTGTGTATATACATATGTATATTTTTAAAGCACCCCAGACGATGACAATTTACAACCAGAGTTAAGAATCACTTTGTAAGCTCATGACCTAGGGATACCAACTGAGGCACATCTATTCTTCTTCTCATGTAAAACTTTAGAAATCATTATTTTCCCTATATCTGGCAAGCGAAAGGTAATTCAAACTAATTGTTGATAACTGTTATGCCTTGTGATGTGCACTAATTCTTCAAAGGTTTGGACTCATTAGGCCCGAAGTCTAGTGGTTATTTTCTTTCAGGCACTTTGTTTCTATTAGGAGACATTGTTTCCAGGTGGTTTCACAGAGATGCGATTAATAAAGGGATCAACACATTTTTTTCTTCTGAATTTTCCTAAAAGTTGTACTTTTCTTGAACTGGGCAAGTTCAAGAAAATAAATTATATACACTTGTAGAGCAAGGTTTAAATAAGTTTAAGACAAGAAACCTAGGTATATTTAACTCTGTATTCACTATCTCTAAATTATTGTTAAACATTAATTAATATAGTTATGTTTTCCTCATGCTTGCATGGAATTAGCTCATTTTGAATATCTTACTCAAAGTCAGTTTATATACCAACTCAGATGCTTTTCAAATTTTGAAGGCTTCATTAGGAGTCAAAACTCCTGATGTCTTTTGTTTAGGCTTTAAATATCCAAAGAACCATTTAATACTTTCATAGAAAAGACATCTGTTTGGCTTTTCATTTTCATAGAACTTTGTCCCAATGTGATTTCTGTTGGAGAAAGCAGAAAACTACAAAGTTATATAACTTTTGACCTTGGTAAAATCAGTCACTTTACCTGTTCACAGAAATCTGTCTTTATTTTAGTATCTCCATCAGTTCTTGCTCCTTCTAACCTGATATTTGCCATACATTTATGTGCCTTGGCACTCTTAACAAACAGATCAAACCTAGAGGCCAGCTAAACACTGTTTCCTGCTTAAAGTTTTAATTGTGAAAGTCTCAGTTTACCAAGATAAAATAATTAAATAGAGAATGTGTTCTAAGTATTTAAAATATATTTAAACAGCAATGTAGTTTCTTCAGAGCCCAACAGAAATAGACTCTTATTTTTAAAAGCATACTGAAAACGTAATGAAAGTTTCTTAATATTCTTGTTAGGTAGCTAGTCAGACATGAGCAACAGGGGTACAAAGGAATAAAGGCCCAGCCTAGAGAACACCCAAAGAACACCTCACTGTCAGTTAAGCCCTCCTGCATCCTGGGAGACAAAGGACAGGAGGACCATAACCAACTACTGGTTTAATCCTGCCACAGACCTGTGCACAGAAGCTACTACCATAACCTGCTCATAACCTCAACCTCATTATACCATCATTATAATACCATATTTATGCCAAGAAGTTTATTAATCTAATTATAATGGATTGAATTCTGGGTAAGCACCTGAGCACTAGGCAAAGAGTTATATAGCAGCCAAGTGTCAATCAAAATGACCTCACATGCCAATCACCTTGGAATGTCTTTGTAACCAATCACCCATCACGGCCCAAATATAATAAGACCTTCTTACTTCTAGGTTGTCACAGCTCTCTTGGCTGGCTCAAAACCTACCTCTCCCTTGGGGCATATTCTGTCTTTTATTTCTTTTATCTTTTCACCTCCCAAATTCCATAGGGCTGCAGCATTCCTTAGCATGGCCTGTCTCCTTCTAAAATATATCTTTAATAAATCTTTTTCTAAATCTCGCTGACCTGTGATTCTTTGCTACGTCAGTGTCAGTGGTGAAGAACTGAGGATCTCCTCCCTTCAATGCTGCTGGGTGATGCCAGATTTCATATCACCCCTAAACAGTAACGTATTTCATAGCCCAACAGAAATAGACTCTTATTTTTAAAAGCACACTGAAAGCATAATGAAAGTGTCTTAATATTCTCATATACAAAAAAATATTTTCCAAGAATATCAAGTTTTCTTTATTCCCATTTTTTGAAACTTGCTTGAAATATAATGCTTTTATTGATATGATCTAGGAATTAATTAAAGATTTAAAAAGGTTATTTTAATTAACAAAGAATATGTCAAAAGTGTTCCATTTATTGTATCATTAAGAATTGGTAAGTGTCCATATTGGTAATGGAATATTGTTAGGTACCTGCAGAAGAAATGTATATCTTTCACAAAAGTACAAAAAGTTTATGGCAGCACAGTTTACAGTAGCCAAGATATGGAAGCAACCTAAATGCCCATCAACAGATGATTGAATAAAGAAGTTATGGTTCATATACACAATGGAATATTATTCAGCCATTAAAAAATGAAATCCTACCATTTGCAGTGACAGGGATGGACCTGGAGGTTATTATGCTGAGTCAAATAAGTCAGACAGAGAAAGATAAATATTATATGATTTCACTTATATGCAGAATCTAATGAACAAAAAGAACAAAATAATCAAAAACTGACTTCACAAATATAGAGAACAATCTGGTGATGGCCAGAGGGAAGGGGAGTTGGAGGCCTGAGAGAAAGGGGTGAAAGGTTAAAGAAGTACAAATTAGTAGTTGATAGATGGTCACAGGGATGGAGAGCATGGCATAGGGAATGCAGTTAGCACTAATGTAATGGCTAGGTGGAGGGCCGGGGAGAGAAAAAGCAATTAGCGGGATCATTTTGTAAACTATATAAGTGTCTAACTAATGTACTGTATACTTGAAACTAATAATAAAATAAAAATTAAAAATAAATAAATAAATAAAGGAAAGTATAAAAAACACCACTGAATTACATATGTAATGAAGATAAATACAAAAGTTTTGAAACAAAGAATTAATGTTATCCATTATCTTTCTTATTTTTTTTACTTAAAATTTATATAAGGCCTTTCACAGAATGAACAAAAATGTTGTTTCATCTTGTGAATTCATATCTTTACTCATCAGAATACGATGATTGTTTATGTATTACAACAGTGGAAATGAAACAGACTGTGACAGATTACATAGTGCATATAATATACCACTCACTTTTGCTTACATCAGTTGTCTCAGCTATTCATTTCCATCAAAAAAAGATCAGATGAGTCACATGGTTAATGTAAATGAACTTAAAACTACTGTTATGAATATTATTTTTTGAGTGAATTGTTAAGAATTTGTGTTTTCCAACAATTTCAGGGTATGACTCACCATGAACTTGCACCATGAGGGATAAACTCATATTTCTACCAAGTCCCCATGAGTCATCTATACAACCTCATCCCTTGTGTCCTTCATATTTTTTAGTAAAACATTCACACATGCTTCTAAGAATTGTTTTTGAGGGCATGCAACATGTAAAGCTAGATTCTCTATGGAAACAAAGATGAGTGAAAAACACAATCTCTCAACATAATAGTTATGTTCTAGTATAAAGAATTAGACGAGTCCAATTTTAACTATAATCTAAGGGAAAATGTGTCAAATAACAATAAGAAAAATTAAAATAAATCTCATTGTAGTTCAAAGGAAAGAGAAATACCTGGCATGGGAACTAAGGCAAATCTGATAGAAGTGATACTTCATCTACTCATGAATTATTATTAAAAAAATACGGGCAAGGAGCATAGCATAAGATTCAAGGAGCTGAAGAGGGGAGATGAAAGACTTTCAACAAACAAGAAGAAGACTCCTGAGGAAAATAAATGGCACAAAGAAGTGTTCTTAAAGGAACATAATCTAAATGATGCATAATTTTCTATAGACCAGGAATAAGAGATAAGATTTTAATGCTAAGTTTAAAGTTTGATTTAAGAAGGTCCGTAATTTTGGAACCAAAAGCTTAAATTTCCTTTGAGTTTGAGAGGAACCAATTGTAGATTATTGTATAGGAGAGACCATAGTTTTTGAAAAAAGTGATGATGGAAATTTCATGGACAAATTTGAAAGGTGGGATTAGGCTAGAATCAGGGACACCTATGGGAATGTGGAGGCTGTTGCAGTTGTAAGAGAGGGATTATGAGAAGCTGAACAAAGATGTTGGGGTAAGATAGGAATGGAGAAAGATATGAGAGACATGTAGCCTTCCATAAAGTACAATTTAAGAGAGATCAAAGAGTTGAATGTGGTATGGGAAACTTTAAACTGTTAGAGAAAATATAAGAGAAAATCTTTACATTGGAATAGGGAAGAATTACTCAAATATGACATAAAACACTAACCATAAAAAAAAAATAGGAAATTAGGGCACATTAAAATTAAGAACTTCCATGCTTCAGAAGGCACCAAAAATACAGCAAAAATATGGGCTGCAAACTTGAAGAACATATTTGCAGCATAAGAAATGGTTAAAATATTAGTATCCAGAATTAGGGTGGTTGCATTGCACAACTTCAAAGTAGAAAGTTACATTCTATTCTAAGTTAGTGGTATCCTCTTGATTTGAAATTGTGCTTTTTGCAATTGTGCAACATGATGACACTGTCTAAAATATATATAGAACTCCTTCTATCAATAATAAAAAGACAAATGACTAATCAGAATAAACTAAAATACCTGAACATATTTCACAAAAGAGCAAATGCAAATGGTCTAAACACATTATAATACGCTACTCCTCATTAGTAATTAGGAAAATGTAAATTAAGATCACAGAGATATTAATTTATACTGCAATTGGCAAATTTAAGCTGACTCACAATACTAGGAGTTGGTAAAGACGCAGATAAATAAAAGCCAGAATTATATTGCATATGTCTATAAATCAAATTTTAGATGTTTGACTTTCAAATCCTTTTCAGGAATGTATTATATAGGAAAGTAGGGATATTGCTTTAAAATAAAATTAAAGATAAAATTCCTGAATTCCAAGCGACTTACTGAAAAAATGCTCTAATTAACAGGACAATGTGAAAAATCTCTTGAGTAAACAGGATCATATAAATGTGTGGGTCTCACAAATAACTAACTTTAAAAATGTCTTTGAATTTTATTTGAAAGTAAGAGATATAAAGTACTCATTCCTCTATTGAGTATGGATGAAGACAGTTTCTTAAAAATACTACTGTGGAATCTCATATAAATTGGCTCTGTAAAGTGTAAATAACCCATTTTCTCCCTTGTCTAAGGAGCCTCGATAATCATGATACACATTCAGCCTCAGGGTAGAAATGACTTTCTAAACTTTTCAAACCTATCCAGAGGTTGGTTGAGTGACAGTCTGTCACGTGAAGGAAAGGTATTTTCATGAGTGGAATTTAAATTTCATTAAAAAGGTAGAGCCTTCCTTAACAGTTATGTGGTGTCAGCTTTTGGCTTGTGCATGCTGGTCTTTACAAGTGGCTCAGCTTTATTATATGTAAAAAACAATCTTCCAAGGAAAATAATAAATACATTTTTTATTTTGTCCTTATGAAATTATTCCATTGGAAAAGTTAAGTGAAGCCCTTAGACAGGTATCCAAAAACAGCTGGAAGTCCAGAGCAATGGGGAGGGAACTCAGCCTGAATGTTTTATCTGTGGAATCTGAACTTCTTTAATTTTATTCTTTCTAAATTTTGTTTGAGACATCTATGTTTTCTTAAACTTTTCCCTGGAGAAATTTATTTTTAAAATTTGGGTAAGGTTTATTTTCATGGGCCTGCTCTATAGAGTCGAGTAATTGATACGAAAAAATGTTTTTTACTTACTTATCTAGATATTTATTTGCCCAATACTCCCCTCCAGTTGTTCTTTTTTTTTTTTGTACTTTATATTTCTTCTTTATTTTTTAACATTTTATTATTTATTTATGTATTTATTTATTCATCAATTTATTTATTTTTTTCCCTCCCTCACCCCCTACCCTCTGGTGACTAGTCCATTGTCCATGTCCATGAGTCTCTGTCTGTTTGTCCTGTTCATTTGTTGCTTTTAAGTTTATATCCCACATATAAGTGACATCATGTGATATTCAATATTTTCTGTCTGACTTATTTCACTTAGTATGATTATCTCAAGGTCCATTTATGTTGTTGTAAATGGCAGTATTTCATCTCCTCTTATAGCTGAGTAATATTCCATTGTATATATGTACCAGAGCTCCTTCAGCCAATTATCTATTGTAGGACACTTTCGTTGCTTCCATGTCTTGGCCACCGTGAATAATGCTGCTATGAACATCGGTGTGCAAATATCTTTTTGGATATGGGTTTTCAAGTCTTTGGGATAAATACCCAGTAGAGGGATTACTGGTCAATTCTTAGTTTTTTGAGGAAACTCCATACTGTTTTTCCATAGTGGCTGTACCAATTTGCAGTCTCATTAGCAATATATGATGGTTCCTCTCTCCCCATGACCTCTCCAACACATGTCATTAATTGTCCTGCTGATGATAGCCATTCTAACACATGTGAGAAGGCATTTCATTGTGGTTTTGATTTGCATTTCCTTAATAGTTGGCAATGTTGGGTATCTTCTAATATGTTTGTCAATCATTTGTATGTCCTCTAGGGAGAAGTGTCTGTTCAGGTCTTCTACTCATTTTTTGATGAGATCATTTGATTTTTTGCTATTATTGAGTCATATGAGTTTTTTGTATATTTTGAGGATTAGGCCCTTATCAGAGGCATTACTTCCAAATATATTTTCCCATTTGGATGGTTGACTCTTTATCTTGTTAATGATTTCTTTTTCTGAGCAGAAGCTTTTTGGTTTGGTATAGTCCCATTCATTTATTTTTGCTTTTATTTCCCTTGCCTTTGAGGTCAAATTCATAAAATCCTCTTTAAGTCCAAGATCCATGAGTCTAGGTCCTATGTTTTCTTTTATGTGATTTATTGTTTCAGGCCTTATATTCAGGTCCTTAATCCATTTTGAGTTAATTTTGGTGTGTGGTGATAGACAACAGTCTAGTTTCATTCTTTTGCAGGTGGTTTTCAAATGTTCCCAGCACCATTGATTGAAGAGGCTTTCCTTTCTCCGCTGTATGGTTTTGGCTTTTCTGTCGAAA
>CM053507.1:92385107-92413030 GCA_028627145.1 Eidolon dupreanum
TCTTAAGGAAGAGGAGAGAGTGGGAAACAGAAAGTATATGAAACTCAAAGGCTAGGAGGAGTTGCTAAAAATAAATGCAAAACATATCCCTGAGGTTCTTGAGGTTTAAGGCTAAAATGAAGCATAGTAAGTAATAATGGTCTCATGTCTAACAGTATAAGCATACAAGCTTTTAGAAAAGACCAATGTTTCCTTGCTGTGAGCAGAATTTTGAATTGGCTCTTTATAAGGGACATTCCTCAATTTAGGGAAATCCAGTTGAAAAGGAGGGGGCTATTGCTATTATTTAAAGCGAAAGATTGAAAGATTGATACTGCTTGCCGTTAAATTTTGTCTTATACATTTTATTCAGATTTTGTTTTAGTTGGTAAATTCTGGTTCATTCCACTTCACTCTCTTCCACTCATTCCACTCCACTCCACTTGATCTCTTTCCATCTCACCTCATCCTATTTCATGCAATTATTGGATAGTCTCACTTTGGTCCCTTTACTTGGGTATAGAGATGAATTGTTTTTAAATTTATTTTTAAGAGGAGAGTCATGAGTATTCCATTATTATAAAATTGACAATTAAAAAAATTTTTTTTTACTATATTCTAGATACTATGTTAAAAAATATTTTCATGTTAACATAGTTAGCAAGTTTTGAGTCTGGATTTGAATCTAGATCATTTGTTCCTACACTTTTCTGCCTTCCTAGAAGCAAGATAATGGTAACACAATCAATTCTTCTTTTCTTTTTGAGGTAACTATGGCTGAAAACCCTAGTTCACAAAGATATGAAGCAATCAGTAGAATCAGAGCATTTTATTGTTTTGCTAGGCTAAGCTAGGCACTTTGGGATGCCACATTGTTTGTTAGAATGAAAGCTCTTAGTGTAAGTCAAGGACCTGAATTATTAACCTATATTCCTTGCACCTAAAACTAGTACTAGCAATATAGTTGCCAATACAGTTGATGAATAAATTAAAGAATTATGTGAAAACCAGAAACTGTCAAATAGCTTTATTCAGAAGTGAAATAACATAGTTACCAATTTCTTGTGATTTGCCTCAAAATATTAAAATAAATGTAATTCTGGATTTGTTTACATCACTTAACACAGACACTATTTTAGTTTTCTTCCTCTATTCCAAACCATGCCACACATTGACAGTTTTTGAAATTTTGGCTTCATTAAGATCTCTCCAACTGTGTGTGGCTTCTTTGTTTAACAATATGATCAACAATTCTGTAGGATGTGTTTATGTTGAAGCAAATCTAAATTTTGCCAGCCCTCCAATCTTTTCACATTGGGCATTTTTCATAGAATAATATCTACTTTATGTACTTGCAGAATGTACAGACATAAGGTGCTCCATCTCTGTTGGAGTTGTGCTTCTAATAGCAAGAACCTTGTAACATAAGAAGTAGCATGGCTTTTTTGGCCCCTCACATATGATTAAAGTAAAACGAAAACATAATTAAGCTGTATTGTCTATCTTTCCACTGACATTTTCCAACTTCAGTTAAGCCTGATTATAGACAAATGTCCGTAATCGTTATAATACTAGAGAATGCTTTCTTTATTACCAACGGGAGAGTATCCTAACCTTATAACTTATTAGCAATGGTAATTTTGCCTTATTCAACCATATCTTATGCATCTTTTGGACCATACATCTTCCTGCTCTCTGCCATCATGGCTGCCTTTCCCAAGCCTCTCCAGATGCCCTAGCCTTCATTCCCTATCACAGGACTTGCTTACGCTGCAGGTTAACAAGAGACTTTTGTAGGCTGAAATGTTCCCAAGCCCCAAGGTTAGACTTTATAGCATTGAAATTCTTGCACAGTAAGAAGCATGAGTTGTGGAGAAAAGGTCAAGGAGAATTTATTGATTCTCAAAAAATAATTTGTCCACAGACACTTGGCTTTCATTTTACTGGATCACTCTACTTCCTTAGAGACAAACTCCATAATAAATCAGACTCATACTATTCCTGGAGGACAGGTTACATTTTGGGGTTAAAAAAAAAGTTCTAGATAAGTATTTTCTGAATGGAAGATATTGGGTTGTAGGCAACTGTAGTGTTATTTAGTCTTAATTCTACTGTTGTAAATCTCTCTTCAGCTCCTTTATCAGTCTCCCTTCTTGCTTTTTCATATAACCACCTTCTAAATCAAGAAAATAATTCCTGTAAAAGGGAAGGAAGTTTTTTGAGGAATAAATTGGTGATGTAATCAGCTGAAGAGTATGTATTATTTTAATAATAGAATTACTGACGTTTAAATTGCTGATCCCATTTTTAAAGTCACTTTCTTAAATGAAGAGGTTAGAACATTGGCTTAGTGGATTTTTCTTTGATTTTCAGGAATTAGATAATTTTACTTGAAATTCTGAATACAACCACCACCCATGGGTCTTTGATAACACATGTTATTTAAGATCTACCAAAGAATATGGTGTTTAAGATGGTGTACATTAGAGTTGGGGAGGAAAAGTACATGAGAGGGAAAAAAGAAGCTCTGGAGCCAGTGCAACCACTAACTGCCTGAGTAAACTTGACCAGGTTCCTCAACATTTCTGCCTCAGTTTTTCTATTAAGGGAGTAATAATAAACCCTACCTTATAGGGCTGTTGTGAGGATTAAATGAGTTAACACATTTACAGGTTTAAGGTGATGTCTAATACACTGTAGCACTCAATAAATGCTGGCTACTATTTTTATCTTATTAATTTTTAGATAATTTAGTCCATAGTTTTCTCCACTCCCTGAATTACATATTGAATAGATGCCATTGATCTAGATTGGACCTTTGAATTGGAGCTCAGTTTATCAAACTGAAGGTCTACAATAGATTTAATCATTAAGTTCAATTGATTAACTCAAAACAGAAACAGAAACAGTTCTAAGAACTGCCTTATGTTCCTGCATTTGTTTTTTAATATTTATATTATACTATACCATTGGGGAAAATTTTATTAAAACACTTAACCAGTTTATTGAAACACATAAGCAGGTAATTAATATTGAACATTCTTTACCTTAAGTAAAGACTACACCTTATGTATTTTTTTTGTTTAAATTTTTTTCCACAATGGAATAAACTTTCTTAAATATTGTGTTCCCATTTAAGAGTAAACTTTATGCTTACCTAAATATTTCAAATTCCTGGTCTGGGACAAATGACAGATGCTTGGATTTTAAACCCGTCAAGTCTCTGAGCCAGACACTAGAGCTTCCTGATGAAATTTCTTTGACTGAAGAAAGATATTTTTATTTCCATACTTGATCAAATTAGATTTTTAAAAAACATTCTAATTTTATCGAGTTGGGAGAAAAAATTCAATTCATGTTTTCCATTTGAAAATTTTAGTATTTAGTGCTATTTTCTCAATCAGTATGAAGTGGGTGTCACATATGTTCCGCATTTAATTTTCCATGATTTGTAGTAAAGGTATTAAAAATAGGGCTAATATTTCTAAAATTATTTCTTATTACAATTTAAAAGAATGTAAGGAAATGTTATTAATATCATATTGAATTTATAAAAGAAAAATACTATTATTAGATAGGTTCCAGTATATGGATTCTCAAATAAAAAGCAGCTGATGCTCACCTGCTCTATCTTTGGTAAAGGCAGGCACTATGAGCAGGAGCAGGAGCACTTGGTTAGTAACCAGGAGATCTGAATTCTCGTCACCACCCAGCTATCACTTAATTATGGATCTGAAACAAGTTACTCTTTATGTAAAATGTACTCTTTATGCACTTTACATAGAATAAGGAAGTGGGGCTAATGATTAGCTAATGTCACTTTTTGAGTTCATAATTCTAAAAACTAGTTATGTGATATAAACAAGCCACTTAATCTTTCTGGGTCTGACTTTCCTTACTTAAAACACAGGGGCTTAAAAATACCAATGCTACTTTTGTTATATTTCATGGATAATTTAGGTATTTCAGAGGATAGGGTCTTGAACAGGAAAGCACAAAGGTGTTAAAAATGTGATTGCAATAGAGGACTGGATAGCTCTGCTTGGGCTTGACATCCTTAAACAAAATGCAAATGGAAAAGAAGCCAGTCAGCAAACGTTTGTTGGGTACCTTCCACACACTTTCATTGTGTGGGGACCCACAGATAGAAGCCAGGTCCTTGCTCTAAAGGGAGTTAAAATATCCAAGTATAAGACATGACCCTTGACTTATAGCAGAAAGGCAGACTGAGTAGGCATGGATGGGTCACCTTCCTACTTGAGAACTTTAGAAGTTATGAATAAAATATAACAATAATTCAAACATATAAGCAGGTGTTCTTTTGTTGTGGCCAGTATAGAATAGACCAAACCAAGTATGCTCTCTAAGGCTGTTTATTAGCCAGCGGCTGTCCTTGCCAGGAGCAACCCGAAAATGTAGAGGTACAGGATTTTTAAGCTCCAAATTCCATTTTTCATTCTTTCTGAACACAAAGGTCTATTTTCTTCTATTCACTACCTATCAATCCATAGGTCAGGTGTGCAAGCGGGGTACAGAAGCGGAAAGCTTTTTAGAATGTTATGTTCCCGCAGTTAGTAGCCCATGCTCCCATGGCGATAGTCAATAATCTCTAGTTTATATACAATTGATTGTTTCTCATGCCACGCAAGCAAGCAGGGTTACACAAGCTAAAATTGGCAGTTAGTGTATGAGCTCATTGTCACAAGTTTCATGATTAACAGATTGCGGTTAAGGGTTCCAGGTACTAGGCCTAAGGTATTACCTTCCTTTGTCTAGTTTCAGATTTTAATCAACTTTTACCCTTATCACATTTCAGCAGGCTGTCACACTTTCTTGAAGAGAAATCCCAGGTGGCAGAAACAAAGAGAAAAGTCAATGCCATAATGGTGAGCAGGTACTGGCATAAACTTTAGTGATGAGAGTTCTGGCTTCCATGCATACATGGGGATGGGAGACATGACTTCCATCTTGTGTGAAGTGGGAAAGTTGGACCTGAACCATGGGTGTAACACCTGAAGCCTTAAGGAGTTGCCTCAGCTGTGAAAAGATTAGAAAAGTTCTCACTAGCTCAGAGAAGAATTGAAGAACTCTATCATCTGTTCAGAGACACGAGTAGGGGGAGGGGAAGTCACTGCAAGTAATTGAAACCCTAGGATAAAGAATTTGAATTTGTCCTACTTGTACAATGCAGAAATCCCCAGTAAGAAGTAATTTACTTTTGCATGTTAACTTATATCTCAAAATCTTGCTATAATTTCTTATTAGTTCTGTTTGTGTTAGTTCTATGGGATTTTCTATATAGACAATGACGTCATCTCTAAACAAAGACTTTTTTTCCTCCTTCCAATCTGAATACTCTTTATTTCCTTTTCTTGTTTTATTGCATTAGCTAGGACTTCCAGTGTAATGTTGAGTAGGAGCAGTGAGAAGGAACATTCTTACCATGATTTCAATCTTAGGGAAAAGCATTTAATATTTCATCATGAAGTATGAGGTTCATTGTAGATTTTTGTAGATATTCTGTATTAAGTTGATATAGGTCCCCTATAATCCTTCTTTGCTAAGAGTTTTTATCATGAATGGGTGTTGGATTTTGTTAAAGCTTTTTATGTGTCTATTGCTAATGCTCATGTGATTTTTCTTCTTTAGTCTGTTGACACAATGAATTACACTAATTGATTTTTAATTGTTATCCAGTGGTGCATATCTGGGATAAATCTCAATTTATTTTGGTGTATAATTCTTTTTAAACATTGTTGGATTCAATTTGCTAATATTTTTGTGTTTATATTCATCAGAAATATTGATATGTAATTTTCCTTTCTTATAATGTCTTTGTCTGATTTTGATATTAGAGTAATGCTGGCCTCACAAAATGAGTTGGGAAGTGCTCCTCTCCTTCTATTTTCTGGAAGAGATTGTGGAGAATTGATATCAGTATTCCTTAACGGTTTGGTAGAATTAACCACCAGACTCATCAGAGTTTGGCACTTTTTGTTTTGAAAGGTTATAAATTGTAGATTCAGTTTCTTAATCAATATGGGTTTACTCAGATTATCTCTTTCTCCTTGTGTGAGTTTGGTAAATTGTGCCCTTCAAGGAATTGGTCCATTTTGTCTTGTCTAAGTTATTAAATTTGTTAACAGAGAGCTATTCATAATTCATTCTCTCTCTCTCTCTCTCTCTCTCTCTCTCTCTCTCTTTCTCTCTCTTCCCCTCCCTCCCTTCCTTC
The DNA here is from genome assembly GCA_028627145.1 of Eidolon dupreanum. Taxonomy (NCBI): domain Eukaryota; kingdom Metazoa; phylum Chordata; class Mammalia; order Chiroptera; family Pteropodidae; genus Eidolon; species Eidolon dupreanum. The sequence goes on from CM053507.1 coordinate 92,391,319, forward strand.
CTCCTTCCTTCTCTCCCTCCCTCTCTCTCTCCCTCTCTCTCTCTTTCTTGAAGGGGTAAAGCAATAACGTTTATCGAAGTTCAGAGTTACAGTTCTCTTGCTAGAGAGTTTACAGGAAAGGGGAATGCCTCAGGTAGAAAAAAGCCTCTTTTATAGGTCTCTATGCTAGCTACTCCTTCTGGTCTGACTGGCTGTGCCTTTTTCTGATTGGTTGACACGTCTCCACCCCCAGCTCCAGGGGGTGGGGGGGTTGGGCCCCGTGGGTGGGTGTGACCTCCAACTATGTGTTCCTACCATGGCCTGCCCTGTTCTGCCTAACATTTACTAACTTTTCTGTCTCAAACCACCCTCTGAACACATAGCCCTAACTGCTGTTAGGGTGAGAGGAGACGATTGCTCTGGCTGCTTGATGCTGAGGAGGGGCGTCCAAAGGAATGGCAGTCAGGGGTGGTCCAGATATCTATCTAAGGGTCCACGGTAGAAGGATATACTTATTCCAGGTTCCATATCCAGGACCATTTGCAGCTTGATGGCCTCTAGATGAGAAGAAACAAATTTAGTTAAAAGATCTAATAGACAGAGCTCAAACACTAAGGCTGTGATAATGCTTTATTTTTTTAATGTTCACGAGATCACTAGTGATGACTCTTTTTTTCATATCCGATTTTAGTAATTTGTGCCTTCTCTCTTTTTTTCATGGTTAGACTGGCTAGAGGTTTATCAATTTTAATTTTCTTGCCAAATAACCAGCTTTTGGTTTTACTGATTTTTCTGTTTATTTCCTGTTTTCAACTTTATTGATTTCTGCCATAATATTTTATTTATTTTCTTCTTCCTTTAGACTTAATTTGATTTTCTCTCTAGTTTCCAAAGGTAGAAACTTAGATGATTATTGTTAGATCATTCTTCTCTTCTGACACTTATGTTCAATGCTATAAATTCACCTCTAAGCATTGCTTTTTCTGAATCTCACTTTCATTTTTATTCAGTTCAAAATATCTTAAAATTTCTCCTGAGACATTTTTAATCTACAAGCTGTTTAGAAGTATGTTTAATTTCCAAATATTTGGGAATTTTCTGGCTATCTTTCTGTTATTGATTTCTAATTTAATTCAATTTTTGTTTGAGAGACCATATTGTATGATTTCTATCCTTTTAACAATTTATTTATTTATTTATTTATTTATTTATTTATTTATTTATTTATTTAAGTTTTTAAAAATTTCTTATAAATTTGTTAAGGAATATTTTATGGGCCAGAATGTAGTTTATCTTGGTGAATACTCCATGTGTGCTTAAGAATAATGGGTATTCTTACATCTTTGAGTGAAGGATACTATAAATGTCAGATCTAATTGATCGATGGTGCTATACAGTTCAACTATATATTCTTTCTGATTGCTGGATCTGTCAATTACCAAAAGAAGGGTGTTGAGTCTTCAACAATAGTAGCAGATTTGCACTTCTATTGATTTTGTCTCATTTATTTTGAGACTGTATTGGTAGGGACAGATTGGTAGTTCTTGAAGGATTAGCCCCTTTATCATTATATAATGTCCTTTTTCATCCGTGATTAATTTTTCTTGCTCTAAAGTCTACTTCGTCTGAAATCAATATAGCTTCTTCACCTTTCCCTTGATTAGCATTAGCATGGTTTATCTTCCTCTATCACCTCACTTTTAATCTGTTTTTTATTTAAAATGAGTTTTTTATAGACAACATATAGTTGCACCTTGTTTTTTATTTACTCTTATTGTCTTTGTCTTATAATTGGTGATTTTAGACTATGCTGTTTAAAGTGATTATTGGTATATCAGATTAATATCTATTATATTCACAACTGTTTTTTTTTTGTTCTTTGTTTCTTCCACTGCCATTATCTTTTTCTGCCTTCTCTGATTTTAACTGAGCACTTTATATGATTTTACTTTCTCTTCTCTCTTAGAAATCATTTATACTTAAACAAACAAAAAACATTTTAGTGGTTGCCCTAGAGTTTGCGGTATATATTTACTATGAACCGAAGTTCACTTTCTAATAACAATATATAGTTCCATGGGTGATGCCAATACCCTATAACAGAGTATTCCCTAATCCTCCTCTTCCCTTATAACATTTTTGTCATTTATTTTATTTATCCATAAGCTATAATCACTTGATACATTGCTGCTATTCTTATTTTAAACAAACTGTTATCTGTTAAATTAAATTGAGTTTTGAGTGTGGTGTATTTACTCAGTTAGTCCAGCATAATTTGTTGAAAAATTTTTCCTTTTCTAGTTGAATTGGTTTGGCATATTTTTTTATATCAATTGACTAGGTACGTTTTATCTATTTCATCGATGTGTTTGTATTCATGCTGATGTCATACTGTCTTGATTGCTATGGCCATATAGTAAGTTATAAAACTAGTAATGTGTGTCATTCAACTTTGTTATTCTTTTAAAAATTTGTCTTGGCCTATCTAGGTCTTTTATATTGCCATAAGATTTATAAATAAGTTTACAAATTTCTACAGAAAAAGGTCTTTTGTTTTTGAATTTTTAGCTATATCAATTTGGAGAATTATATAACTCCTTTTATTTAGATCTTTAAAAATTTCTCTCATGAGGTATTGCACATATTTTGTTATATTTATTTTCAATAATTTTATGAATTTTACTCTAATTTAAATGGAAATGGGTTCATAATTTTATTTTCCAATTATTTGCTGTTAACATAAGGAAATAATTGATTTTTTGTGTATATTTTGTAACTTAGCAACTTTGGTAAATTCACTTACCAATTCAAGTAGCTCTTTTCAAGACTCTTAGGATTTTTAACATATTCGATGATGTCATTTGCAACAGAAGATAAATCTATTTTTTCCTTTCTTAATTTTATGTTTTTTTAAAATTTCTTTTTCTTTCCTATAGCACTGGCTAGTACCTTTCATACGATTATCGAATAAAAGTGGTTAAAGCAATTAAACTTTTTTCTATCAATCTTAGGGGGGAAAGTATTCATTATTAAACTATTACGTATTATATTGGAAGGTTTTATGCAGATGAATCTTATTAGTTTGAAGAATTTTTTTTTATTCTTTGTTTGCTGAGAGTTAAAAAAGTGCCAGATGCTTTTTGCTTCCTGCATTTATTGAAATAATCATATAGTTTCCCCTTTTATTCTGTTGTATGGTGAATTGAATTAATTTTCTATTGTTAAACCAAACTTGCACTCCTGGGATAAACCTCACTTGATTATGATGCATTATCAGTTTTATATATTGCTGGATTGTTTTGCTACTATTTTTAAAGGATTTTTGCATCTGTATAAATGTGGTTTATTGGTATGGAATTTTCTTGTTATGTCTTTGCCATATTTTGGTATCAGGGTTATCCTAGGATTATGAAATGATTTGGGAAATTTTTCTTTTTCTTTATTTTCTGAAGGAGTTTATATAAGGTTGATATTATTCTTTTCTAATTCACTAGTAAAATTGCCTGGGTCAGTAGTTGGCTGATTTCAAGATTTTCTCCTTGAAAATTCAGTAGTTTGACCACAATGTGTCTAAGTGTGATTGTCTTTCAATTTATTTCACTTGTGCTTTACTGAGCTTCTCAGACCTATAGATTAAAGTTCTTAATCAAATTTGAAAAAATTTGACCATTATTTCTTTAGATATTTTATCTACCCTATTCCATCTCTTCTCCCCTCTGGGGCTCCAATTGCATATATATTAGACTGCTTGAAATTGTCCCACATGTCCGTGAAACTCTCTTTAATTTTTTAAACTTTTTTTTACTTCCTAAATTTCAGGGGAATTCACGCACATGCACTTTGAGCCATTCTTCTACATGACTCTCTCCATTCTGTAATATCTCCCTTCAATTTCTGGTTGCTGTAGTAGTCCCAAACAGGTTTCTTTTATATTTTAATCCATTAAGTCTGTGGTTTTCTGCTGGAGTTTCAACCACTCCTGCTATATTGACTGGGGAGTGCCCTTAGTGGAAAGATTGTCTAAACTCGGAATAGCTGTCAGTTTCTGTCTGCTTTTCATTGCTGTCCAATGTCCTTTAATATAGTTTGGTTGTTTGTTTTACTTTCATCCCGAGTTTAAAATTATCTGTGGGAGGGTTAATATGGTACAATCTATTCCATAATTATTAGAAATGAAACTTCTTCTTATATTCTAAACTTAGTTAATTTAACATCCACCTTGTCTTCAAATTTAGAGATCCCAGTGTCCCCAGTGCAAAATAACCAGTCACTAGATCCTAATGATCCTACCTCAGCTATGCTTCCTGAATCTGTTGACACCTGAGTTCATTAGAGCTACTGCTTTAGGTTAGGTCCTCATTTAACTGGTTTTACTTGCTTCCTAGTTTCAGTCACTTCTCATATTGCTTGAGGTACCTTCCTAAAAAACATTTCTTATTATGTTGCTCACTTGTTTCAAGACTTCTCGAGGCTTCTGCAAGATTAAATATTGTTTGCTTGGTCTATAAAACCACTCACAATTCAGTCTATGTCTTGCTATTCCTTCTCATAGAAACTGTGCTCCTGATATGTGAAGCTTTTCTCTGTTCCTTGGACGTATCAGAACTTTCCATGTTTTTGTAATTTTGTACTTTGTATCTTGCCTACTTGAGCCATTCATTTGCATTTGGCTTTTCTAGATTTAATCTTAAAATTCGATTCAAATACCTCCCCTTTTGGAAAGTCTTCCCTGGGTAGGTTACCTCTGTTCTCAATATCTCTCTTCTATATTCCTACAGCACTTACAAACTTGCAAGTTGACTCGATTGGTCAATTGGTCTGTCAGAACTATCTATCTATCTATCTATCTATCATCATCATCATCATCTATCTATCCATCTATCCATCTATCATCTATAGAATCTCTTGTTTCTCTCACTAGATTCTAATCTCCTCTGCCAAAGTGTGTCTTTCAAATATGTATATAGTTTTTAGTATTTATAACATCTAGTTAGCATTGTATACTCTGTAGATTTTCGTGTATACTTTTGTTGATATTACAAAGAACATCTCACATCAATGGTACTTAAAGTAATGATTTTACACATGGACATTAAAGCTCACAGACCCAAAAGGAGAAACTAATTAGACAGTTTGTATACTATTCTGTTATTTATTGTTTCTTTAGGAACATATGCTCCTCCATCAAGCATTCCTATAGAGTTCTGCAGAAATGGTGGAACCTGGGAAAATGGCAGATGCATTTGTACAGAAGAGTGGAAAGGACTGAGATGTACAATGGGTAAGTTTCTTGGGATAATACTAGGGTGTGAGGTCTAGGTGACTCTTGCATTAAGGAGAGCAGCAAATCTTCTTGAAACTTTTGTTAATGATTATGGTAACATGGGCATAATAATGATGGCTTTAAGATGTATTTATTAGCTCAATAGTAAAAGCCGAGTTTTCTTCTTGGGCTATTTACCTGTATGTTCAATACACCTTGTCTGTTACCCAGCTATCAAGTTTCTCTGTAAATTCATCATTGCTTTTCCTTCTGGATGCAATGTTCAATACAGGGTAATGAGTGATATGTTTCCCAGGTATTTTCAATTGGTGATATGCCATATTACCAATGGAAATATATGCCATTTCAAATATCACAATTCTAACTTTTCTCAAGTCTAGATGCACCTTCCTATCCAAGTATATATTTAGGTGAAATTTTTGTCTTTTCTTCCTTTCTTTTGAAGAGGTGTTATTAATTTACTGGTTTGCTTTCAATCAATGGTATCTCAGAATCAAAGTTCAAAGCCATTTTTTGATCTGTGCTGTGTTTTTCAACATTCTGCACCCTTCGTGCTGTCTGCTTAGGACCCAGAGCCACAGAAGCACATTCTCATAATTTCCTACACTCCTACCAGCCAGCATATCCTACATACCCATAACTTTAGATCTTTTGCTTTGACCCACATCCTTATGATGCCTTTTAACCCTGTATGCTCTATATCTTTCATTTTCAAGATTTCAACTAATCTATTACACTATCCTTGCCGATGTGTTAGTAATCACATCTCACCTTTACCAAGTTATTCACTGCGCACATTAAGTAACTGGAACTTGTTATTTAACATACTAGTTATTTTAATGGTAGTAACTTAATGAGACAAGAAAGTGTGAAGTTCTTGGTGGGTTAGTGTGTCACATAAGCCTTCTATTACCCTTCAAATTATACTGGATATGTTTTGAACTTTGACTTTTATCTGGTTTGAAATTTGAAAAAGAAACGTATAATTTATAATTAAAATTTTTTTTCTTTTTATTATAGCTAATTTCTGTGAAAACAGTACCGATCAAGGTCTTACTTTTCCCAGAATTCCAGTGGGAAGATATGGACCTTCCTTGCAAAAGTGTGACAAGAACACTCGAAATGGTATGTGCTTTTCCAAACATCTCCTCTGTTTAGGCATACAGATCATTATGCTGGGTTATAGCTATCATCCCTCCAACTAGTATTAGGTCCCAGGAAGAGGCATCAAGGAAGTTTTTGCAGAGGGGTTTTGGGTCCCTTTCATGATACCAATGTTCAAACTTGAGGGTGCTTCTTCACGTAATTCTAATTTTCCTAAAAACCTTAATATGGATAAGTTGTAAATTCCTTTTAATACTTCAATTGGCTTGTTTTTCCATATTAATCTCCTGGAGTTTGACCAGGTTAATATCCTCTCTTTAAGTTATATAATTTGTCTCAATTTAAATAAATAGCTAAACTATATCCATTTATACCATATCTATTTTCAGACTTTATATTTTTACGTGGAGATGGACAGTTAAGTCCATCCACAGTTGAGAGTCCTTCATCTCCTTATTCATTTTAGTTATCTATCTTGGAATATTCTCTAGCTTTATCAAACCTTTCTTGAAGCGTGACAACCTTGCTTGCATAGAGACATTCCAAGAATAAAGGTGCAAATAATATTTTCTGTTTCTAATATGCTCCCTGATGACATCCAGGTTTTTTGATGACTTATTTAATTTCAATGGCATATTAGGTAATATGTTCTGAGAGTAGTCTTTTGAAATTCATAGATCTCTTTCCTGATAGCTTAGAGCCCATTGTTATATTATTTTCCCTAAATGTCCTATCTGTCCTTGGTTTTAGTTGACTTTTGTCTGACCAATCCCCATACCTCTCACATCTTCCTTCAGTCATCATCCATTTCCTGCAGAACTAAATCTCTCAAAAACAGAGCCGGTTCTAGATCATTTATGAAAATGTTTGATAGAACTTCTGTTAGTAATGACCCTGGAGATAATTTAATATTTTATTTAGATATTTAGTTTTGAGTATGTCAAGGGCTCTTTGAAACACTACCTAAATTACATGTACTTCTCTTTCCTATGTGCTTTTTTACCTTACTTAGTCTAAGAAATTATGTAGATCAGCATTCCATTTTCAAAATCCAAATTGCCTCTGCCCACATATATCATTCTTACTCAAGTATTTATTATACTACTCTTTACATAGATACTTTTAGCCTCTTGATTAAAAGCTCAGAAAGTAAAAGGGGAGTTTCAATTGCATTGGCACTGACTCATACTGTATGGTATTTCCATGGATACCTATTATCTTAATTATTATATATTTGTATGTCTTAAGTATTTCATAATAATTTGTAAAACATATATGACTATAACAAACAAACAAACAAACAAACAAACAAACAAACAACTGTTTGCTAGTGAATTAGGAAGAGTGAAAATGTCAGTAACATACCCACCAAGGGATAGAACACTTGCTTGATATATATTACAATTTTGGGGCAAAAGAATAAATGTCTTTCAATTGGTAATTTATTTTCTTTTCTAAGCAACTATTATAAACATGTTTGAATTTCAGGTTGAATCCATAGATAATTTTAAAATTATAGGTTCCAACTATTGGCAAATTTGCTTTTAGTTTTATATTAGGAATTACTTCTAATTATTCAGTTTTATATAGCAAATGAGCAAAATACTTTTCAATGATTTTGAGTAGGTAGATATAGAGGACAAAAGATACATTTGAAATATGGCTGCTTAAAAGCTTAAAAATAAAATCCTATATATACGTATTTGAAAATTTCATTATGTCAGAGTGTTGAGGTGAAGGCATTGTATATGAGTGACTTTAAACTTCTGCTTTAAGTGTTGTAGGAGCAAGCTCTAATTTCAGATTTCCTAGTTATTCGTCAAGAAGCAGCTACCCAAAATTGATCCTGAGGCAAGTTCGATCTTCTGATTAGTTATCCTTCTAATAACAGCCGGGGATGATTTTATCTACTAGCAGCCTCTTACATATTATCCACAAAAGGACACCGAGGAAGAGAAGCTCAGGTGATAATCCTAGGAAATAAACCTAATGATCCAACAATTATTCATTGAGAGCCAAATATCAAATAGGTGCTGCAATATAATAGAACGCTGCCTTTCAGATGTTATCCAGGTTTGGCTAAAGAAAGATCAACTTATAATTCAGTATCTAGAAGGAATTTTCATATTTTTTTCTGTTCCCGCAGCCTAGTATTCCCTTATTACATCCAATTCAAAGCCCTGTCCCTTGTTGTTGTCAGGCAGATCTTCCTTGCAGACTTCAAAGGAAGGAAATAGTCAACTGGTCTTTTAAATTCTAGATTTAAAAATCAAGACAACGAGTGGCATCTGCCTAAAATATTCTTGTAGTAAATGTCTGATTTACTTTTCCACTGCTATGTATTATTGTTTTAGGGGCTTAAAACAATAATGATTTAGATTTTTCAGTTCTTTTGCATTGACTGTGGCAATTAGACTATGCTGAAAGGCCCAAGATGACTTCACTCACATGCGGTATTGGTGCTGGCTGTTGGCCAGCGCTCTCCAGTTCTCCTCTATGTGGTCTCTTATCCTGCAGTATATTAGACCTGCTTCCTTATATGACAGTCTTAGGACAGCATTCCAAGAAGGCAAAGGCCAAAATATCAAGTCTCCTCGAGGCCTAGGTTCTGGAACTCACACGTCATTTCTACCACATTCTGTTGTCAAAGCATGTTACAAGGCCAGCCTAGATTCAGGAAATGGAAGAACAGACTCCACTTTTTGATTAAAGAGCAGAAAAATCATGCTGTGAAGGGGCATATACACAGGAGCAGGCAATTGCTGTGACAATATTTGCAAACACTCTTTTTTTTTTTTTTTTTAATTAAAGCAGGTAATCCAATAGCAACCCGGCAGTGCAATCTTAATGAAAATGGAGAAATAACTTTAGAAGATGCTACAATAGGAAGTTGCAATGAAAATCTGGAAAGCCTGGAAAGGCAGGTATGCCATATGGCCCATGTGATGGTCACCCAGAAAAAAATCTGATGTCTCATCAATGCTTTTTAAAACTCTCAAATTAGAAATAACAAAAACCAGTACAAAAGCCATTCTTGCTATTCTTTTTTAAGTTGACACGTTTGCGGAAAAAGGACAATTGGACATATTGGTTTAGCAAATTTCAGCAAATAATAATCTATAGCATATTTTAAATGGCCTCATTTTTTTAGACCAGTGAAATTTTGATTGAAAATAGATCCCTGACATTTGAGACCAAAAAGAAGGTATATTTTAATGGTCTACTGGATCAGAATAAAGAAAAAAAAAAAAACTGTGACCAGACCTTTTGATACAAGAAACTCCAGAACCTGATAGTAGTCTCAGGGCTGTATATCCATATAAGCAGCTGAAACAGGAAACAGGAAGTATATCTGAGTAGATTTTTTTTTCATGTAAATTAAATTATTTTGACTAAGGATACACCCAAATGCAAATACATGGAATTGCTAAGACCTAGGGCCAAGCAAGAGGGGGAAGAGGAAACGTCTTTATGTGATCCTTCAAGATGCTGGGCATATTACATATGTTATCTCATTTAGTCTTTATAGAACCTCTGTGAGTTAGATGTTATTCCCATACTATAGAAAATTGTAGCTAATAATGCTTATTACTGAGGACTAACCACATGCCAAATACTGTGCCGAACATTTTACATGTATTATTTCATCATATTTAATTCTTATAACAACTCTGTAGATAGGTATTAATGTACCCATTTTATAGATGAGGAAACTGTGGCTCTGAGGGGTGCAGTGTGTTGCCTGGTAAAGTGTAGCCAAAAGTGATGAAGTTGCTCTTGAGTTTAAAGTCCACACTGTACTACACTGGCTCCCTTGGCAGGGGTGGAGGTGGGGGTGGGGACGGTAATTAGGCATAGAGGTGCCTGCCAACCACACAGTTTGTGCCAACCACTAAACTTCATGTTCTGGAGTCTGACAAACCAGTGTTTGACTCTCAGCTCTGCCACTTTCAAGCTGTGTGAACTTTGGGGGAGTTCCTTAACCTCTTCAAGGCTTTACATAGGGGTGAGGATACTCAACTCACAATGTTGTTTTGTGTATTAAATGTGATACCACCTGTAAAACATCTAGTAAATTGCCTAGCCTGTGGCAGGGACCTGCCTATTGAATGAGAATGTTGTTTCTGTCTACTGACTAGGTATTGTTTCTGACTCTTCCCCAAGCTTGAAAAACCTGTGATGTTGGTTTGAATTTTGAAATAATGCTGCCATCTAGTGAAAACTAAAGCCCCTACCCTCCACACACATACTCTGACATCCAGCTCCACTAATAACAGTATGGAGTAACATGTTGTAGGCACACAGCAGCACCCATTGGCCAATTAATACATGGAGAGGTTGTCTAGGTCAGTGCTGACCAGATACATAAAATACATATCTATTTTAAAAATCACTAAATTCAACAGCATAAAATTGTTATACGAATTTCTGACCACTTACTCTTAGTTGCTGTTCTTATTTTCCCATGGACCCTGTAACAAACAGTGAACCAACATTGATCCATAGATCACGCTTTGAGTAGCAGCGATCTAGCTAAAGCAGCCTGTTAGAGTTAATTAAGCCTCCTGTTAGAATTAATTAAGCCTGGCAGATAGTAAAGGCTGATAAAACCCCCAGCCAGTGTGTACTTTGCCCTTTACTCAAGGAAAGAAACAAACATGAGAAACCAAGTGGATGTGATGTTCAGGAAATTGGGGCTCAACTAAATTCCAGCTTATTAATTTGAAGCTGTGTGCAAAGTGTTTAGACATGGTTGTACAAAGTTAGGATTTTCTTCTCTGTTTCTTTTTCTTTTTCTTTTCCTCTTTCTTTCTTTCTTTCTTTCTTTCTTTCTTTTTTCTTTTTTTTTTAAACAGATAGACAATATCTCTGTTGACTCTCAAAATATTTCTGCTGAAGCCCTGATTTTAACATCTGATGTCAGTAAATTAACTCCCAGGAACATCACTGCTGCTGCTAACGTGGTTGGACAGATCTTCAACTCATCCAGAAATGCTTCATCTGAGGTAAAACTCACAAGATATTCTCTTTCAGGATAATCACAATGATTGTTATGTTAAATTGTCTGGAAAGTTCTAGAACTTTCTATTTCACTTTATTAATATGTTTATAAACTGCATTTGACCTCATCATTCCTATTCAATTTCAAGTAACTAATGTTCTAAGGAACTCACTTTGGAACATGCTATTTTAAACTATGATCTCTTTCTGCTAAACGTATTTGCATTTTAGTTTTGGTTTTCAAAAAGCTTTAAGCCAAGTTTACATTTCTGGCATTATAATCTACTAAGCTCTGGTATCTAAAAATAAGAACTACAGTCAACATTTACCTACTGGCACAGCTTGAGTACTGGTCAGACAGGAGTATAAACCACCACTCTGTCTACTAGGCAAATATCAGCATGACCTAAAAATATCTACTCCTTTCTTCTATTCCCTTTAAATGTCTTATCTCAAAAATTTATTTTATGTTGTCCTAGGTCTTTTGGAAAGTAAGTGGGATTAAAATATCAAGTTAATAAAAATGGAATTGAAAGAGAAAAATAATGACCCAAATGTTGAATTAGTGGAAGAGTTAGCCCATACAGACAGAAGGGTATTAATGCCTCAGAAAGGGCAGTTGAACAGTAACCAAATGCACAGAGATCCTTCCTGATGTACTCTTGATTTTTTAATGATAAGAAAACTAGAAATAATTTAAGTCTAATAATTACTAAGTGTAATAGTTACCAGGTGTAATAAATTATATTAAGTATTGTGGGCTGTATTGTTTTGACAGTCAGAGCCCTGCACCCATCTTATTTTGTTTCTGCTTTTGTATCCACTCATCTGCTTTTCTGTTTCGGGGGATAGAGTGGAAGTTCTGGGAAAGATCTTGCTATGAGGTCAAATTCAGAGACCTAAGCTGCCTAATTGACTGCCTCAATTGATATTTTAACTGTACCTTATCTTTATTTTCTGTGCAATCTTATGTAGATCAAACACTAAGCCTTTAGGGACCTAGAGATTATTGTGCTGAGTGAAATAAGTCAGACAGAGAAAGATAAATACCATATTATTTCCCTTACATGCAAATCTAAGGAACAAAAAGAACAAACTAATCAAAAACAGACTCACAAATATAGAGGACAATCTGGTGAAGGTAAGAGGGGAGGTGGGTAGGGGACTGGGAGAAAGGGGTGAAGAGTTGAAGAAGTACAAATTGGTAGTTGATAGATGGTCACAGGGATGGAGAGCATGGCATAGGGAGTGCAGTCAGCAGTAATGTGATGGCTAGGTGTAGAGCCAGAGGGAAGATAGAGTAATCAGGGGGATCATTGCATAAACTATATAAATGTCCTACCAATGTACTGTATACTTGAAACTAATAATAAAATTAAATTAAAAAAAAAACGAAGTCTTTAATTTTGAAATATACTTGCTTCTAGATGATCATAACAATGGTACCAATTGATACCATTATAATTCATGATAACAATGGTCATAATGATATATGATGTATGTCTTCTATGATTGGTGTCTTCTTTTTGGCAGGCAAAATTAAATGCCGTAACAACAGTGAGTCAACTTCTAGATGTCAGTGAAGATGTTTTTCAAAAAGTTCCTGCTGATAATACCTTTGCAACGTAAGCATAATTCCAGTTTGGCAAGAAAACCTGGCAAAGTGCTCTTTACTTTTCTAGGTTAAAGCCTTAATAGATATGTCTTTATTTCTCTCATGGTTACACTAACTAATGGATTCCCCTGGAAAGCAGATGGAAGCGTTTGCTTTCTACCTAATCTTCAGTTACTGGATGGAGTGGTATATGTTAACTTCTGGTTCCAAGCATGGCCACGGATGGAGAGTAACTGGGATAATTTAGATTAGAATTTGCTTTCCTAACTCTAGTTTGGTATGCCCAAGGGACACCTGCATATACAGCAGGAGCTCTTCACACTCGTTTCTCAGTTCACAGAGCTGCAAATAACAGCATAACTTTGCAAGACACATTGGTAGCAGTCACTAACCACCCCCCCTCAACACACACACACACACACACACACACACACACACACACACATGCACACACACACACACACACCCCTCAAGTCTCCCAAGATCCTGGTATATTTTAATTAAGTTTGCTTTAACTTTTCGAAGGCTGCTGCACTGAACAACAACAAAAAAGGGATCCAATTCTACCTGTTTTTTCTCTTCTTGTTCTGGATTACTTTTGGTTTTATATTTATATTAAAACCCATGTACTTTATTCATAGAGACCCCTCATTAGGATTTATTGTTTTTTTATCTTATATACAGTTTTCCTAACTTTTAAAATTTAAGTAAATATGCACACTCATAGAAAAATTAAAAAAATATGAATGAACAAAATTTAAAAAATCATTCTACCTTTATTAACCTGTTGGTATGTATTCTTAAAGATTTTTTTCTCTGTATGTGTATGCATGTGTATCATATTACATAATCTATTGACTTATAACTTGTTTTTGTCACTTAATGATATTTTAGAAACAGCTTTTTAATATAAATACATGTACATCAACATCACAAATTTAGGTTACTGCGTAATACAAGTGAATTTTCATTTAAGCAGTTCTCGTTTGCTGAACATTTAGATTGCTTCAAGTCTTTAAACATTCTTCTACACAGTTCTTGTTTGCATAACTCATTATTTCCTTAGGATAATTTCCTACAAGAAATTCTCAGTTTTCTAATTATTATAACCAGTACCTATTTAGTGTTGGGCCTCCAAAGTAGGAAAAGCACAAAAACAAGAAATAGAACATTTAAAAGATTATAATTCTGAGAGATGGAAGTAGAAATTGTGTAAACAATTTAATTGGTGTGTTTTCTGACTTCTGGTTTCAGTTGGAGTCTGGCCCTTCTCACTGGGAATGTGGACACTCCCACTTTTCTTGAAGCTGGAGAAGGAAGTGAGCACAGGGTTCAGAGTCTGTGTTCAGTAAACGTGGAGAATGAGAGCCAGAGTGGGCTCCCTTTAGAGCTAGAGTCTCTGTATTTGTGGTCTTGTGAGAGGAAAAGGAGGGGACTGGATGTTTTTGGTGAGAAAGCTGAGGACAGAGAAGTGAGATTCTACTGAAAATGTCACAGATCATGATGCGGATGAGAATGCTGTCCTAACAATAAATGATTACAAATTTTATTGGCTTAAGATGTGGAGAAAAGAACAATTTTGTGTGACTTATGTGTAATATACAAATGTCTTCAAAGTGGTGTTTAGAGGATAAAGTAAAAATTTAAATATACAACACATTGAAATATGAGATAGTATAACCACACTCAACCATTTTCCTCTCATTCTAAATTTCTAGTGTACTTATTTTTCTAATCATAGTCTATCAGTTTACCTTCTCCCTTTTGATCTTTTGCATATGCCTGGTGGATTCAGTTCCTTCATTAACTTAGATGAAGCTTTTACCTCAGCCTGCAATGCCAACATCAGGTCACCAACTCTTAGGAGGGTATTCTTGATGAGCTGCCAACAGAGGTCATCTCTCACTTTCCTTTCTCCCCAGGAAAGGAAACTAATCGCTACTTGGGGCAACTCTTCCTTTCAAAACTCCATCCCCTGAACCTAGATGCAGGGTCTCCTCACAGGCACCAGGCCTTAGTCTTTCATCTCACTTTGACTTCTTCTTTCTTTCATTCAGTTTTTTTTAAACTACTGAACTGCCCTTCTATACATAGTGGGAGAAGTGAAGAGAGTGAGAGGAAAAAAGAGAATAGTTACAGGAAAGAGAGAATCCATCTCAGCTTCAGCCATCTTAAGTTGTCATAGTAAAATTATCTAGAGCCCATTTGTCTATTTTCTTTTTCTAAATTGGGAGGAGGGAGAATATTGACGTTGGTGGAGCCCTGGAGCTATGGGCAGGGTCTCTACTGGTGAGAGGAACTTACTATAACCAATGACACTAAGACCTCATTTCTCCATTTTGAAATATGCTATGAAGATAGATCCATAACCTTGAAACTTTGCTGTCACATTCAAATTCATAACTGTCCTTGTTTACTTAACTTTGAGAACGCAAAACTGTTTCCCTAATACTGGCCACCTCGAACGTTTACATTTCACATTTCTGTTTGTATTTCTGTTCCAGCCAGCCTCCTTTGGTTATAAGACATGCACTTAAGTTATCTCAACCAGATTTATTGTAAAGAGGCATATGGAATCTCATGAGAACCTAAGAACGGGGTCATAATACAGCGGCATCTTAGAGACCCTGTAGTAGGAGAATGGTAAAAAATCCAACACATCTTTGAGGGTCTCGATAGAGATTTTTTTTGGTCCTCCTTCTAGGCTAATATAAGAGTCAGACAGTCTTAGGTTCATTCCTTAGTGTCATTATTTAGTAGCTACATAATTTTGGCCAAATTACTTCATATCAAAGAGCCTCAGATTCTTCAGTATAAGGTGACAGTAATTTTGGGACTCACTTCAGTAAGATTCTTATGAAGCTCAAATAAGATGATGCATGTACATTGCTAGCATCATACCTCACTTATATGTATTAAATATTGAAAAAATTAGTTTAACAGTTGCCTTTATAATTAACATGACTTAATAAATATCTTTACTTCTAGTTTTTGCTCTCAAATAATTTAACCCTGTTCATTTTATTGGGGAAATAGAATTAAAAAAACAAAATCTTCTCCCAACCCAGAAATGCTCTCCACAAAGGTAGATACTTTTATTATTGAGTATTAAAACAGAATGTGATACTAGCACAGACAAATCCCTAAGAGATTGCAAAGACAGAAAGAAATCTCACTTTTTATATAGACAAGTAGATACAAACCATCACATACATGTTTTCAGATAAGCAAGAATTAATCCTTGAGAGAACTTGACAGCACTATTTGTCACACATAGTACATCCTAAGTTTACTTGGTGAGATGACCATTTGTGTTAACTAATTGACTTTATCCTGAGGAAAAACAAACTTCTCATTATCTTCATTACAGGAGGTAGTTTTGCAACTTCGAGCAAGATGTCCACCCACAGAAGTTAGACTCCTACCCTCCCACAGAAATTGGGAGTTTGGGGCACACTACCTCCCTTGATGTGTACACTTCAAAGAGATGACTCCCTTGTCTTTGAGAAAGACAAAGTCACAAAACTGACAAAATGACAATTTAGTCTTCAAAAGGATTTTTCTTTACATTTCAAAGAGAGGAGAAAGTACTTTAAGGTTTTATAAAGTAAGCGTTCCACATAAAGAGGAGTGGATGGAAATTTCTTCCCTTTTTTCAACAGGAAGAATTAAACTTCATACTTTTAATTTGTATATGTTCCTACAAATGATATAATGACCTCCCTGGTCTCTAAAGCATGACTTTCTCAATATAATTGCTGCACTAAATGGAAAATTCTTGAATTAAAGGATCTGATTGCTTCTTCTAGTCCTTTGTATCAAGTTGATAGCCAGCCTCCAGACTGAGTACTCTGAGGCAAACATCTATCTTTAATCCAATCAGTTATGGCAAGATGAGAAAAGAGTCATATGGAAAAAAAATGACCTTACAAGTGGCTGTGGTCAAAACAACTTTTTGATAGTGATTGTGAACATAGCAAACACCCCTCTTTGTACCTCTTTCCATTTATTTGGTACCTCTTTCCATTTAGCCTTCCAATGCCTGAGGGAGCTCCTCTTAGTATCCCAAGATACTGCCTCTTACTAGATGTGCAACAGATATTACTAGTTGAATGAATACATGAGGTATGTACCTAGAAGATAGGTATTTGTTAGGTATTCCTTCAGTTGAAAGCAGCTCTAGAGTATGACTGTTATTCATTAAGTGGGAAATACATAGTGTGAATAGCTGAAAAGTATAGAATATGATGTTACAAAAGGAAAATCATTGAAACAAAGAAGCCAACTTGAATGTTTCTATATGAATGATTATCACATCCTCTTTATAGAGCATCTTTATTTTAAAGTTTATCTGTCTTTTTTTTTTCTTACTTGAGAAAGGAAAATCATATGTTAATGATAGAAATAAATATTTAGAATTTTGAACAATTACATTTTAATGAATTCTTTTATTTCTTGGATAACTAGATTGAACTGGTTATCTTAGAAACAGAGATTTTGTTTTGACAAGTACAAAAATAGTTCAAATATTTCTTACAGGAAAGAAGAAAAAAAATCTTATGACTTTTCTTTGGAGAACACCAAATTGAGAGGTTCCCTCCACATCCTCCCACCTTTTATCTAGTCTACCTTTGAACTTAATCCAAAGTAGAAAAAAATATTGTGGAAATCTGCAATATTTGGTTAATAGCCAAGGCAATGAGCTCAAAGTTCTGTTCTTCCCTAGTTCCATATGAATAGTCACCTTAGGAAAGAACAACTTACAAGAGATGCTTTGGACCCCAAAGCGTTTGGGTGAGAGAAGGGACTTCAAAATGTGGAAACTGATTCTCACTACTGTGGAGATAATGCTCTTAAGCCTGGTCAATGGTGGGTGGCAACATCACCCTTCTATGTGAAGAGCAGTGTAATAAAGATTATTTATATTCTGAAATCTGTCATTCTTGAGTTAGAGCTTTCTGGCATCAATATACAAGGTATCCTTCATTGGGCACTGTCTACAAGAACTTTTAAAAAGAAGCATACAAAGGAAGACTTTGATAAAGAAAATCAATGTTTTTTAGGTGATTGTGCCTATGTTATTTTGATCATATGAGTTCTGCGGTCATGCTTTTCTATGGGAATGTGGGAGAGAACACACACATCTGATTTTACAACAAATCTGAAATATTACATTATCATGTTTTATTCCATGTAGTCTTATTGAGCAAATGGAGGATTATTCCTTGTCTTTGGGCAACAAGACAGTGGTGAAACCTAATATAGCAATACAGTCTGTTAACTTCTCTTCCGAAAACACTGTGCAGTCCACAGGTGTTCGCTTCACTGTGGAGAAAGGTGAGCTATTTGTTTTGTGTGCTTGAAATAGGAGAGAACATTCTGCTACCAACCATAAATAATGTTCTATTCATAAAAATGTAGATTTTTAAAATATACTTTTTCTCTTTTCCTAGGAACTAGCAATTCTCTCATTTCTGGTTCCACATCTATAAAAACAAATGCAGACAGCCTTGATCCAGATGAACAGACTGAACTTCAAATCTGGCTCAATACCTCAAAAAGTAGGACTCAAACTTTATTATATTAAAAATGCACCCAAATTCATGGAATTAATAATTTAAAGTCCACTGAGTGAGAAATAATGTTTATTTAGTTTCGCACTGAATAATTTGCATTTGAGTATGTTTAAATTCTGAGAGATTATGGTAATCTCTATTATTCTAGGTCACAGAAATGATTTCCTTTCTTTCGTTCTTTCAAAAACTTTTTGGAGGTAGTGAATTGAAATGCTCTTGCCACAGATACAAATCTGTTTTCTAACAAAAATCTAGCTAATGTGGTTCATTTTTACAGTTAAAAATATATTTAAAAACTATTTAGTCACAAGTTCTGCCTATGTTTACTAATGGCATGGCACTCATAGGCTCGCATTCATCCTGTTGACCCGTGCTGGGGATATTTTATGTAATTGACACAGTTATCATCTATTAGTACCAATTTTCAGTTGTTTCCACTAATATAGTGCCCACCACAGACTCCCTATTATCTTGCACATGGTTCTTTAGAAATTCTTATATCTAACTTGAAATGTTTGTACTTCACAAAAGTCTAAAAAAATTGACTGATTAATTTGACAATAGTAATAAAACAAACTAAACACACACATTTGCTTTTATTTTGTCTCTAAATAAAAATTCCAAGCCAGAATGTACATATTTTAAAAAGACTAAATTCATAATTCTCATTGGTTGTGTAATTCCAATTGGTTAACTAAGACTTTATTGGTTATATGAGTTACAAATATCTTCCCTCTGGTCTGTAGCTATCTTTTGCCTGTTTTTATGCCATTTGTCATACTCACATTTTAACTTATAATGTGGTTCATTGTATCAATCTTTTCCTCTGTAACTGACACTTTTTAAAAGAAATCCTTCTCTTTAAAGTTGTAATGATCGCCCCTCATATTTTCTTCTGAAATTTTTAGTGTTTGTGTTTACATTTAAGTCTTCAGTGTACCCAGAATTTATGTTTGTATTTGGTGAAAGATAGGAAACTAATTTCTTATGCCATATAAACTATCAATGTGGTCAAAAGACTTAAAAAACTGTCTAGAGACAAGAACTCAGATTGGACTGAAAGGGACATATTTTTGTATTGATTTTTAAAAAGCCTCCAAAATTATCTACATTTTAATTTTTTGTTCCCTTAAAAAGACATTAAAATGTACAAGCAACAATTATTGGAAATACAGGGGCACATTGACTAAACCACTTTTATAGGGAAGAGATTTTAGGGCAAATATCCCAGAAATTGAAGATCAAGTAGACAAAAATTAATTAATAAACTTGACCTTTATATGCATTTGTATGTGTGTGTAATTTTGTCTGTAGACATCAAACAGAATAAAAATTCTTTGAAGTATCAATGGAGGGCTTTGAAAATTGACTATTTATTAGGCCACATAAAAAAACTTATATATTTTGTAAAACAAAAGTAACATAGGACATAGTTATTGACCATCATGCAATTAAACTAGAAATAGCCAAAATTTTATGAAATTAGAAATTTTAAAGCACCATGTTAGAAAGGAAATTAAAATGCAGATTACAAGTAATTTTAAAATTAATGGCAATAAAAATGCCACAGAGCAAAATCGGTGGAATGTGGACAAAGAGGTATTTAAAGAAAAATGTCTATCCTTAATAAATTTATTAGAAAATAAAAGAAATTGTTAAAAAAATAAACTAATTGTTCAACAAAAGAAGCATAAATAAAATAAATGTAAAGGAAGCTAGAAGGAAGAGATTAATAAATATGTGTAGAAATTAATAAAAATAGAGATTAACAAATGCTAATCAACAAAATGAAAATTTATTCTATAAAAAGACTAAAGAAATACACAAGCTTCTGACAAATTTGATCAAGAAAAGGACAGAAAGACTATCAATAAAGGGACATAAAAGAAGTATATCTAGAAATAGAGAGATTTTTCAAATTATTTATTTATTTATTTATTTATTTATTTATTTATTTATAGTGACAGAAGTAAATGAAATTCAATAAATTTCAGCTGTACACTTTAACAATAAGGCATGTATATGTTTACACTGTGTGTTCACCTCCCATATAGTGAAATTTCTTTCTTTCACCACATATTTGACCCCCTTTACCACATCTACCATCCCCCTTCTTCCCACCACCTTCCCTCTGGTAAACACTAGTCTACAGTTTGTGTCCATGAGTCTCTGCTTGTTTGTCCTGTTCATTTGTTGCTTTTAGGTTTATATCCCACATGTAAATGATATCATGTGATTTTCAAGTTTTTTGGTCTGGCTTATTTCGCTTAGCATGAATATCTTGAGGTCCATCCACGTTGTCACAAATGGCAGTATTTCATCTCTTCTTATGGCTGAGTAATATTCCATTGTATATATGTACCACAGCTTCTTTAGCCAATTGTCTATTGTAGGATGCTTCGGTTGCTTCCATGTCTTGGCCGCTGTGAATAATGCTGTTATGAATATCAGTGTGCAAATATCTTTTCGGATAGGGGTTTTCAAGTTTTTGGGGTGAATATACAGTAGAAGGATTGCTGGATCACATGGTAGATCAATTCTTAGTTTTTTGAGGAACCTCTATATTGTTTTCTATAGTGGCTGTAGCAATTTGTAGTCCCACCAGCAGTGTATGAGGGTTCCTTTTCTCTGCATTCTCTCCAACATTTGTTATTACTTGTCCTGTTGATTATAGCTATTCTAACAGGTGTGAGATGGTATCTCACTGTGGTTTTGATTTGCATTTCCTTAATAGCTAGTGATATTGAACATCTTTTCATATATATGTTGGCCATTTATATGTCCTGTAGGGAGAAGTGTCTATTCAGGTCCTCTACCCATTTTTCAATTGGATCCTATGTTTTTTTTTGTTGTTATTGAGTCATATGAGTTCTTTGTATATTTTGGATATTAGGCCCCTATCAGAGGTGTTGCTTGCAATATTTTCCCATTCCGATGGGTGTCTCTTTACCTTTTTGACAATTTCTTTTGCTGAGCAGAAGCTATTTAGTTTGATGTAGTCCCATTCATTAATTTTACTTTCCTTGCTTTTACTTCCCTTGCTTTTGAGATCAAATTCATAAAATCCTCTTTTAGTCCAAGGACCTTGAGTTTAGCTCCTATGTTTTCTTCTATGCATTTTATTGTTTCAGGTCTTATACTCAGGTCCTTAAT
>CM053507.1:92413530-92436010 GCA_028627145.1 Eidolon dupreanum
CATGTGCACTGGAGAAGAATGTATGAGCAGCTGTTTTGCGATGGAAGGCTCTGTAAATGTCAATTATGTCCAGTTGGTCTAATGTGTCTTTTAAGAATGTTATTTCCTTATTGATTTTCTGCTTGGATGATCTGTCCATATCTGAGTGTGGGGTATTTAGGTCCCCTACTACGATAGGGTTTTGGTCTGTTTCTCCCTTAGTTCTGTTAGTAATTGCTTTACATATTTTGGGGCTCCCTGATTGGGAGCATAGATAGTAATAAGTGTTATATCTTCTTGGTGCATGATTCCATTCATCATTAAGAAGTGTCCCTCAGTATCTTTATCTTTTTTATTTTGAAGCCTATTTCGTCTGATATTAGCACCACTACTCCTGTTTATTTTTGAATACCATTTGCTTGAAATATCATTTTCCACCCTTTTATTTTGAGTCTATATTTGTCTTTGGAATTGAGATATGTCTCCTGGAGGCAGCATATGGTTGGGTTTTGTTTTTTGATCCATTCTGCAACTCCGTGCCTTTTTATTGGTGAGTTCAGTCCATTTACATTTAGGGTGATTATTGAAAGATGAGGTCTTCTTATAGCCATTTTATCTTTTGCTTTCTGGTAGCTTGGTGTTTCCACTGCTTTTTTATTCTTGTGTTTCTGTTTTCTTTATTTTGGTTGGCTTTTGTGGGTTTTGCCTCTGGTGCTTCTTGTTTTATGTTATATACTTCAGTTCTGAATCTTTGGTGTGTGATTACTGTTACAAATATATATACAGTCATCCATTTTCTTCTACGTGTGCCTTATTTACATTTCCCTTTGCGAATTTGGATCTTTGAATACTCGCTTTTTCAGTCATTGTTCTCAGTTGGCCTCTATGTATGCTGAACTTTCATTACTATCTTTCTATAGCAATACTCTTCTTATTATTTAAGCTTATAATGCCCTGTTTTTAGTAAGGGTTGCACTCCTCTGCTTCTATTTGCCTGACAGTCACCTTACTCCTAATTATAGTTTTGTTTGTTTGTTTGTTTGTTTTTTTGTCATTTTGTTTTAGGTGAGCTGACCCCTTTCAGTATTTCTTGTAGAGCAGGCCTTGTAGTGGAGAATTCCCTCAATTTTTGTATGTCTGGAAAGGTCTTTATTTCTCATTCATTTCTAAAGGAGAGCTTAGCTGGATACATTATTCTAGGCTGTTAGTTTCTTTCACTTAATAGTTTGATTATTGGATTCCACTCTTTTCTGCCTTGCAAGGTTTGTGCTGAGAAGTCCGGTGACAATCTAATGGCTTTTCTTTTATGAGTTACTATTTTCTTCTCCCTGGCTGCCCTGAGAATTCTGTCTTTGTCATTGATTTTTGATAACTTTAATACAATGTGTCTTGGTGAAGGCCTTTTTCGGTTGAGATAATTAGGTGTTCTTTTGACATCTTGAGTTCCAAGCTTCATCTCATTCTTTAGATTTTGGAAATTCTTGTCAACTATTTGTCTGAAAATGCTTTCTAGTTTCTGTTCATTTTCCTCACCTTCAATAATGCCCATTATCCTTGTTTCCTCTCCGGCTGGTATCAGCTTGTTTTTGTATTTCTCTTTCATTATTTTTATTATTTGGTTTCTCTCTTCTTCTTTCTTATTTATTTCCAGATTTCTGTCTTTGATATCACTGATCCATTCCTCCATTTGATCAACTCTATTTCCCAAGCTTGCTATTTCATTTTTCAACTCTTGCAGTGTATATTTTATCTCCAGAAGTTCTATTCTGTTTTTTTTTTTTTTTGTGGGTTTCTATCTCCTTGCTAAAGAACTCATTCTGCTCATCTAGCTGTTTGTTTAATTCCTGAAATTGTTGATATGACTCATTTCGGAACTCACTGCGTTTTTTCAGAAGTACCATCCTGTTTCTCTGTCATTTAAGTCACCTATTTCTATGTCTGTAAGCTTATTTTCTGGAGATTTTTCTCTTTCTTTCTGAGATGCCTTGTCACTTTGTTTTCATGGTGTTTAATGAACTATTTCTCCACCTGGGCGTTAATGGATGTGCATTCTACTTTTTTCCAGAAAGATTTATTATATAAAGGACTCTCTTCAGCCCGTTGCAAAGAAAGTGCTTTTCTTTTGGTTTCCAGTAGGTGGCGTCTAAGCCTCTTGGATCCCTGCTTTATATAAAGCCTTAATAATGCCTTTTTTTCTTTTATAGATGTTTAATCATGCTTGCTACCCTCTCTCAGTCCCTGTCAGTGTTAGTGACAGTTTTGGTAGCATTTGCTCAGATTCCCCTGGGATCCGCGGTGTTAGGTCTTGGAGGTGGAGGGGCCCTCTGGGTTGTGGGGTGTTGGGGGCTGCAA
The DNA here is from genome assembly GCA_028627145.1 of Eidolon dupreanum. Lineage (NCBI taxonomy): Eukaryota > Metazoa > Chordata > Mammalia > Chiroptera > Pteropodidae > Eidolon > Eidolon dupreanum. The sequence continues at coordinate 92,415,862 of CM053507.1, forward strand.
CTCAGCCTCTGTTTTGCGACGCCAGCCAGTAAAAATCAACTGTTGTTTCTCTGCCGTCCTGCTTCTCTGCTTTCTGCCCTTAATACTGGGCCTTGCCCCTGGCTGCACGGAGGTCACAGCATTCCCAGGTAGGGCTGTTCAGAGAAGTTGCCGCACCTTCTCTCCTCCCCCTCACCCTACAGGGAGCTCTGGGGGCTGCAAGAGGCATCTTCTTTATCTTTCCCAGTCCACTGCCCAACACTCGGGGTTCTGACCTGTGGTAGCTCTTATGTGCATACCCCGTGCTCAGACTTGCTGGTGTGCAGTTTGGGTGTTTTTTGGTTGAGTTTTAGATCTTTAGCTTATTGTTGTTTCAAGGGGAGAGATCTTGGGATGTCTCTCACTCCACCATGCTTCCTCACCAATATTGAAATAGAGATTTTTTAAAAATTACAAAATACTGGTGAATAGAATTTCTTCTAATGAATCTGAATATCTAGATGAAATGATGATTTTCTAATAAATGACCAAAATATGTAGGAATGAGGAGAGGGCTGAGCAGGAACTTTCATTTTTTAATCTATATACTTCCAGGAATTTGAATTTTACATCAAGCATGTCATTCTTTTATAAAAAAATAAAAAGAAAACATTGTAATTTTTAGGGTTAACTTTGTTATCTAGTGTCCAGGAGGAACAATTTGGTGAAGTCAGTGTGCCACAAAAACATCCTAGAAACCAATGTCTTCATATCCAGATTGAAGATAGAGCAATGTATCTTGCTATGGAGGACATTTTGGGAGCTGTCGGGCCTTGTCTATCTCTCTCTCAAATCACATGACTGAATAGGCTAGTTTTTCTTATATCACTGTGAAAGCACAGTTCAGAAAATTAATTCAGTTAAAATGCATACTTATTGTTGGTGCTTCTGTTATTTTAAATATGACAAGCATTTGTATGAAATGTTAGGAGGCATTTCTAATGTGGTTCTGTTTGAACATTGCCATGGCCATCCTCACAACAAAATCCACCACTATGGCCATGCTCTTCTAGGATTTCTGAGGAACAGTCTACTACTTTTTCCAATGTCTTGAAAAAATGTATTACAATAGTCCTCAGCCCTGGGAAAGCCCGTGATTGTCATGAAGTAGCAGTGACCAACAGTTCAAGAGATGATGAAAGGAACCTGCCTCCAATGAAAGAGTCCCTTATACAAATGACTTGACTTATTGGCTCTGTTTCTTTGAACAGAAGACAGACCTCACAGAATGCTTCTGTAGACACAACTGCTCTAATATTTTCCCTTTGCTCTTTCTTGCCCTATGTCTTATCAGAGTGGGAAGCAAATTGGCTTGGCTTACCTGCATGTCATGTTAGCTATGTTTCACTGTGGAGAAAGCAAGATGTTTACATTATATGTGAGATCCTTGCAATACCACCTTCAGGTGGGTTAGGCAGGAGTTAGTGTTTCCATTCACAAGGTAAGGAATCTAAACCTCAGGAAAAAAATTTAACATGGGTGGAATGACAAAACACAGGTTACATATGTTAATTATGTGTTACAATTAAGTACTTTACTTAATCTCACTGTACTTACATATTAAGCAGCTGTGCAGTTCAACAATGACATGGAACTTTATTTCTTTTTTATCGTAGGGTTCATTTATTGATTTTCACGTCTTTTTTTTTTCCCCCTCACAGTTAATCTCCAGTCATGTGGCTTTGTGGTATATCAAAACAACAAGCTTTTCCAATCGAAAACTTTTACAACTAAATCAAATTTTAGTCAAAAAATTATCTCTGGCACAATTAATAAAAATGAAAAAAATCAGAGTCCTTCCGTTGAAATGGCCTTTCGTCCACAGGTGAGTTTTCCTGTTAACAAAAGTTAAAATTTCTGCCAACTCTTGATTACAAAAACAGGAATAGTTTGGGCAAAAGAAATCTACAGAAAAACTCTTTGAAAGTATTCATTTAAACTTCTACCCACCCATATTTTCTGTAAGACTAGCTAACTGCAAAATTAGCTAATTTGAATTTTATATCCTTTTTCCCTTTCCAATCTATAATGAATATGTTATGCTCAGTACACATCTAACTGATTTTTCATATGCTTACCTTATCCTATTTAATTTTTTTCTACCCAATTAAACATTAAAAAATCAATTGCAATTGTCTTCTTAATTCACAGCATAACTCAAAAGAATTCCAACTCCATTCCTATGCCTGTGTCTATTGGAATTTTTCAATGAAGGATTGGGACACAAGTGGCTGTTACAAAGAGAGGAGCAATGATGGATTCTTACACTGCCGCTGCACACATACCACTAATTTTGCTGTATTAATGGTAAGGGTGTACATAGTAACTTTTTCTAGACAAGAATTTTCTTTATACACAATTTTGGTATGCGCTAACTAGAGATAACTTCGGGGTTTAATTTACATAATACTCAATTCAGATTAAATGAAAAACAGGGAATGGAGAGATAAGATTATAAAGAGAAGTGCTGGTAAATGGAAGTAGAATAGAGTGTTTTTGCTTTTTTTTTTTTTTTGTAGTTATGTCTCAGGATAGATGAGTTCAGCACTGAGTATTTAATGAGAAGGGAGCCTATGTGCAAAAGAGGAGCTGACAGACTCCACTTAACTAACTTGCATGTTCTGAAGCATGAAGTTGTTCGAGCCAGAGACAAGGCTGTAGAGCTGTGTGCTGGGGATAGGTTCAATATATGGGTAGTCAGTTTAAATCAGCAACTGAAAGTTTTTCCATTGTGATCATCTCACAGTGATTGTTTACCACTGTAATCAGTTACCAAGTTTATGCTAGAAGATGTAAGAGGAAACACTCTTGAATTCATTCAATTTGTCCCATAGTTTTTGTGTGTATTCTGTGTGTAACTGATTAACACTTCGCTCTGGTGTGCAGCTATATTGCACCTCTGAAAGTTCTTGGGCTGACTCTTCTTTTTCTTCTTCTTCTTCTTCTTTTTTTTTTTTTTTTGTTTAACAGTAAGGCACATATATATTTACACTGTGTGTTCACCTCTCATAGTGAGGTTTCTTTCTGGGCTGACCCTTCTAAGAAGAAGACTTTTGTTTGTTCCATTTTCAGAAATCTATTTTTCTGGTGAAACCAAAAATGTTAGTTTATATATTTGATGGAACACTTTTATATGCAGTAGAATAGGTGTCTCACCCTTATTAAGGGGCTATTAATGCTATGAATCTCCCAAAGAGAAGTAGATGTTTTCATTCCTTAGTAGCTATGATGTAGCTATATTTGAGAAGTCAGTAGAAATCAGAACATACTGGTACAACATAGACTATCAAATTAGAGAACATTGTTTTAAAAAAATTTTCAAGATAACTATAGTTTTCTTATTTTAATTATCAAATCTTTCTTATTTTTAATCAATTTTGATTGTTTATTTTCTAACTTGTATTACACAAAGATCTGCTTTCTCAATTGGAACACAATAAAGAACACAACAAAACTTTTAACTTTTTTTGATAACTTCAGGCCATTAGTATCATCGAATAGTTGTAGAAAGCTCAGAGAGCTATATGCTAAATAATACAGAATACATCATCATAGTTATCTTATTTTCCTTTTTTCAGCTATTCCTTCTCACTAATATCTGAATCTGCCTTAATAACTGCCTACTCCCATAATTAGTTTTGGGTTGCAAAAATTTTTAAAACGCTGCTTAGAATTGTATGTAAAGTAAGAGCAGATAGGCTCTGAGTTAATAGATGGTTTCCATAATCTGAAGATCTAGGTATTCCATGATTTTTTGTCATCTACTTCGTATACTGCAGATAGGAGGAAACATGAGATTTTTGTTTTATTATTATTTAAAATTAAGTTTATTTTATTTTTATTTTCTTTCTACAAAATCATTGCATGAAGTATAAAGGTTTACCTACTGAACAGAAATATACTGACATGGAAAAATATTTACGAGGTCTTAAATAGCAATTCAAGAATGATTCTATTATTTTAACATTATATTATATTATTTATGTGTTTGTGCAAGAGACACAGATAATATTTGTAAGCACATAAAAAAAGTCACCTCTAGAGACAGACTTTCAAGAGGCAGGGTATGAAGTGGGATAGCTGGCAGTAAAGAGAAATATATGCTTTTTTATTTGTTTCTATATTGCTTTCATGTTTTATAAATAAGCATTATGGCTTTTTAAATTTTAACAATTAAAAATTAGATAAGCAAGAAGAATTATATATCACTACCCACCCAGTGACCACTGCTATTACCTCTCTAGACCTAACAGTACATACTCACATAGAATATACTTTTTTAATGGATATACACTAAAATATTGAGATAGATAGCATACAAAAATTAAACTACCTTTAAAAAAATGCCAGGATCTTATGAACATCTTTCCATGTCCTTTAAAATATTTCTGCAACTTTATTTTTAGGACATTATCTTAGATATGCTAACTTCCCCTTGAATTATGGTTACACATAAAAATAATGTAATGGAAAAATGAAGTAACTCTAACCAATTTAGATTGTAATTCAAATAACTTCGATTTTAGACATTGAGGAATAGTATATGTTTTCCTTTTCTGAATTAGTTAAATAAGTGTTCTCGAGCCCAACTTTATGTAAAAATACTTAGCGATAAAGGGTTATTTCCTTTAAAAATATATCGACAGTTTTATAAACTGAAAGCAACAAATGAACAAGACAAACAGCAAAAACTCATAGACACAGACAACAGTTAAGTGGTTACCAGAGGAATGGGGGGAGGAAGGGAGCCAGATAAGTGTAAGGAGAGTCAAATATATGGTGATGGAAGGAGATTTGACTTTGAGTGGTGAACACACAATGCAATATACAGATGATCTATTATTGAATTGTACACTTGGAACTTATATAATTTTGTTAACCAATGTCACCCCAATAAAAATTTTTTAGATTTGGTAGATTAAAAAAAAGAATACATATCTGACACCTATCTGGTTATTTTGACCAATGTAACTTTTCATGATGTTGACTTTCATAGATATTTCAGGAATGGTTATTTAAAAATATTAGTCTTGACTTATTTTCCAGAGTTTCAAAAAGAAGTATAAATATCCCGAATCACTAGATATAATATCCAACGTTGGATGTGCGCTGTCCATTATTTGTCTGGTTCTCACAATTATATTTCAGATTGTCACCAGGTAAGTCGGGAAGCTGGCTCTTTTTGTGAAATTGCTATCCTGATATTATTTCCTCTTGGTATATTCTCATCAGAATGTAGTTCCTCGAAACTAGAAGGGAAATCAAATGTAGTTCAACATACTCATTTTACAGAAGATAGCAGGGCCTGAAGAGACTGAAAAATACACACAAATAAATATATAATTACAAACTGTAGCCAGCGCCTTGAAGGAAAATTACATACCATGTAATTATAAGTTTTTATGTAAGGTAAACATAATCTTGTAGCTTATTAATTGCGCAGTTCCTTTGTGTTGAATAGATCCATAATTACCAATTTGTATTTGTAAAAGAAAGAAATATTGCTAAACAGCAAAGTTTTTGAAAATAAAAGTAATTTAAAAAACATATTAAGTTTCCAAATGGTGAAAATTTTTGAAGTGTTTGAACTCCATAGTTTAAAAAATTTAATCAAAAATTACCTATAAACACAAATTTATCTCTACCTTAGCCCTCTCACTCAAGGTCGGATTTTGTATAGCTCTTGTTATTTTTTTGTTATATGCTACATTTTTAAAATATGTAAATGTAAACTTTTTCATTTATTAGTTTACTTGTGTACTATCTGTTTTCCCCATCAGTATGAAAGTTGATGAGGACAATGACCTCTTCGATTTTGTTGTTCTGTTGTTTGTTTTGTATTGTTTTCATCACTGTACCTCCATGGCTGAGCACAGTACCTGGCCTATAGTAGAGGAATATCTGTTGTGCATTCTGGATCTGTTGTGCATTTCTACCACATTCTTAAATGCAAGATATCTCAAAATGAATTCATCTTTCTTTCTTTCTACTAAATTCTTTCATAACTCTTTTCTCAGGTGCGTAGAATTAGAATTTTTTATTTTAAAGGTATTGCTGTTTAAAATTTTTTCCTGAAATTTTATTTTAAAAAAACCTACAGAAAAATTGAAAGAGAACACTGAACACCCATATACCCTTCACCTAGATTCACCAATTATTAATATTTTGCTCTATCTTTTCCTGTTTTTTTTTCCTGAAATTCTGAAAGTGAGTTGTAGACATCATGACTGTAACCTCTAAGTTCTTTGAGCACATACCACCTAAGAACAGTGGCATTCTCCTACATAGTATAATAACATTATCCTCACTCAGGAAGTTTAACCCAAGACATTTAATATTAATATACTATTATCATGTTAATATACAATCTATATTCAAATTTCTTCTAATTGTCTCAGTAATATCTATTATAGCTGCTTTTTTCTCTCAGCTTATTTAATTGTCATGTCTCTTTAGTCTCCTTTGGCTTAGAATAGCTCCTCTGCTTTTGTTGGTTTGTTTTGGTCTTTCATAACATTAAAACTTTTGAAGTGTTCAGGTCAGATATTTTGAAGAAGGCAGAATATTCTACAACTTAGAGTTTGTCTGAAATTTTCCTCATAATTAGATACAGGTGATATTTTTATGAGAATACTAAATCGTTAAGTCTTTCAGTGTGACACAGCAAGAAGTACATGATGTCAGTTTGTCCCATTATTAAGTTTTATTCCTTGTTTAAAGTTGGAATCTGACATATTTCAACACTGTAAAGGTTCATTTTGTCCTTTCCTAAATAATAAGTAATCCATGGGTGATACTTTGAGACTGTGTGACTATCCCTTTCCTGAACTTTTACTCAATGGTTTTGGCATTCTCCAATGATCTTTACTAAAATATATTATAATAATATCTCTCTGTCTCTCTGTCTCTCTCTCTTTCTTTCTCTCATTTCTCTATATCTCACTGCCTTCTGAAGACTACTATGCAAGACTACAGACAAAATGAAAAAAGGCTTTTTTTTTCCTTAACAAAATCTTAGGTAAATATGGGAAGAAGAAAATAAAACAGTTTTAAAGAGCACTTGGTTCTACATGCAGAATTATATATTTCAATGAAAGGATAGCCCTCAGGCTTGTTTGACATTAAAAGGCCCATTCAGAACATCTTGACCATTTGACTATTAGCAAACATTTCCCAAAGTGTGGTCCTTCAAACACTAATCCTTGGAAGATACTCCATGGTAAAAGGGTTCTGAATGTCTTATGGCAAAGAGACATGTGAAATTTGTTGAGTATAAGCCATTTACAGGAATTCTATAGAAGGTCAATCTACCCAAATTACGAAGAATATCATTAGTAGCAATAGACCTTGAAACAAATTTTAAATATTTTTACTTAATTTAAAATATTTATGGGAGGCTCACTCTTTTAACTGTAATGTAAGATAAACCTTATATCATTTTGTTTAAAACTTATTACATAAAATTATAAAATTAGTTAAAAATATATTTCCCCTTATTGTTTTAAAATTTATACATGATTTTTAAAATAAAATACTTTTAAAAACTCAAGAAACTTTTTCTCTACATTTGCACATGGGTTCATCTACTAAGGTGCAGTAGCTTTCTATTTTGAAAATTTTTAAAAATCTATTTAGAGCTTTTCTATAAATAGCCTTTGTATGTACTTGCAAATCTAGAGAAGTTACTGTCTATTTAAGTATTAAAAATTGTCTTAAAACAAGAATTTGTTATTTCTAATGATTCTAGGGTTTGTCTAGGTTCAGCTGAAGGGTCTCCCAGGAGACTGCAGTCAGGCAGTGGCTGGGGTTGGAGCCATCTGCAGGCTCAGCTGGGATGCTGCAACAGCTGTCCCCCTCCATAGTCGCAGATTTCCACGACATTCTTCATTCAGCACGGTAGCTGAACTTTGCAGAGTAGATCAGAACTCCCAGGAACACAAAATGGAAAACTTGTTATGATGTTCATGAGTCCTAGGCACTTTTGCCTCTGTGAGGCTGTTCCTCCCTAAAAATGGATAAAAATTATGTTTTATAACTGCATTGGTATAAAGATGAATATATTAAAGTTATATACTAAAATTTTTTTTTGACCTAAAAGTTCTATTTTTTTCCTTCTGGTTTTAAAAGGAGTTAAAACATTGTGGTGGGCCGTAAAAGTGTTGTGGACTCTAAGCATTGCTGTGTCTAATAGATAAATTGGCCCTAGCTTCCAGGCCTTCTGCTGCATTCTATTAGTTAAAACAAGTCACAGGCCAGCCCTAGAAGGAGACAACACAAGGCATAAATACTAGAAAGTAGATTTCACTGTGAGCCATCTCTGGGGAATAGCTATCACCTTGGATTAGAACACAGTTTTAAGAAAGGACATATCAACCTGTTTTTTTCTAACTCACTTTTTTGTGGAAATGAGATAAAGGCAGAGGATTCTTTTCTGGTGTTTTTGGGAAGGTAGATTTACCAGCTGGCCCACTGAGCTATGAGCTAGCTGAATTTACATTAGATAATCATATTCCTTTGTTTCCTCACAATTTCACTAGAGTTTATGTTTTGCAGTTATTTTGTTTATTTACTTAATTATATTTACCTATTTATTTTCAGGAAAGTCAGAAAAACCTCAATAACCTGGGTGTTGGTCAGTCTGTGCATATCAATGTTGATTTTCAACCTTCTCTTTGTGTTTGGAATTGAAAACTCCAATAAGAATTCAAAGACAAATAACAATAACACCAACAATACTGATTCTAATAATAATACAAAACCCGAGGAAGACATTCCTGATGACTCGAACCCCACATGCACGGCGATTGCTGTCTTGCTGCACTACTTTCTCTTAGCGACATTTACCTGGTCAGGACTCAGTGCTGCACAGCTCTATTTCCTTCTGATTAGGACCATGAAGCCTCTTCCTCAACGTTTCATTATGTTCATCTCTTTAATTGGATGGGGTAAGTGTTTGCTTCTCCACTTACTCAGGAATTTAATTTTGTCAAAATCATTTAATTTAAACAAACACCTATTGAAAGCCTAATGGTAGGAGGTCTTGAGTCAGGGAAGATAGAAAATCTAGAAATCAGTAAGAGTGCCTTCTGCCTAGTAGCTTATATTCCTGTGATCGAGGCAGGTGAATCAAGGCAGCTCTACTAGATGTGTCATAAGCTAACTTCAAGATGTTAATTTCCTTTAACATGTCTATTAATTCGATTCAAGATTTAGACTACAAATACCTTTCTAGCTACTTTAAAAGAAATGTTTTAAGAAAGATGGAGTTACTCTTTAAGAAAAATAATTTGAAAATTTATTGGGTTCCAGCAAAGGAGAATTGTTTTGGTGATACACAAATTTCAATTTATTCAAGTGACAGAGCAATTAGGCTATTTAAGATGGAAATTTTGAGACTGATGCACTGTCCACTGTGCCAAAAGGGCCACTGATGGATAAAGATGTGGTATGTATATGCAATGAAATATTACTCAGCCATAAAAAGAGATGAAACATTGCCGTTTGTGACAGCATGGATGGATCTTAAGAATATCAGACTGAGTGAAATAAGTCAGACAGAAATAGTTGAAAATCGTATGATTTCACTCAGATGTGAGATATAAAACTAAAAGCAACAAATAAACAAGACAAACAAAAACTCGTAGATACAGACAACAGTTAGTAGTTACCAGAGGGAGAGTGGAGAAGAGGGGTGGTAAAGGGGATCAAATATGTGGTGACAGAGGAGATGTGACTTTGGGTGGTAAACACACAATACAATGTACAGATGATGTATTATTGAATTATACATTTGAAACTTATACAATTTTATTAACCAATGTCAACCCAATAAACTTAAATAAAGAATGGAAATTTTGGCCAGAGTCATAAAGAGATAAGAATCAGTATAAGACTGGTATAAAGAGCCAACACTAAAAAGGAAAGGAAAACCCAGAAAAAGTACGTCCACTGTTGACCTATATCTGGAGGATCATTTACGTTGTCTATAGAGGAAAGAACAATATATTCAGAAAAGGGTCAGATGTATAATTCATTCATGGTCTTTTATAATTAATTCTAGTCTTGGGTAAATTGTTAATTCTGTGCCTCTCTTTATCATCTAGGACTCCCAGCTGTAGTGGTGTCTATGACAGTGGGAATTATTTTTTCTCACGATAAGAAAAAATGGGAGTTAAACTACCGACAAGAGGAAATGTGAGTTTATATATTTTTAAATGTACATTTCTATGATATAAATTGTAACTATTCAGTGATGTTGCATCCAAGTGTCACTTTACATATGCATCTCACTTTATAATTGTGATATTATAAGTGGGCATTTCCAATTATCAAAGAACACATTGTATTTTAAATATGGTAACGTGAAAATTTCCTATGATAAATTCCTTTGTAGAGCAAGTTATTATCCTCTAAATTTATAAATTTGGACTTTCTTATAGTAAATTTGTCTTTTAGTAAGTCTGAAAAATCATAGGACACAGTAGGTGTTATCCTTAGTAACCCCTTATCTTAGTTTTCTCTTCTAGAAAATGAAAATAATAATAGTAATACTTGCTGAGGGGTGAAGCAAGTGTAAAAATATTTTATAACTTCACTAGCCATGCTTATGAGCCAATTCTATGTTTATATGACAATAATGAATTTTTCATGATGATTTGTCATACATAACAAATTTTCCCTGTGATTCCTACATGAATAACTATTAGTAATGGAAGTATCTGAATGTATGGTGTTTGCTTTTTACATGAAGAGGGAGAGAAAAAAGCTGAGCTGAACTCTTTATGTGTATTTCTGCTACTGAACAGCAACTGCTCTTTAATCTAGTCTCCCTTCTCATTTTACAATCCAACCATTCTTATCCCCAGATTCCACTTTAAGACCCAAAACAACTCAAGTCAAAATAAAACTCTTGAAAATGTGCAAGTACACCCAAGGAAGAGTGATGTCAGGGTGCTTACCTATTTCTAGAGTCAACCACGCCCAGCTGTAGAACAGGAGGCTACCTGCCTGGCTTGATTTTAGGAGCCAAACATTCCAGGCACTATTTTCTCTGTTTAATTAAGGTTAAGTATTTTTTGATGAGCTTAAAATGTTAAATTCCACAATGAGAAATAAGGGATAAGATGTAAATATCTCATGGGAGAGGCAATTCACTTCAAATTGCATTATTAATTTTCTACCCCAACCCAGGCACAGGGTTAAACCTACTCCCGTAAAAGCCTTCAGGAGAAAGAAGCCTACTGTCTTAAATTTATTCACACTGAGCTATAAATAATTGAGAGCAGATTCTTTCCTGACTACTGTGTTAGATGTTAGGAAAGACACTAGGCAACCGATAATAAACGTTGAGAAGAGAGGAAAGGATGTGTAACATGAATATCTGCCTCCTCTTGACACATTATCCCCTACATTCTACCCTATACACAGGCATCAGGGGTCACATTTCTTCAGGATATATTTAGAAATAGGAAGAATTTTTTCTTTTTCGTTTTCTAAGTTATCCTCTCAGCAATTGTGCCTCAATATTCCATGCTCTGCTTCACTGCTCCCAGCTCTGCCAGTGATATTCAAAACCCCTAAGCCTGTTTCCCCAAAACACTGCTGTCTCTGCAAGGACCAAAGTAAGGGGTGACTACAGAGCAGGCCACACTCTTCTTTAATACTCTATCCCCTGATTCTCTGTACCATCATCATATAGGCTGTTTTCAGATTTCCCTGAAGGGTTGAGGTAGTTATGGGAAATTATAATGCATGATGGGGAAAGATTTCTAAGTGTATGCTCTAAATATTAAAGCTGTCTTCATGATGTACTTCATGGCAAAATAAACAAGGACTTAAATACTTCATTTGAGGTCCACCTATGATGCTGTCCAGACCTCAGGTCCATAGCTGTTTGTCAGATCATCCTTGACCATGTGACTCTCCAATCTCAGTTCTAGAAATCTCACTTCATGCTTACACGGGTTTGTCTCACTGTAAGTTCCATCACTCTCCTCAGCAGTCTGTTTCTCAAAATCCAAGTTATTGAATTCAGGATAGGGAGAGGCTGATATGAGAACAAAACCAGCATAACTATCTTTCCAAGTAGTACAAAAGATAGAGGGGGTGAGAAGGAGTCCCTTCCTAGTGCACACTTCATGATGACCATGGGTATCCAAGCCTATTTTATTTCTAGGTCTCCCCATTGGTGTGAAGTAATTGAGGAATCTTACAGATATTTGTACACACACACACACACACACACATGTCTATAGTACAAGTAGTAATTCTCAGAAATTGTGTTGTCTAAAGTTTAAACAACTTAAGACTCATACAGATAATAAATATTTGTCTATCTGTGTCATAATTTGCAAGTCTGCCTTTATCCAGTAGAGTTGTTTTGTTCATTTTCTTTCTCAATCCTTCCCTTCTCTTTTAAACTATTTCTTTAGGCTGCCTGGATAGGAAATGTGTTCACTTTCTTCATTTAAAACTTTTGATGGCAACTTGCTTAGTTTCCACAGAAGCTCCTTGAGATTTGAAAGTACTTCTCAACAAAACTTCATTAAATTTTTAACCAAATGCCTTCCTATTTCTCTGTGTAGGAGATTGTGGGATGGAGGACAGCAGGAGGGTTGTCCTCTAGTTACAGATGAAAGGAAAGGGAAGCCAGAAGTCCTGAAGATAAACTTGCTTGCTCTCACCATTTTATTTAAGGATGGACCTATTCTTTGTATTAATGGGTTGGAGGCAATTCTTTTCATTTTTTAATTCATTACAGAGACTTGAACATCATTTCAGTTTTCTTGTAGATCACTGATACACCAGAAACACACACACACACACACACACACACACACACACACACACACAAATACCTACCCTCATTACCTGCTTTATTTTTCATCATCTGACATGGTATAGATTTTATTTGTTAGTTTTGTATAGTTCTCTGAGCTAGAATAAATTCACTAAAGAAAGGATTTTGTTTTTTTGTTCACTGCTAATACCTTTGTATCTAGAAAAGTGTCTGGCACATAGCATATACTCTGTAAATATTTATTAAATGAATTAATCAATTCTTTCAACAGTACCAGGAGATGATTACAACATCTCACAGATGAGAAGAAAAACACCACCAAAACCACCACTACCAATAACAAAAATAAAGCAAAACAAAACTGATGCAATGAGGTTAAATAACTATTCAAATATTTTTAAACATTAAACATTAAAAAATTCCCATTAATAAGAAAATGTTTAAATAATATATGTATAAGAAAATAATGGAATAATATGTAGCTCTAAAAATAATGAAAACAATCTTTATATTCTGATAATGGAATGATCTCCAAGATATGTTGTTAAGTTAGGTATAGAAGTATCATATGTTATCGTTTGTATAAAAAACAGAAAAATATACATTTGCTGGCATATAAATCTGGAAGAATACACAAGAAATGTTGATTACCAATGGAGATAGCAACCAGGTGACTAGAGATAGTTACAGGAAGGGATCTTGTCTCTCTATGATGATTTGTACCTTTTAAATTTGAAACCATCTGAATGTGCTGCACATTCGAAAATGAAACAAAACAATAACGCTTAAAGTCAGACACGTAGTCAGAGACAGAGTGTGACATTTAAATTCATGACTGCCTGACTCAAAAGCACATTTTCTTTCCACTAGCCCATAGTCTTCCATATTTCTCTAGAACCAACACATCTCATTTTTCTAGTGGATGAATTCTTGAAAGTCATCTTAAGTGTATAGGATGTGAAGGGATATTGCCATTCAGTCAAGTAAATTAACATTAATAATGTTAACAGCATGGAAAACCAGTATGTGTATCCTTCTTGGTCTTCTGAGATAATTTCTTGTCTCTCCACAGTTGCTGGCTGGCAATTCCAAAGAGCAATGGTCTTATAACAAGTCCATTCTTGTGGTCATTCATTCTACCCGTGACCCTTATCCTCATCAGCAATGTCGTTATATTTATTATCATCGTAGTCCAAGTGCTGTGGAAAAATAACCAGAATCTGACAAGGTAAGATTCCCAGTAGGTGGGAAGATGCCAGGCATGACTTATCTATCATGCAACATGGCACGTTCCTAGAAGAGTTTTCAAACTTAAAACAGTGGCAGGGACATGTGGATCTCAGGATTGATTTTCTCTTAAACTTTCTCTGAAAGTGGATTTTCTCATCTTCCAACATCAGTACTACAATATCAGTCTACTGTATTACATAACACACTTTGGGCTATATGAGCCCAACTAAAATTAAAACCAAAGCCTTCCAGAAAAAAAAAAAACCTAGTTCCAAAATATTCAAGAAATCATATTTGAATCACTAAAGAAATAGAAGGGTTGTGAATTGATGCTGGTCACTGTATTTTCATTTTACAAACTAGTAGCGGTAGACTGAATTTTATGTGTGTTGCTTGAATCACATAATGGCTTTATTTTTTTAAACTTAGTTGCAAATATATAAAAATTGGGAGATTTCACTTAATTTGTATTTTTTTCTTTCTTGAAAAAATGGAAACATCTGGCAACATTAAGCCCACATTCTCTACAGATGGGGCATCTGCTCTCTACTTAATCAGTTCCTGTGTGGATGGTTTCTCTCCTTTCTATAACTTTTCTGACCCCAATAAACATTCTCATTGTCATCCTGGATATATAGAAAGAGCTTTTAGTTGAAGAGATGAATAACAGAAACTATTAAACACATATCTGCCCCCCTACCATCTCTCACAGTACAAATTGGTTAAAACACTGTACTAATAAGGCTATAAATTCAGGTTTAATTTTACAAAATTCTACTTAACCCAAATAGACTTACTGTAAACACATCTGTGAGCTTTGGTAGTCATCAAATGAACCCATTTGGTATGAACGGATGGAAGAAAACAACCATCAATAGAGGGAATATAATCTTAAATATGTGCTTTACTGATCAAGAGTAAGTATATTTCTATACAAATGATAGTCCATTTGAGGGGAAATATAGGGAAAAGATTATCAGTGATAATCCTTCAAACCTGTGTTTTATTAGCAATGCAGAAAAATCTTGATGACTTCTTAGACTAATTGTAAATTAGGTTATATTTCCTTTATACAAAAAAATATCATTTTGGCCATATATGTCAACCAAATTTGTATTTCTAAATTTTGGCTAATATCTCATGGTTCTTAAATTGGCTTAGTTATAATTAAAAGCAAGTTACAAGTTAATTATTTAACAAATTATCTTCCATGTATCAGTTAGCTTTTGTTGCATAACAACTCCTACCCCTTAAAACTTAATGGCTTAGAATGACAAATATTTATTATTTGTCATAAGTTTGTTGGTTGGTTAGTTGTTCCAGTTTGGGCTGGCATGAATGTGGATAGATGATCTACTATGCCTCACTTTCATCCTTGGTGGTTAGTGGTTGGTTGGTCTTGAGTGAGAGTTGCTCAGTTGGGAAAACTCATCTCTTCTCCATGTGGTTTCTCATCCCCATTAAATCAGTCCAGGCTTCTTAAAATAGTGGTCTCAGGGTTCCAAAGAGCATTAAGAAAAGGCAAACTCTGTGAGCAAAATGCTTTCAAGCCTCTGATTGTGGAACAATTGCTAATGACTCACTGGTCAAAATAAGACATATGGTAGAGGCCTGATTCCAGGGATATAGACTTAGCATGAAAATAAGAAAGATCATTCAGCACATTAATAACCTTTCATTCCTGTATCAACCTACAGCATGGGAAGGTCCTAGTTGTTCAAAAAAAGAATTTCTCATGGGCCGATCCAGCAGTAATAATCATTAAAATAAAATTCTATTCCCCCAAAAAGTTGATTCCTTGTGAAATTCGCCTGTATAAGGAACTGTTTATACCCGACTTTTTAAGTAGGTATCACTGTATTTCTTAATAAAGCTTTCTAAATCAGATTTTATCCAGAGTGACATACTAGCATCGTTTTTCCACCTGAGACATAATATTGTTAAATGAGCAGTATATGTAGGCAGCTGAATATATATATATATATATATATATATAAAAATCTTGGTAATATATTCTCAATAGGAGGGTAACAATATATTCTCAATAGGAGGGTAACAATGATATTAATAAGTTAAAAAAACTGAATGAACCACATTTTCTATCTTTCTTTCTTTTACTTAGCACAAAAAAGGTTTCATCGCTAAAGAAGATTCTTAACACATTATCTATTGCAGTCATTTTTGGAATTACCTGGATTCTGGCATACTTCATGTTAATTGATGATAATAACATCAGGAACATCTTCAACTACATGTTCTGCTTTTTCAACACTACTCAGGTATGGTGTGGATTAGTCTAAAAGTAGCAGAATATGCAGTGGCGGAGACAATATTGCCCTGGACCAAAGTTTTTTCCTTTTGAAACTCCCTGAAGGTCATTGCTCAGTTACCATTAGGAGATTCTATTTTTGATAAACTTTGGGGTAATACAAAGGAAAGCTCTTTGTGACTTACCTATTTCGTTCTTTCCTGGGCTGAAGAACATAAATTACAATAAGGTTGAACTTTATTAATTAATATTGATCAATTAAGGTTGAACCACATTAGTCCTTCTTTGAGCAGAAGAGATTTTTGTCAAGCAAACAGCTTTGGAAATCCTTTCATTTTCTTTTATGTAACAGATTCACAGCAGCTCCTCACTGTGGTTGGTATGGATAATGTTACAGTTATTGCTGGAGCTTGGACCTGTGTGGGATGGGCAAAATTTTTTCTTTCTCTCTCTTTTTAAAATTTTATAAGATTATTTATTTTATCTTTAAAAAAACCTTTATTGGAAATAATCAACAAATATAATTGAGTATATTTAAAGTGTGAAATGTGATGACTTGATATACACATATATTGTAGAATTATTATCAAGATTAAAATAACTAACAATTCATCATATCACACAGTTATTTTGTGTGTGTGTGTGTGTGGTGAGAATGCTTAATTACTCAGCAACTTTCAAATGTAAAATACTATGATATTAATTAGAGTGGCCATACTGTATGTGAGAATCCTTTGTATTCTCTGACCTACATTACCCATTTCCTCCTACCTCCAGTCCCTGGCAACTGCTATTCTATTCCATTTCTTGAAATTGGCTTTTTGTTTTTTTTAAGATTCCACATATATGTGATGCCATATTGTTTGTCATTCTCAGTATGGCTTATTTAATTTAGCATAATGCCCTCCGGGTTAATCCATGTTGATGTAAATGGCAGGAATCCCTTTTATTTTATGGCTGAATAGTATTCAACCATTACACACACACACACACACACACACACACACACACACACACACAACATATATATAATATATATATAGGCTGTTGTGATAATGCTGCAATAAACATGGGTATGTGGATATCCCTTCAAGATACTGACTTCATTTCCTTTGGATATATACCCAGGAGTGGAATTGCTAGATCATATGGTAGTTCAAGTTTTAATTTTTTGAGTAACTACCATAATGTTTTCTATAATGGTTGTATCAATTTAAATTCCCACCAAAAGTATATCAAGGCTCCCTTTTCGCCACATTCTTATGGACAATTTTATCACTTATCTTTTTGATATTAGACATCCTAACTGGTGTGAAGTGATAACTCATTGTGGTTTTGATTTGCATTTCTCTGATAATTAATGATGTTGAGCACCTTTTCATGTACCTGTTGGCCATTTGTATGTTTTGGAAAAATGTTTATTCAGGTTCTTTGCCCATTTTAAAATTGAGTTATTTATTTTTTTCCTATTGCGTTGATAAGTTCCTTGTATATTTTGGATATTAACCCTTTATTGGATATAGAGCTTCCAAATATTTTCTCCCTTCTAGAGGTTGCACTTTCAATTTATTATTTCCTTTGCTCTGCAGAAGCTCTTTAGTTTGATGTAGTCCCACTTGTTCATTTTAGCTTTTGTTGCCTGTGCTTTTGGTGTCTTGACTAAGAAACCATTGCCAAAACCATTGTCAAAAATTTTGATTCCCAATGTTTTCTTCCAGGGGTTTTATTGTTTCACGTCTTACATTTAAGTCTTTGATCCATTTTGAGTTAATTTTTGTGAACGGTGTAAGTTAGTGGTCCATTTTCATTTCTTTACTTGTGGAAATCCAGTTTTATCAACATCATTTATTGAAGAAATTATTCTTTATGCATTGTGTGTTCTTGGTGCCCTTATCAAAAATTAGTTGACTGTACATGCATGGGTTTATCTCTGGCCACTCTATTCTGTTCTATTGGTCTACGTACCTGTTTTTTTATGCCAATGCCATACTGTTTTGATTACCATGGCTTTGTAGTATAGCTTGAAATTAAGAAGCATGTCTCTGGCTTTGTTCTTCTTTCTCAGAATTACTTTGGCTATTGGGACTTTTGTGGTTTTATGTGAATTTTAAAATAGTTTTTATCTATATCTGTGAAAAATGCCATTGAAATTTTGGTAGAAATTGTTTTACATCTCTAGATTATTTTGGGTAGTGTGAACATTTTCACAATGTTAATTTTTTTAACCCAAGAATACAGAATATCTTTTCATTTATTTGTGTCTTCTTCAATCTCTTTCACCTATGTCTTATAGTTTTAAAAGTACAGGTCTTTCACTCTCTTGGTTAAATTTATTCTGTTTTCATTTTTTTTATGTTGTTATAAATGGGATTGCTTTCTTAATTTCTTTTTCAGATAGCTTGTTGTTAGTGTATAGAAATGCAACTGATTTCTGTATGTTGATTTTATTTTCTGCAATATTGCTGAATTCATTTATTAGTTTTAACTGTTTTTTTGGTAGGGTCTTTTGCATTTTCTATACTTAAAATTATGTCATCTGCAAACAGATAAGTTTACTTCTTCCTTTCTGATTTGGTTTTTATTTGTTTGTTTGCTTGTTTGTTTGTTTTGCCTAATTGCTATGGCTAGGGCTTTCAATACTATGTTGCATAAAAGAGATGAGTGGGCACATTTGTCTTGGTCATAATCTTATATTTATTTTATTTTTTATTTTAAAAATTATTTATTTATTTTTTTAGTAGTGCTATTGGTTAACAATATCCAATAAGTTTCATCTGTACACTTTAACAGTAAGGCATATTTAGACTCCGTTCACCTCCAGTAGTTAGATTTCTTTCTGTCACCATATATTTCACACCCTTTGGCCAGTCTACCTTTCCCCCAGTCCCCTACCCTGTAATAATCACTAGTCAATAGTCCATGTCCATGAGTTACTGTCTGTTTGTCCTGTTCATGTGTTGCTTTTAGGTTTATATCCCACATATAAGTGATATCATGTGATTTTCAACTTTTTCTGTCTGGCTTATTTTGCTTAGCATGATTATCTCGAGGTCCATCCATGTTGTCGCAATAGGCAGTATTTCATCTCTTCTCATGGCTGAGTAATCCACAGCTTCTTTAGCCAATCATCTACCATAGGACGCTTTGGTTGCTTCCATGTCCTAGCCACTGTGAATAATGCTGCATCAGTGTGCAAATATCTTTTTGGATATGGGTTTTCAAGTTTTTGATGTGAATATACAGTAGAGGGATTGCTGGATCATATGGTAGATTAATTCTTAGTTTTTTGAGAGACCTCCATACTGTTTTCCATAGTGGCTGTACCAATCTGCAGTCCCACCAGTAGTGTATGAGGGTTCCTTTTTCTCCACATCCTCTCCAGCATTTGTTATTACTTGTCCTGTTGATGATAGCTATTCTAACAGGTGTGAGATGATATCTCATTGTGGTTTTGATCTGCATTTCTCTAATAGCTAGCGATGTTGAGCACCTTTTCAAATATTTGTTGGCCATTTGTATGTCTTCTAAGGAGAAATGTCTGTTCAGATCCTCTGCCCATTTTCATTGGTATCTATGTATCTCTTGATCTCTTTTTATTTCTTCTGTGACCCAGTTATTCTTCAGTAGTATGTTATTTAATCTCCATGTATTTGTGGTTCTTTCCACTTTCTTTTTACAGTTGATCTCTAGTTTTAAAGCATTATGGTCAGAGAACATGGTTGGTATGATTTCAACCCTCCTATATTTGTTGAGGCTATCTCTGTGTCCCAGTATTGCCTCCTCTTCGATTTTGTTGTTGTTGTTATTGAGTTGTATGAGTTCTTTGTATATTT
>CM053507.1:92436510-92709884 GCA_028627145.1 Eidolon dupreanum
CATGTGCACTGGAGAAGAATGTATGAGCAGCTGTTTTGCGATGGAAGGCTCTGTAAATGTCAATTATGTCCAGTTGGTCTAATGTGTCTTTTAAGAATGTTATTTCCTTATTGATTTTCTGCTTGGATGATCTGTCCATATCTGAGTGTGGGGTATTTAGGTCCCCTACTACGATAGGGTTTTGGTCTGTTTCTCCCTTTAGTTCTGTTAGTAATTGCTTTACATATTTTGGGGCTCCCTGATTGGGAGCATAGATAGTAATAAGTGTTATATCTTCTTGGTGCATGATTCCATTCATCATTAAGAAGTGTCCCTCAGTATCTTTATCTTTTTTATTTTGAAGCCTATTTCGTCTGATATTAGCACCACTACTCCTGTTTATTTTTGAATACCATTTGCTTGAAATATCATTTTCCACCCTTTTATTTTGAGTCTATATTTGTCTTTGGAATTGAGATATGTCTCCTGGAGGCAGCATATGGTTGGGTTTTGTTTTTTGATCCATTCTGCAACTCCGTGCCTTTTTATTGGTGAGTTCAGTCCATTTACATTTAGGGTGATTATTGAAAGATGAGGTCTTCTTATAGCCATTTTATCTTTTGCTTTCTGGTAGCTTGGTGTTTCCATTGCTTTCCATTCCATTCTGTTTTCTTTATTTTGGTTGGCTTTTTTGTTTTTTCCCTCTGGTTCTTCTTATTTTATGTTATATACTTCAGTTCTGACTCTATCGTGTATGATTACCATTAATTACGAATACGAAATGGATAGTTATATATACAGTTGCCCATTTTCTTCTGCACATGCCTTATCTCTATTCCCCTTTACAAATTTGGATCTTCGAATCCTCCTTTTTTTAGTTGTTGTCTCAATTTGTCCCTATGTATGCTGAACGTTCTTTGCTATCTTGCTATAGCAATTCTCTTCTTAATGTTTAAGCTTTTAATGCCCTGTTCTTAGTAAGGATTGCACTCCTCTGCTTCTATTTGCCTGATAGTCACCTTACTCCTAATTATGTATTTTTTTTTTGTCGTTTCATTTTAGGTGAGATAACCCCTTTCAATATTTCCTGTAGTGCAGGCCTTGTAGTGGAGAATTCCCTCAGTTTTTGTATGTCTGGAAATGTCTTTATTTTTCCTTCATATCTAAAGGAGAGCTTAGCTGGATACATTATTCTAGGCTGGTGGTTTCTTTTTCTTAATAGTTTTAATATTTGATTCCATTTGTCAGAGCTGAGGCTGAGCAGCTCGATCCTGTTGACTGTGCTAATTGTCAGAGTGAAGGGTATTGCTGAGCTAGAAGGAAATGTTTGGTGGTGTGAGACCCAGTGGGAAGAATGTACAAGACACAGACATGAAAATGAAATGGCAGGCACCAACTTTATTTTGTGGAGAGCTCTTTTGTTGGGAAATGCAGTTCTATTGGGGAGTGCAGTCTATTGCATGGGGCATGCACTCTTGTGCTCAGTTCTCCTGCTCCTCTTTCTTGTCTCTCTTTCTGGTCTTTCTGCTCTCCCCTTTTTCACTCTAGGGGACTGCATGCTCCTCACATAGAAGAGTACAAAAGTAGCATTCAGCCACACATGTGTGATACAATAAGCTGAGGTTTGTTTACATATTTTCTAAGTCTGGGGTCCTATTCCTAGCCATGGCCTGGATCACAGCCAGACTTTGGACCAGCCAGACCTTGGGCCAGCCAGGCCTGATGCCCACACCACTCTGTTTCTATCTTGCAAGGTTTGTGCTAAGAGGTCCGATGATAATCTAATGAGTTTTCCTTTACAAGTTACTGTCTTCTTCTCCCTGGCTGCCCCTGAGAATTCTGTCTTTGTCATTGATTTTTGATAATTTTAATACAATGTGTCTTGGTAAAGGCCTTTTTGGGTTGAGAGAATTGGGTGTTCTGTCAACTTCTTGAATTCCAAGTTCCAGCTCATTCCTTAGATTTGGGAAATTCTAGTCCACTATTTGTCCAAAAATGCTTTCTAGTCCCTGCTCCTTTTCCTCACCTTCGATAATACCTATTATTCTTATGTTTCTTCTCCTAATGGTATCAGCTAGTTCTCGTATTTCTGTTTCATTATTTTTCACTCTTCAGTTTCTCTCTTCTTCCTTCTGATTCATTTTTAGATTTCTGTCTTCGATATCACTGATCCTTTCCTCCATTTGGTTGACTCTGTTTCCCAAGCTTGCTATTTCCTTTTTCAACTCTTGCACTGTGTGTGTGTGTGTGTGTGTGTGTGTGTGTGTGTGTTTTATCTCCAGAAGATCTATTCTGTTCTTTTTGAGAGGTTTAAGCTCCTTGCTCTTCTCATGTAGTTGTTTTTTCAATTCCTGAAATTGTTGATATGACTCATTTCAGAACTCATTGAGTTTTTTCAGAAGTACCATCCTGAATTCTCTGTCATTTATGTTGCGTATTTCTATGTCTGTAAGCTTATTTTCTGGAGATTTTTCTTTCTTTCTGAGATGCCTAGTCATTATGGTTGTTCACGGTATTTAATGGTATTTCTCTGCCTGGGCATTAATGGAAGTGTATTCACCCTTTTTTTCCAGAAAGAAGATTTGTTAAATAAAGGTCTCTTTAGCCTTTTGCAAAGAAGGTGCTTTTCTTTTGGTTTCCAGTAGGTGGCGTCTAAGCCTCTTATATCCCTGCTTTATATAAAATTTTAATGCCATTTTTTCTCCCTCTCTTATAGATGCCTAACCACTCTCACTACTCTCAGTCTAAGTCCCTGTCAGTGTTAGTGACAGTTTTGGTAGCGTTTGCTCAGATTCCCCTGGTACTCTACGGTGTTTGGTCTCAGAGGGTATGGGGGAAGGGGCCCTCTGGGTTGGCAGTTGGGGGCTGTGGCTCAGCTTTGGTTTTGCAACCACAGCTGGTAAAAATCAACTGTTGTTTCTCTGCTTTCCACTTCTCTGCTTTCTGTTCTGATGACTATGCCCTGCCACTGGCTGTGTGGAAGTCACAAACTCTCCCAGGCAGGGCTGTTCAGGGAAGTTGCTGCTCCTTCTCCCCACCCCCTCCTCCTACAGAAAGTTCTGGCAGCTGCGAGGGGCAGCTTCTTTATTTCTCTCAGTCTATTGCCTGACACCTTGAGTTCTGACCTGTGGTAGCTCTTATGCACAGATCCCACACTCAGACATGCTGGTGTGCAGTTTGGGTATTTTTTGTTGAGTTTTAGATGTTCAACTTATTGTTGTTTCAAGGGGTGAGATCTGGGGTACATCTCTCACTTTGCCATGTTTCTCCAAACTCCTTGGAATTCTTGTTCCTCATCTTAGAAGAGAGGCTTTCAACTTTTCACCATTGAGTATGATGTTAGTTGTGGGCTTGCCATATATGGCCTTTATTATGTTGAGGAATTTCGTCTATACCTAATTCGTTGAGAATTTTTCTCATGAAAGGATACTGAATTTTGTCAAATGCTTTTTCCGCATCTATTGAAACAATCATAATTTTTCCTACTTCATTTTGTTAATGTTATGCATCACATTTTGAACCATTTTTGTATTCTAGGGGTGAATTTCACTTGATCATATTGGATGATCTTTTCAACATATTATTGAATTTGGTTTGCTAATATTTTGTTGAGGATTTCTGTATCTATATTCATTGTGGCTACTGGCCTGCAATTTTTTTTTCTTGTAGTGTCCTCATCTAGCTTTGGTATATCAGGGCAATGCTAGCCTCTTAAAACAAGTTTAGAAGTATTCCTTCCTTTTTAATTTTTTGGGAGAGTTTGAGAAGAATTAGTATTAATTCTTTTTTAAATGTTTGATAGAAGCCACCTGGTCCTGGACTTTTCTTTGTTGGGAGGTTTTTGATTACCATTTCAATCTTCTTGGTTGTTATTGGACTCTTTAGTTTTTCTATTACTTCATGATTTAGACTTGGTAAGTTGTGTGTAAATTTTTCTTTCAACTTTTTAAAATTTATTAAGAATAGTTTTATGGCAATAATTTGGTGTTCCTTAATGAAGAAAATATTTATCCTTGAAAAGAATGTGTGTTCCATAGTGGTTGGGTATAATGTTCTAAAAATGTCAATAAGGCCAAAATGATTGTTAGTATTGTGCAGATTTTCTATCTTTATCAATATTTTTGTCTGGCTCTCTCAAAAAAAAAAAAGAGTGTTAAAATCTTTAACTGTAATTATAAATTTGTCTAGTCTCTCCTTAATTCTATCAATTTTTGCTTTATATTTTTGAGGTGCTGCTATTAGATGTGCATACATTTATGATAGTGATGTCTTCTGGATGAATTCACCCTATACTCTTTGGAAATGTCCCTCTTTAACTTCATTCTTTGTATGTAACAATATATTCTTTGTTACGAAGTCTACTTATCTGATATCTAGCCTTTTTATGTATATTGGTTGAATGATATATACTTTTTTATCCATTTACTTTTGACCTATCTGTGCCTTTATATTTAAAGTATGCATCTTGTAGACAGCAAATTGGAGCACCTTACACTTTTATCCATTCTAATAATCTCTGTATTTTAATTAGAGTGTTCAGTCCATTAATATGGATGAATTTATGTCTACCATTTTATATTTTGCTCTCTGTTGCCACTCTATTTTTTTATTCCTCTGTTTCTCCTTTCTTACATTTTGGGTAAATTTAATATTATTTGGATTCCATTTTAATTTATATGTTGGTTGGTTATGAAGCAGTATTTCTTGGTATTTAGGGGGGAGGTTGATTTAGAGATATATTATACATCCTTAACTTTTCATAGTCAACTTAGAATCAATATTTTACAGCTTCCAATAAAATATAAGAAATTTGTAACACCATAAATTCACTTGACATTCTCTCCTTTTATGTTGTAGTTGTCTTATGCATTACATCTATATCCATTATAAAACCCACAATGCAGTGCTATAGCTTTCGCTTTAAATCAGACATATGTATTTTTAGAAAATCAAGAGGAAGAAGTGTTTATATTCACCCATATGTTGTTTTTAATTTTTTAATTTTTTTATTTCTAGTGTTTGTCATTCCTTTCTAAAGATCTGAATTTTCATCTGGTGTCATTTCCCTTCAGCCTGAAAAGTTTCTTTTAGAATTTCTTAAAATACATGCCTTTTGGTGACACATTATCTCTCTGTCTCTGTCTGTCTGTCTGTCTGTCTCTCATTCTTTTTTCTGAAACATCCTTATTTTGCTTTTATTCTTGAAGGATATTTTCCTTGGATATGGATTAAGAGGTGACAGAAAATTTTTTCCTTTTAACATGAGGAAGTCATTTCACAAACTTGTTCCAGTTTCTGAGACATCCTTAGTGTTTATTTCTTTCCCTGTACATAATGTGTTATTTTTCTCTGGTTGCTTTCAGGATTTTCTCTTTATTTTTGATTTTCAGCATTTTGACTATGATGTGCCCAGGTATTATTTTCTATACATTTATTCTGCTTAGGATTGCTGTGCTCCCTGAATCTGTTATTTAATGTCTTTCATCGAATTTGAGGAATTTTTGACCATTATTTTTTTAAATAGTTTTTTTTGTCCCATTCTCTCTTTTCTCATTTTCTGAGACTCTAATTGTAGTATTTTAGGCCATTCAATATTGTTCCACAGGTTCCTGAGCTCTGTTCATTTTTTTCCATTCTTCCTTCTTGTTATTCATCAGGTTGGAGTATCGCAGTGATCTATCTTCAAAGATTTTGATTTTACCTTTAATCGTCTCCAGTCTGCTATTAAGTCTATCCAGTGATTTTTATTTCAGATATTGTACTTTTTTAGTTTAAGAATTGTTATCTTTTTATAGTTTTTTTTATTTTGCTTAGATGTCCCAATTTTTGGTCATTATGAGTAATTTTTATTTTTACTTTCTTAAGTGTGCTGTAATAGCTCTTAAATTTTTTTTTTGTCTCCTATATCTAAGTCATTTCTGTCGATCTCCATTGGTTGTCTTCTTTCTTTAGTATGGGCAATGTTTTTATCTGGGTTAAGTAAATGTTCCCATGTTTTAAAGTATGCAGATATGAAAGTTGTTATAGCAACACAAGCCCGTAATAATCAAAATATTTCTTAATATCCACTTTCAAATCTTTTTTACTATAGTTTCTTTTGAAAATCAGCCAAATTCCTCACTTAGCATTGAAAAGTCAGTTTTAATTTGAAGAGACATATTTTGTTTACTTATTTATTTAAAAAATTATCTGCAAGAGCGATTTCTGCTGGTAGCCATGCGTCATTAAAGAAAAATTCAGCATATTTGTATTGCTTGTCTTTTGTAAAAGTAAAATGGATATCTTATCAGTAAGTTTGATATCTTTTAAGTATTTTGCTATGAAATAACCAGGGGAATCTCATAAAGTACAAAAGATTTTCATGGTTACTCTCCATCTCATTGTAAAGTACCACAGAGATCTTATTTTTGTAAAATCAATTGCATCAGTGAAATTCTGTAGCACTTCATACACCTCTGTTTCATATTCTTTGCTGTAATTGTTTTTGAATGGTAGGGTGTATAAATTTCATGCATTTTTTTGTCTATAACTTAGTCTGGAATTACTATTTTTTGTTAGATTCAAATCTTCCTCTCCATCAATGGCTAGCTTAAACTATTTTATACATACATTAGAGAAATAATTCACTAAATAGAATAGTTGTTCTACTAGAAAATTAATATTTTCTAGTAGAAATTTAGAGATGTAATTGTTCACTAGAAAATTAGTGTTTTGTATGTGGCATTATTGAAAAAAATCTAGAATACACCCTAAGCATAAACATGTGAAAAATAAATATGCTTTCATTCAATTGTATAGCGATCTTTCCATATTGGGTAATACTTTCTTCATATATGCAATATTTTGTATCTTTCAATAGTATTTTCTGACAAAAAGATATATTTTAATTTTTAGTCATGTTATTTCCCATGTATTTTTTCAGCTGTTTTCACTAAAAATAGGACAATGTTTCCCAATGATATATGATTTTTCTTTTGTCCTTAAGTAGGAAATTTAATATGTATTACATATTTAGTAAAATATTGTAAAGGCCTTGGTTAATTATTGCATAGTATTTTGGACCACCAATAAAAAAAAACTGTTGACATTTGTTTTCATGTTCTACATGATTAGTGTGTGTCTTAAGAATTACAGCTTTCAAACTATCATTAACTAATATTTCAAGGTACAATATCCACTTAGGTTAATCTTTCAAACTAGTGAGTATTAGTGTATATTTTATAGAGGCTTCTTGATAATTTTGAATTATTTGGGGCAAATTCATGTTAGGTGAAATTGCCATTGTTCTTACCTCTTAATAAAGCTGAAAACTTACTTGGAATAAAAGTATGAAGTTTAAAATGATCTTATTGCCTTACACTATTTGATGCAACCATTAAAAAATGTTTTTTCATAATTTTATTATGGAATTTTGAAAACATATAAAATATAAAGAAGAGTATAATGAACTCAATGTGCTTATCATCAAGTTTTATTAATTATCACTGTGTGGTACATCTTATTTTATCTATCCTCACCTCACATTATTTTAAATCAGTTCTCAGACAAAATATCATTTTATCTCTATATATTTATGTATCTCTAAAAATTACTGTAATACTAAACATAAAAATTAATAATATATTTTAAACATTATTAAATGTTTAGTGTTCAAATTTCTCCTGTTTTATATTTTATTTTTGAATATAAAAGCAATGAGTTGAGAATACATTTTGGGAGTAGACTCTACAGTACTTTCAGTTTGATTGGTTGAATGTGAGAGAAAAGAGAGAGGAAGAGTTTGAGGATGAAATGCAATTTTCGGGGTGAGCGAGGGTGTTGTATATTGAAATAAGGAAAGATGTACAGGTAGTTAGGGTGAAAAAATAAAGAGTTCATTTTAAAAGTGTGGAAATATCAAGATGGAAATGTTGAGTTTTCATTTGGATGGATAAGTCTGGAACTCCAAAAGGCAGTGTGGCTTAGAGACAAATCTGGAAATAGATGTAGCATCTGGTTGCCAGAATGACCAAGTCTTGATTAGAAGCTTGGACCTTCTAACCCCACCCCAGACCTCCAGGAAGTTCAGAGGGGCTGGAAACTAAGTCAGTCTCACCTGTGGTCAGTGATTTAATCCATCATGCCTTTGTAATGAAACTTCCTTAAAAACCCCTAAATGAGGGATTTGGAGAGCTTTTAGGTTGGTGAACAACACATGGAGCTGCTGTGAGGGTGCCCCACCCATACATTGCCCTTTGAGTTCTTCTGTTTGGCTGTGCCTGAGTTGTATCCTTTTTAATAACAAGATAATGATAAGCAAAGCTCTTTCCTGAGTTCCTTGAATCATTTTAGCAAATCATCACACATGAAGGAGGGGGCAGGTTGTGGGAACTCCCTACTTCATAGTCCGTAAGACAGAAGTGTGGATAATGGGATCCCAATATGTGTGACTGGCATATGAAGTGAGGGCAGTCTTGTGAGACTGAGACTTTGACCTGGAGTCCTTAACCTCCAGGTAGTTAGTATCAGAATTAAATTGTAGGACACCCAGTTGGTGTCAGAATTGCTTGGTGTCAGAGGGACAAAAGCCTAAGTTACACAGCCAACACATGGCAAACCAAGACTTGAACTCTGGTCTTCTAACTCTATTACCTACATGTAGCACTTTACATATGAGAAGAACATTGCCTCAACTCTCTTAGACAAAAATATACAACAGCTGCCAGCTGATAAACTCAAGTTGAAGAGTTGTCATGCATAATGGGAAGGGTAGGTGAAAGGGTGAAATAAAATCTCTTCCCTGATTCTATATCTCGAAATTTATCTAACATTAAGCTATTATTCTATCTACCAGGGACTGCAAATTTTTATCCTCCACACTGTCAAAACAAAAACCTTCCAGAATGAAGCTTCCAAAGTGTTGAAGTCACTGTCATCATCTTCTGGGAGAGTGAAGTCACTGCCATCACTGACCCATCTTAGACTGCGTGTAAGGATGTATAACATGCTCAGGTCACTGCCGGTTCTAAATGAACACTTTAGGCTGCTGGAGCCACTTGTAGTTACCAAAGAAACAACACTCTCTGAAAGTGACCAAGCAAATACAGGTATCTAGACAGTAAAACAGTTAGCTTTTGTGGTCCTTTTTATTCCACTTGTGTGAATTTTCATTTTCTAGTTCCTTTCTTTATTACCTAGTCCTCCTGGAAAGTCTCTTTCAATATATTTTGCTCAAGGTTAGGAATCAAATAAAACCTTTTGTTTATTGTCATCAGGAATAATGGATTTGTATTTCTATTTAATAGATTCTTACCTAAGTGAGGTAAGGCATTCCACCCTAGCATTCAAGATAATTCAAGATTATTGTTACTCCTTACATCATAAAGTCTATGTGACAAACTTTGATAAAAATGTAGAACCTAAACAAATTCTTTTACAATTTACTAAAAAGGATATACAGAGAAAAATTTATCTTCTAGAACAAAATGACTTCTGATGAACACTGTGGGGAGTTGTTTGTAATGTATCATGCTTTTGATCTGTGAATATTGTAAATTTCTATGTACTTATACTTTTATTTCTAATTAATAAATTTAGACTGCTTTAACCTCTGGAAAGGGAATTTTTTGTTGTTAAAAAAACGAACAAACATGTTTCATAACCTAAGGAAGTGGCTCTATGAGAAATGGGAAGTGAGACATAGGGAGATTAGCTGGATATTTCCTTCTAGTTCTTGATATATCTGTCTTTTTATTGACACAGCCTCACAAAATGAAAAAGTTAGTCACAATCACCCCTTGTGGCTTTTAAAAGATCTAACTGCTTATGGAATTGCAAACACTTGAATTATAAATGGCTTCCTAAATAAAAAATGACCTCCATTGGGGTGGGGAGAACTTCCACTGGATTTAGGAAATACAGTCTTTGAATTGCTATGTTCTGTTTTGTCATAAACTAGGCAACTGCTTGTGAGTGTACTGAACTAAGGGACTAACAAATGTCAGGTAAGCTGTGTCATACCCTTTTCACCACACCCTAAAGTACATGTGTTTTTTATACAAATGGTTGTAAATGTTGGATTTCTTGGCATCCAACAAAAGTTCCTTTCATCTGTAGGATAATTGAGACCTTACAGGATAATGGAGAAAAAAATAAAAGGAAAAGAATAAAGAAAAGCAGTTCTCAGTGGTCAGTGTTTTTAGGAGTGTTATGGTACTATGCCTAGAGAGGGGCTGGATACAGGGAAAATTATAAGGTGGAGTTGACCCACCCTATGTCCCAAAATAGATATTCAAATGAAAATAAACCTTCAGTAAGAGCCACTTTAAATGTGAAACACAAACAAACAAACAAACAAACAAACCCAAAGAGCCACATTTAGCCTGTGGATGGAGTTTATGTGTTATTCCTTTGGTGATTTTAGTTTTCTTTGCACTTTTTTCAGCACTCTTGGGGTATAGCAACCAAAATTTTATATAATGTTCCTAGAATGGCTGTAGCATAAAAATGTACAAGCTCCACATACATATTGTGGAGGCTAAATCAGGCAGACATTGATGTACCTACCCTGAAATTCTATCATTGGGAGATAATTTTATTGATTTAAGTCTTTACCTCATGTACTGGTTAGGAATCTTTTTGTGTAGTGATAGAGATCCAAGTCAAATTAGGTTAAGGGTCAAAGATAATTTAATGGCTCCATTAACTGTAAAGTCCAAAGGCCAAGTTGGTTTTAATTAGGGTGACCATATGTTCTAGTTTGCCTGGGCCAGCCTCAACTTACGCCTGTTGTCCTGATTTAAGTATTATTGGGAGCCCCTTTTACTCTCTAAAGTGTCCTAGTTTGAAACATAAAATAAAAGATAGTGCTAACTTTAGGTCTAGAGTTCAAATGCAAGGAGATCAAAGAATGTGTTAAGATTCTTTTTCTCTCCCTGTTTTTTGGCTCTTTGTGCTTCTGTGTTTGGCTTCATTCTTAAATTGGGTATACATGGGTTGAAATTGGCCATCGGCATCTCTGTCCTTCTGCCCTGCAAATTCCCATCAGTGTTTCCCATTGGCTGCAGCCGGCTAGAAGCCAGCTCAGCCAGAAACCTGTGGGGCTTAGTTTCCTGTGATATGAAGCAAAGCAAGGGGAGGAAGAGGAAAGGACCTAAGGACAGGCACAACTTGCTTGGTCGCGTGTCCACAGGCATGTGTTCAGGGAGCATTGGTTCAGCCTGGGTTACATACCCACTGTGAAGTGGAAGGATGGTGGTCAACTTGATTGACTGGGTATCGTGAAGTGAAGAATAGATAGTTACACCAAGGATGGGATGCTAGCACCAAAATGTTAAGGTTCTTCCACTACATTTCCTGGCAAAATACAAGTACACCCTGGGGAGACAATCATTTTCAGGCTCATCAATCATGTCCTTTACTCTGAATGAGCCTATTAGATCCCTGTCTGAGCAGGGTTTGAATAGGGTAGTTAAGGAAAGCAAGAAATTATTTGTTGTCTTGGAAGTTGCGGAGCAAGGATGGAGACTATAGAAGCAGAAAGGTGACTTAAAAAAATTTCAGGAGAGACTCAGAGTACTGCAAAACTGGTTTTCATGACATTATATATGGACAACTTTCAAAGTTCTGATTTATATTGTGTGATAACAGTGCCCTAAAGACTTTTTGTTTATGG
The DNA here is from genome assembly GCA_028627145.1 of Eidolon dupreanum. Lineage (NCBI taxonomy): Eukaryota > Metazoa > Chordata > Mammalia > Chiroptera > Pteropodidae > Eidolon > Eidolon dupreanum. The sequence continues at coordinate 92,448,143 of CM053507.1, forward strand.
CAGCACATGTAGTTTCTTTGGGAGAACGAACCATCTTGACCTTTGAATTTTCTTTCCAGGGTTTTAATTGACAGTTCAGAGCTCACTGTTTAATTGTCAGAGTCTGGATTGCTTTTTTTCTGACCCTTTCCATTTTAAAGTTTATCTTGCTTTCTTTTTTCTGTCACCAACAAATGAACATTATTCTCAGGATTATTGCTATCAGTTGGTCATTGCCTCATCAGAAGAACTTGGCATTCTTTGCTAACATTTGGAAAACCCAAGCCAGAAGTGCTGACTGGGTTATACCAGCCTGGCAACCACTGGAGCTCTCTGGCTCTGTGGAACCTCCTTCATGTGACTCTGGGCCTTTCAGCACCTGGCTCCCCAGAGGAGGTCCCAAAAAGAGCCACTAGGATTAGGTTCTACCCTGGGGACAAAGATGCAGGGTGGGGTGGGGCAAGTTACATTTACATTTATATTTTTAAAACACTGTGTTAACCATTTTACAATTATTTTAAAAGATATTCACAATGTATGCATTTTTAAAAAACAAAATCCATAATTCCATAACCAAACATATCAATAATGTCTGTTTTCCATGTTACTTTACGCTTTCTTTGATTAATAAGAAATTTACATAACTATAATAACAGCAAATGAAATTTTATTGATTTTCATTTAAAATTACCCAGTAAAGCCATTCTTATAATAATTAATGATTTCATAATATAGCATGATTTACTAAGTTGTTTACTTATTGTTTCCATTTTAATACTGTAATGACACAAGATGAATAAATTAGTACACATATTTTTCCTTTCATTTTAGTTATTTCCTTAAGATGAATCTCAGGAATCCCTTTCCATTAGAGTTATTAGCCCTTTAACAACTAACTACATTTGATGAAAGTATTTTCCCTTAGTTTGTTGTTTTCTTTTCTTTTGAATATAATGAAATGCTCACTCTGCATTTAATTCAAAATATCCAAAAGATTTATAGATAATTTAGCATTTGTTGAGTTTATATGTTCTCATACAGGCAGCGTATTTTTCACTTTGTGTCAAGGAATATGTTAGGGACTATGAAGAAACTTCTAAAATGAGGAACATGGGCATAAATATGTCAACTGAGGCCAAATAAATCATGTATGACAGACACATGACATGTCTACCCTTTCATTATATCATTTAGCAGTTGGCTTGGGTTCCATGATAAAGTTATTTTTTCCTCTCAGATATGTTTTTTGACTCTTTGTGTCCATCTACCTTTTCTTAAAAATAAAACATTAAATCCTGGAGAAGAGAGGAATAGACTATATTATCAATTAGTTATTTATAAACACATGCACACCAAAGATTGAAAATAGTATTACATATGCATCCTCTATATTACTTCAGTTACATATAAGTAAACTATTAAAACATGTATTTGAAAACAATATATAAAATTTGCTGAAAAACTGATTAAGTAAGAAAATCAGGAGTAAGGGAAAATAATCATAGGAGCAAAAAGTAAGAAACCAGGGATAAGATTTGTACCCAAGAAACATGTCATATGGTCTTGTATTTTTGCTAGGAGTAGGCCACAGATGAGACCATAAGCTTCCTGACACCCGATATAAATAGAGAAACGTGATTGAACAAGTCGCATATCTCAACAATTTAACAAACAAATAAATGTTTCTTAGGAAAACACATAGTTATTCCCAAACTACTTGAAATTGGCATTGATAAGTTTTCTTGAAAATGTCCACATGAGTATATTATCAAATGAGAGGCAAATTATTTTAAATAAAAAAAAAAGCTATCAAATTTGGAAATGCAGCATGTTCACATCTATGTCTGCCAGTTTGCTAAGTGCACACTAAACATTCATGGTGATGTTCGACATTGCTCCAAAGTTATACAATACTATGTATATACAAAGATACACTTAATGCACCACAGGAAAATTCAGTATCACAAGTAGGTCACTGAAAACTATTTTTTGTTTCGTTGTTTAAAAAATATTACAATGGTTTTCCTTATTTTGGCTATTGGAGATAGTTTTCTGTTTTGTTTGCTTTGGTAGGGGGCTTGCTCTTTTTTGTTTGTTTTATGTTTTAAATTAACTGACATATAATTTATGAGAAATAAAATGCATCCATTTTAAGTGTACAATTTGATGAGTTTTAACAGATGTACACACCTATGAAACCACAACCCCTAACAAGATTAAGAACATTTCCATCATCTTATAACATTCCCTGGTGCTCCACCCCAGTTAAACCCTTCCCCCATCCCCAGCTCTAGGCAACCACTCATCTGTTTTCTATTACCACATATTAGCTTTGCTTGTTCTAGAATACCAGTCTCACTTCTTTCACTCAGCATGTATTAGAGAGTCACCCATGTTGGATGTATCAGTGGTTTGTTTCTTTTTATTGCTGAGTAGAATTCAGTTGTTTTGAATTTAACAAACAAATGTAACAGAAACAAACTCATAGATAGAGCACAAACTGATGGTTGCCAGATGAGAGAGGGATTGGGGGCTGGGTGAAAAGTGAAGGGATTAACAAGTACAAATTGGCAGTTGAAAAGTAGTCACAGGGATGTAAAGTACAACATAGAGAACATAGTCAATAATATTGTAATAACTATGTATGGTGTCAGGTGGACACTAGATTTATGGGAAGGATCACTTTGTAAGTTATATAAATGTCTAACCAGTATGCTGTACCCCTGAAACTAATATAATATTGAATGTCAAAAAGTGGGAACCATGAGTTACAGAAATAAATATCATCTTGCTCTCTCTCTTTTTTTCAGAATGACCTTTTTCATTTATTATTTTTTAACTTTAATTTTAATTTTATTTTTTAATTTTTATTGTTCAATTAGAATTGACATTCAATATTATTTTATATTAGTTTCAGGTGTACAGCATAGTGGTCCTTAAATTATTATTATAGTCTTGACTTTTTTTTCTTGTCATTCTGGTTGGGTGTCCTTGGCTTCCCAAACCTCTTTACCAGTGGTTCACTCCTCTTCTTCATCCACTCTGCTGATTCCTTCTAATATACTCTTCATCTCACATAATGTACTCTTCATTTTACTGATTCCTTTTTATAATTTCCATTTCCATTTTTGTTTTTTATCCCTTTGTTAAAGTTCTCACTGAGTTCATCTACACTTCCTCTGAGTTCATTGAGCATCTTTATAACCATTGTTTTGAACTCTGCACCTGTTAGATTGCTTGACTCCATTTTCCTGGATCTCTGTTCTGTTCTCTCATATGGTTTCTGCTTCCCATTTTGGCTGCCTTTCCATGTCTGTTTCTATGCACTAAGCAAAGCTCCTAAGTCTCCCAGTCTTATTCACATGGCATTGTGCATTAGGTGTCCAGAGGCACAGTTTATCCCAGCCTGTGCCCCTCCAGGGCCACCTGTTAAGATTCAGCAAGCAATCTACAGATGCAGTGCTTATAGTTGCCTCAAGAGGCTATGCCAGAAACAGAGGTCAGCTGCCACCAGTGCGGGTATTGGCACTGCTCAGAAAGGTACATAGGACTCTCCAAGGACACAACTGGATATGGCTTAGGTTGGCCCGGGAGTTGGAGAAGACAGGGTTTCAGGGAATCCTCTAGGTGGAGGGACCTCTGCTATCCAGTTTGATGACGTCTCAGCTATGCTGGTGCTGAGTCTGCACACCGGGCGGGAGAGGCCTCAACGGAGGAACAATGGGTACCCTCGCTCCAACAACTCAGTGTCCCCCTGTAAGTCGCTGCAACCGACCAGGAGCTGGTACTGAGAGCCAGTGAGTCGATCACTGCAGAAGTCCAGACACGGCCCCTTTAAGAGGAGCATTCACAGCTGCATCTTGCTCTGTCTTGAAAAAAAAAAGTTTTTTGGATAAACTACATTTTATTTATGCATTCACTAGTTTATGGACATTTGGTCATTTCCAAGTTTTGAAAACTATGAATAAAGCTTATATAAACATTCTCATACATTTTTTGTGGACATGTGCTTTCTTTTCTTTTGAAGTACCTAGTAGTAGAATTGTTGAGTCATAGGGTTAGCGTGTATTTAACTTTGTAAGCAACTGCTAAATAGTTTTTTGAAGTGGTTATACCATTTTATACTACCAATAGCAACATATAAATTTTGGAGTCAGTTTTTAGAGTCTTGATTTGTAAATAATTTTAAAAAGTAAAAATAAGTTATAAATCCTTTTTGAAATCTATTGATCATGTTTCTGAGAAATCCCATCGCTTAAAACGTTAACCTTGTATTTTAACAAAGAAGAAAAAATAAAAGCAAAGCAGAGTGGTATGATTTAATGCTGTTATCTCTTACAAACTATATTTTCTAGGGATCTACAGTCCAATTCTTTTCTTCTTCCAGTAGAACTTTGTTACACGTGGAAGTATGACTGATAATTTTCTGAACTTTGATACAAGCTTCTATGAAACCATGATATTAACAGTTGAGACCTGAATCTCTGCGATAACAAATGAAGATGATTTTTTTCTATCCAAAGTACTTACCAAGCAATTGCTGATTAGGAAGCATTCTGGACGAGGAGTTGCAGTCCCAACTACAAATTATGTGACTTGAGGCAAGATATTGGCCTCTAGGCATAAGCCTGAGGCTCTACCTTCGTAAAGAGATGGGCAGGACTAGGTGAACTCTAAATTCCCTACCAGCTCTAAACTTTGACTCTAAATGCATGCTTAAATTATTTTTAATGAACTTAAAATATTTTCCCATTTAAGTATTACAAAAGTATATTTTCTATAAAAAGAGAATATAAATTAGAGCATAATTTACATTATAGAGCCAAAGTCTCCTTGGATTAATTTCTACCAAACTTAGTCCCATCTCTCCCGTTCCTTTCCCTTCTCCCCTCAAGTAACCCCTGTAATAAGTTTAGTGTATGTCCTTCCAGATTTTAACTAATAGGTATACACAGAATTATATACCCATAAAAATTCAGTCTTGTGTATGCTTTTCCCCCCCACTTTTTTACATAAATGATATAGGGAACTAATTCGGTGGTCCCCCAAAACCGGCTCCAGGTTCAATGATTCAGTAGGAGAACTCATGGGATTCAGCATAGAGTTGTATTCATGGCTAAGCTTAATTATAGCAAAACAACATAAAACAAAACTAGCAAAGAAAAAGTTGCATGGGGTGCAGTCTGGAGGAAACAAGGCAGAAGCTTCCAAAAGTTCTTCTCTGGTGCAGTCACACAGGATGCACTTAGTTCCTCTAGCAATGAATTGTGACAACACATATGAAATGTCCACCAAGGAAGATCATTAGAAATTCAGTGCCCAGGTGTTTTATTTGGGGCTAGTCACAAGGCACCCTTTGCCTGGCATGTACCCAAATTCTAGACTCCCAGAAAACAAGCAGGTGTTCAGCATAAACAACCTTGTTTATATAGTTTAAGAACAGTGTACCATTCCTATCAAAGAACAGTGGGAATGTTCCCAAAATCCAATTTCCCAGACACCAGCTATGGGCCAACTTTGTAAGCCAGTCTTTCTAAGAATAAAGTGGTCTCAGCCTCCTATGTTAAGTCTTTTCTGCACAATAACATAATTTTCTGTAACTTGCATTTTTCACTCAATAAATTGTTTTTGAGATCTAACCGTATGTATGTGTATGTTCTTTTAATTGCTCTATAGTCTTTCACTTGAAAATAAAACATTAATGAGTATCTGTGTTCTTATGTATAAGGGTTTCTCGGGTACCCTAGAAATAGAATTGCTGGATCATTATAGAGTTGGGTATTTTAGATGTTGATAAATATTACCATACCACCTTTTAAATAGTTTGTGTCAATTTATGTTCCTACAACAAATGATAAATGTGTATTTTGCCAAACCCTTTTCCATAAGTGTTTTGAAACTTTTTTGATTTTTATCAAACTAATATGTCAAAATGACATCTCATTGTGGTTTACTTTGCATCTTTTATTTTGAGTTTTTCTTCATTGAAATGGCTTTTCAAGAATGCCTTGTTTATTTATGCATTTCCATGGAGGGACTAAAGGCACGATTATTGGTCTAAATGTTACATCAGAGGTTAGAGAGCCTTCAGGCACACAGAGTTTGATTTGATACGTGTGATTTCTAGAATCTGACCTCTAGGTTTCTTAAATGAGCTGAAAAAGCTACTCTTAATCAAATTAAAGTTGTGAGATCTCATTGTACATCTTGTGGCATTAGTCTTTCAACCTAAATTATGACAGAGTGCACAGAAATAATGTAGCATTGTCTCCAAGAGACATAAATGAAGAAAAGTGAACAATTTCAAATTACTCAGAGATAAAAACTTATATTGCTAGGGAGTTAGGAACTCATCAATAATAGCTGCTCACTGTTTCTGGAAGCTTGGCCTATAAAATGGTGGGGAACTTACTTTTTGTTCTTTCATTCAATAAATATGTATTGAATACCTAGAAGGTGCCAGTCTCTAGGGTTACAAAAGGTAGGAAGAACTAGAGCAATTTCTCTAAAGAGAGGTTGGATACAGAACCACATGGTAAGGCAAAAACATTTTAGGGTCTCAGTGATGTGCGGCTCGTAGAACAGACTGAGGTATTTTGCTTAGCTCGTACCAAGAATGATTCACTCAAAGGTACATGGTAAAAATATCATAATTTTTTTTTCATAATCTCTGCATGAGATGGCAGCTTCTTTTGTTTACACAAATAGGTCTTTATGTTTGGCCAGTGGATGGGAGGCTGACCTGACTAACAGGCCCCTATTTGGTCTTCATGTGTTTTCCCTTCTGTTTGGTGCTTTTACTTAGCTGTCTGTTACCACTATGGAGCTGATTATCAGGAGGGACATAACATCTCCTTTAAAATTCTCACCCGAGGAGAAACTTACATTCTTTCTTTGATTCCCCTGAGGGTAGCTAAGATGATTGAAATTTTCAAAATGATTTATACTACTAAAGGAGAACATGATGAAACACAGATTTCAATCAACTTGCTTATAAGGCTCACAGTCTTTGTCTCATTTCCTGTCCACTCCGAGAATCTCCCTGTTTCATTCTTAAGATTTCTCTCTCCTATTTGAAGAGTTCTAGTCATACAGACTTTCAGGGAGAAAGAGCAGGTGTAAGTAAATGAGTTGACTGCCTCCTTGAAACCACAGTACTGTAACCCTTCTCCAGATGTCTGTGAAACATGGAAAGTAACCTTCAAATGTAGATCCTCATTCTTCCCTTGCTACAGGTGGAGTCAAAGGCATTTCCTTACACTGCAAGTCCTTTCTTCAAATATTTTCATTTTTCTGATTTCTGATTCAAGGCCATTTTGGTGTTCATTTAAAACCAAATTCACCTGGGCCAGGTGAGCATGAAGTTTAGTTTATGCTGGTTCAGTACCTTCCTAAACTCCACACAAAAAAAGAGAGTAAGACTTTTTTAACAGCACTTTAAAGGTGTGATTACTTATGGAATTCCTAGAACAATCTTCTTAATGGCTTGATTGATGCTTATCTCAGTAAATGTGACCATAAGTGCTTAGTAAGTGGTAATTATATGATAACTCAACCTTTTTGGCCTTACTAACAAAAAGGCATCGGTAACTAAAAATCAGTCTACACCTGCTGCGGGAGAAATCATTCTCTTGGTAAGCATGGTAACTGGTTCAATTCAGGTTATTGCTCTATAGTCAGTCATCACCTGCATTTTTTGGGAGCCTAAGTAGAGAGGCAACTGTGGGCACATTACAGAAACAGTATTAACTATTTCATTGACTAAATAAATATTTATTGAATGCCTGCTATTCACACACAAGGCAACCAATGCCAGATATTGTGAGGGACAGAAAGAATATAAGCACTGACTTCAAATTGGGCGGGGGTGGGAGTGGTGGTGAACAAGATACCCAAAGACAAAATTATACATATGGATACAGAACAATTACATGAGATTTCATAAGGAACTAAATGTTTAATTGTCAAGTGTTTGGTACAAAAGGTCAGGGTTATAATGTCTTCTTTATAAGATCACAAAAGATACCATTTATACTCCCACTCCCAATAAAAAATATTAATGATATTAAGAGCATTATCTTATACAACTAAATATTTGCATAATCTACCATTTAGGAAACCATGTATTAGTATATAATGAGAGATACTCTCATAGAAGAGACATATACAAGAGGCACATGGCAGAAACTGGAAATAACCTAAATATACTTTGATAGGAGACTAGATTTAAAAAAATGTGGTACAGTCCCAAAGGAACATGATTCAGTAATGAACATGATGTATCTTAGTAACAATATTAAGTGTATATATTATTTCCCAGAAAATCATAGATAATACTCTATATAATGTCTATAAACAAGTAAAACTGAATGACGTATTTCATAGGCATACATATATATGTGATTAAATGATATAGATTAAACAACAACAACAAAAAACCCCAAGAAAATGCAAATCATAAAATTCAGGAGGGAGGCACAGGGACCATGTTGGGGGGGAGGAGCACATAATTTGTTGGTAATGTTCTAATTCTTGAGTTGGGTGATGAGTTCCATCCAGTTGTTCATTATGCACTTAAAAGAATATTTAAAATGTAATTGTTATATATGGGATCAGGAAAAGAAAAGGTCACTGAAGTTTTTATTGACATTTTATTATTAAGCTGATATAAGAAAATGGGCAGTGTGTGGTATTGGTTATTAAGGTGTTTATAACTTAAAGGGGGCAATTTGACAAACTCAGATAATAATTTTGTGTGCTTCTCTATACATGCTTTCATATGACATATAAACCCAAATGTCCTCAGTTGCATACCCAATCACAATATTTTAAGCCTACATCCAGCTGGATTATAGGAGGCAAAATCTTTTATAAAATTCTTTATTAAATGTTTAAAATGTATATTTCTAGAGAATCCTGGGAGAAATGCTTTAATGTTGCATAAATATTCTTCTTGTCCCATGTCACTTGAGCCTCTGATCTGGCTTCCAATTAATGTTTTACTCTTTGTTTTTCACTTCTTGCCTCAGGCAGCTCCTGCTTCTGCTTTTGACCTGAGGAATCATCACTACTTCATCTCTCAATTTCCACAGTTGGTGGCTGAGAACAGGTTTTAAAATTAAACAGGACTACACAAATCGCTTGGGGATGAAGAGTGAGGGGAATTATAACATGAAGACCTCAAGCTGTTTTCAGAATCCACAAGCCCCAGCCCCTCCACAAGATCACCCTAGCTTCCAGCTGGCCCCAATATAACAGGGATCAGTTTAATTCTCCTCAATCGCCGGACTCCTGAGTGAGTGCTCCTTTCCTGGGAGCCTAAAGCGAATAAATCTTTCCCGTTATTCCAGACTAAGGTTTATTCTCTTAATTTCCTGCCCCAGGAGCTGACCTCTTTCTAGGAAAATTGAAATTGATATAGTTCATTTCCTTCAGGGAATATTTTATCTCTGCCCATATTTGTGTTTTTATCCACTCTCAAATCAACTCGAAGACATAAGAACACTATTATTGGACAGCAGTTCATTTCCCCAAATCTGGATTATTCAGTTCTAAATAACAAGCAATAAAGAACAGTTTTTGGAGAGAATCAGGAACTTTTCCCATTCCTTCTATAGTCCTCTGTTCCCCAATTCCTGCAAACAATTGCTCACAGAGTAATAGACAGTTGGAAAATTCAGAGGCGAAAAGCCTTCTAATTTCCCTCTCAAATAGAATTTTTTCATAGACATAGGACTGCAAAATAATCACACTATTGATAGTACTAAAACGAAATGACTTCTCACCCTCGATTCACTTTACCCCAGGTCTTGCCATCTAGTGAATAACTGGGGACAAGGTCCATTCGAGTCGCTTTTTGCTTAATCTCTTAGCAAAAATTGCTTTCAACTTTTAAGATAGCACTCCTCCGACACCCAGATTTCACCCTCTCCCGCCAAAAATGTAGGGTTCAGTCTGAGCCAGAGCACTTCTTACGTAAACACGCACAAAAGCTTTAGGTAAAAGAGAAAGGAAGAGTATCTGGGACACACTCAAATGCCTTATCTTCCAAAAAGGCTTCTCGGATACGTAATCAGTCTTTCCTTCCCAGACTTTACCCTTTACACACTCATAGCTTTGTCCTGTCTTGTAAATGCCACTAGAAACTCCGTGTTCACAAACTGATTCATCCTCATTCCCAGCACAGTGCCTGGCAAAGCGTAGGCGTTCATAAATGAATGAGTGTGTTGCAGAAAGGCAGGAAACGGTTAGTTTTTTTGAGATACGACGAAGAGAATTACAATGGTCACAAAACGATAAAACGCAAACTTGGACAAATGCTCATTCTCAATCTGTCCTCAAAGATTCCAGAACTGCACACCATGCTCCGCCCACGGGTGAGAGACGAGAAATACTGCACCAGCTTTCAGGAAAACCGGAAGTTCCCGGTCACGCCGTGCGCATGCGTTCATCGTTCAACTCACACTGTCACCCAGTGAGAAGGCAGACTCCGGCCCACGCAGGCTAGAGCCGGGTCAGCCCCCGCTCCTCCCCGCGTCCCCGCCACTGCGCATGCGTCCTGGATTGGCCCTCTCACTGTGAGGCGGAGCGAAAGGACAGATTCTTTTTCTTGCTCCCGCCTTCCTCTTCCCCCACCTGCCACGTACTGGGCCTGAGCTCTCGCTAGGCTTAGTGGGTCTGTGCGATTGGCTGAGGCCCTCGCGAGCCTAAGAGTGAGGTGCCGCAGCTGCGGAGGGCCGCCGAGTGGGCCGTGACCGCAGCCTCTTCCCGACGCCCTGCAGTCCGACGGCCTTGCACCGGTCCGGTCGGCAGAGACCTGCGGAGAGGCGGCAGCGGCGGCTTCGGCAAGCCGGTACGGTCGCTGGAGACGTGGGCAAGGCCGCGGCCACTCTAGGACAAGGCGGGCGGGAGACGACGAAGCGCTGGGAGGGCCTCGTTCGAACCCGCGGGCACCGGGCGGGTGGGGACGGAGGGACCGTGGGAAGGGGCAGGAGGCCGGGAGGAGGGAGGCCGGGTGCGGCCTCGCGTGAGGGAGAAGACACAGAGGGGGAGGGGAGAACACAGGAGGAGAGAGGGGTCCCGCAGGCTACCTACGGAGGCTGGAAGGCGGGCCTTAGGAGGCTTTGCGGGGAGTTTGGGCCAGCAAGTGCCCTCGCGCTTACTGCTCCTGGCTCCAAGGGGTCGAACTGCCCGAGGGAGAGGAGAGGTGATTTGGGAGGCTTGGGAGCGCTTAACCGCAGGAGGGGATTGTAAGGGTGAGAGAGCGCCTCTGGGAATTAATTGATTGGGGTCACTTAAGAGGAACCTCGTTCCTTGGCTTTGTCATCGCCGTCTGGAGGCCCAACCCAGTTTTGTAAAGAGGATGATAGCTAACTCTAGAGTTTGCTGAGCACTGTACGAAATATTTTAGATGCACGCTGTCATTTAATCATCATAAGGATCCTTCAAAACTTAGATATTATTATTCCTATTTTGCTTATAATGCCGAAGGACTGCTGGTTTGAATGTTTACCATCTTACTATATTGCCTTTGGTCAGGCAGAATTGGAGGCTCCTTGCTTTCTTTGGAATAGGGTTGATTTTTGCTTCGACTTCATTGAAGGAAGTTAGTTGCTTAATCACACCCCTCTAAATTTGAGCCGGGCTCTACCCACAGGGTTAGTGGAGCTGGAGATTTGGCTGCTGAACCTAGAATTAGATCTTGGTTCAAGAGGCAGACTTCCTAGGTATCCTTGGGCATGTCGCTTTATTCTCTAGTGCTGAGAACAGTTCCTTTTGGAAGATTTCATAAGCTGTGTCATTTGTCTTTGGGCATGTCGCTTTATTCTCTGGCGCTGAGAGGTGTTCCTGTTAGAAGATTTCATAAACTGTCATTTCTGGACATCAGAGGGAGTGGGGCAAAGACAAGATGGGAGAAGAAAATGCTGTAAGGATCTCACCAGCAGGCCTAGTAGCTAGAAACTAGTAGCTAGAGAAAAAGAGGACTTGAATTCTGTTACATAAAAAAGTGTGGAGATGGGATTTCTGGTGGAAAGGAAAATTCTGTGGTACCTCTCATTTTGTGATATATGTGTATGCCTTGAGATGATTACCTAAACTGACAACTTTTGGAAAGAATTCCTGGTCACAGGGAGTTTACAGTCCATGCGAAACACCAAGGAATAAGTGAATTTGCAGGCAAACATGGAAGATACAAAGTGAAAGAGACTTAGTGTTTTCAGATCCATTGGTGAGCAATAGTCCCCCCACAGTCAAAAGGACATACATACTATCAGTAATATTCGCTGCAAGTTTCTCTTATCTAGGAGTATGTCTGCTTTGGGGAGTTACATCTAGCTACATAAAGAAGGTACGTCGTGAAGGTCTGACTTAGGAACTGACCTGATAGTAGACCATGCTCCTTCCAATTCCTTTATCAAAACTTTATTATTCGCCATTCATCTTTTGTTCAGAGAACAAAAAAAAGTCTTTACCTACTATATGTTAGGCTTTAATCTTAGTGCTGCTAAGAATAGATAGTATCATCTGGCTGAACTTGGCTGAACTTAAGCCCTGGTCCTCAACTACATTATTGTTGATTTACACAGCCTGTGGGTAGTAGAAGATAACATTGATTTTCTGAAGTTTTTTATTACTCTTAGGCTGCAAGGCAAACAAGGTGAAATCTTCATCATCTTGTTGAAGTAATTATACTTCAGAGCTTGGCACAAGTAGGTAGTGAGTAAATTTTCCTGAATGAAGAGGGCCAGTTTGGCTAACAGGTAAAGAGGTTATATGGAGTTTTCAGTTAATCATAGTCTTCATGAGAAGTCTATTGTGAGAATTTGCAAATAAAATAGTATTCTTTTCTTACATTAAGACAAGCACAGCATCCAAATCATGGAACACAACTCACTCTGTTATAAACTGACCTTAGAGTGTTAGATTCAATATTTAATGCTCCATTTATTAGAATATAATCTGTTCAGAGGAGGGTGGGGGTGGTGTAGAGACATTTGTTTAAGGAATAGCTGGAAGGACATAGGGCATTTATATGAGGAATGTTAGGGCATTTATATGTAATACTCATGAAATGAATTCAGATTCATGAATACCTCAAGTGTTTGAAGGGTTGAGATGTGTTGGAGTTCAGAAGGAGAATTTGAAAGTATGGATGTAGCAGGGGAGCCAGGGAGAGAAATAGGAAATGGGATTAAATAGCCAGGGGCCAGAGGCCAGATCATAACCTGGTAGTTTTGGCTTTCATTAGTAGTGAGATAGAAATTCATTGGAAGATTTCGATCATGGTGACACTAGATTTTCTTTAACAGGATAAGCTTGACGTGTTGAGAATAGATTAAAAGTGGGCAAAGGTAACTAGCAGGCGGACCAGTTAGGAGTCTTTTGCAATAATCTGGACAAGAGATGATGTCACACTGATAGAGGTGAAAGTGCTGAAGTGACTGGATTCTAGAGGTACTTTAAAGGTAGTGGCAACTAGATTTGTTAGCAATTTGGTGGATATAAGGTGTGAGTAAAAGAGGTGTTTTTTTTTTTTTTTTTTTTTTGTCTTGAACAACTGGAAGGAAAGAATTGTCACTAACTGAGGTGAAGACTTAGGAGAAACAGATTTTGGGAGAAGATCCGGAGATTGTTTTTAGACATAATAAGAAATGTAAATGTGGATGAAATAATACTAGACAGAACTTTTTTATGAACATAATAAAGTTACTTCCAGACTATATTAACACAAATATGGTAAATTTGGAACAGTGAATCTCTTTTGATGATTAGAATTTCTTAGATTCTAATAATAGCTTTGCTTTTCAACTTTTAAGCTATGTTTTATAGCTGTTTAATCATCAAAACCATTTTATCAGTCTTTCTCTAGAGTTATATACATCTAACACCCTGGAGTCCACCATGAATGGACAGTTGGACCTTAGTGGGAAGCTAATCATCAAAGCTCAACTTGGAGAGGATATTCGACGAATACCCATTCATAATGAAGATATTACTTATGATGAATTAGTGCTAATGATGCAACGAGTTTTCAGAGGAAAACTTCTGAGTAATGATGAAGTTACAATAAAGTATAAAGATGAAGGTAAGAGTGTTTCTAAACTTAGTTTTTAAAAGCCTAAGTATTATATGTGTTCTTTTGCCCATACTTCCTTGTACTACTTCAGAACAAAAATTCTGTTCCCTTCTGTGGTAATTTGAGTGCCCAATTTCTTTTATTTAATGGGATGTTTATGTAGTTACAATTCTTTTATATAGTTACGTAGTAATTCTTTTATGTAGTTATAATTCTGTAGTTAAAAATAGGTGATTTATCATTAGAAGGGGTTTTAAGTAGAATAATGTTGCATATATTTTTATAGGCATTTTTTTTCTCTTCTTCCAGTGCAATTCTGGTTTCCTTTTTGCTTTTAAAACCAAACTTTCACTCGTATTTCCCAGAGTGAAAGGGGTGTCAGTAGGTATTAAATGACAAAGGATTTCATGGTCAACTACATATAGGAAAGTTGGTTTAAACAAAGACAAATGTGTTTATTTATTGGAGGAATTTATGCTGTTGTATATTATTAGTTTACAGCACGCAGTATTCTCAGGCTTATTTGACTATAGTCTATTTGGTGGAGATGGGTTTAAACATGAGAGATCTTTCATTAAACACACAGTTGAATTATAGTAGTAGACTATCTTTATTTCCTTTTCTTTAATTTTTTTTCTTTGTTAGCCTCTCTACTGAAATTGTATTTTTATGGTTATCAGTGTCCTTACAACTGAATTTACTTCCAGTCTATTTCACTTTGATCTCTATGCAGCACTGCTATCAATACTGTCCTTTTAAATATTCTTATCCCTTAACATTTCTTATACTGTGCTGTCCCAGTTTTCTTTTTACTAATAACTACTACTTCTTTCTCTGTGTGTTGGCTTATAGTAATGCCAGCTGTTATAAGAGAAATTTTAAAATCTCAGTCCTTTAACAGTCAAGAAATCATTTTAGCATTGCAAGTCACGTAAGGCTTTTGTCTCATCATCTTTTCTTTAAAGCCTTTTTAAAAAAAAATATTTATTTTAATTAGTTTCAAGTATACAGTACATTAGTTAGACATCTATATAGTACGTAAAATGATCCCCCCAATTACTCCCTCTCTCCTCTGACCCTCTGCCTAGCCAGTGTATTCATACTAACTGAATTCCCTATGCCATGCTCCCCATCCCCATTACCATCCATCAGCTACTAATTTGTACTTCTTTAACCTTTCACCCCATTCTCCCAGCCTCCCCCAGACCCCTCCAAATTGTCCACTATATTTGTGAATCTGTTTTTGATTAGTTCATTCTTTTTATTCTTTACATTCTGCGTGTAAGTGAAATCATATAGTACTTATCTTGCCCTGTCTGACCTAAATATCTTCTAGGTCCATCAAAGCAATATCTTTTTCCATCCCCTTCCTTTTCATATGTAGGGGGTCTTGTTTTCTTATCCTTTCAGCCACTCTATCTTTTGGTTGGAGCACTTAATTCTTTTCCATTTAAGGTACTTATTGATAGGAATTTAGTTGTTAGCATTCTTTATTCCTGTTTTTGATGCATGTTTTTTCCTTCTTAAAGAAGTCCCTCCAACATTTCCTGCAATACTGGCTTGATGGTGATAAATTCCTTTAGTTTATTTTTGTCTGGGAAGCTCTTTATCTGTCCTTCAACTCTAAATGATAGCTTTGCTGGATAAAGTATTCTTGGTTGTAGATCCTGGGTCTTCACCCTGTTGAATATTTTTTGCCAAGCCCTTCTGTCCTACATAGTTTCTTTTGAGAAATCAGCTGCCAGTCTTATAGGTGTTCCCTTGTAAGTAATTATTGTTTTTCTATTGCTACTTTTAATATTTTTTATTTGTATCTAAACTTTGGCATTTTAATTATGATGTGTCTTGGTGTAGGCCTCTTTGGATCCCTGATTTTTGGAATTCTCTGAGCTTCCTAGGGTTTTATGTCCAGGCTAGGGAAGTTTTCCATCATTATTTCTTCAAACAGCCTGTTCAGCATCTTGATTTTCTTCAGGTACGCCGATCAGACAGATATTTGGACCCTTAATGGTGTTCCATATGCTCCTTAAATTATTTTATAGTCTTGGTGTCTTATCTCTTGCTATTCTGATTGAGTGTCCTTGGCTTTCCCATCTTCTAGATAGGGCATTTGATCCTTTTCTTTATTCACTCTGTTTCTTCCTTTGTTTATTCCATTTGATATACTTCTCATCTCAGATAATATATTCTTCATTTCAGACTGGTTCCCTTTTATAATTTCCATTTCCTTTTTTGTTTTTTATCCCTTTGTTGAAGTTCTCACTGAATTTATCTACACTTCCCGAAAGTTCATGGAGCATCTTTATAACCAGTACTTTCAACTCTGCATCTGTTAAATTACTTGACTCCATTGTATCTGGATCTCTGTTCTTTTCTCTCACATGGTTTCTGCTTCTTTGCCTTCCCATTTGGCTGCCTTTCTGTGTCTGTTTCTGTGTACTAAGCACAGCTCCTAAGTTTCCCAGTCTTATTAGTATGGCTTTGTGTAGTGGGTATCTAGTGGCACAGTCCTGAGAGGGGTTCAGCTGCAGGCCAAACTTAGCCCAACTGTCTACCCCTTTGGGGCCACCTGTTAAGATTCAGCAAGCAATCCACAGATGATATGCTTATAGTTGCCTCAAAAGGTCACACCAGAAAGTGAGGCCAGCTGCCTCCAGTGTGAATCTAGGCGCTGCTCAGCAAGGAGCACCTGACTCACTGAGGATATTCCTGGATGTGGCATGGGTGGGGCTGCGACTTGGGGGAGGCAGGGGTTCAGGGAGTCCTGGGTGGAGCGACATCTGTTATCCAGTTTGATGACGTCAGGGCTATGGTGACATTGTGTCTGCACACTGGGAAGGGGAAGGGCTCAACAGGGAACAATGGATACTGTTGGCACTTAGTCTCTCCTTGGCCTTCACTCCTACAGTGCCTCCCTGTAAGTCCCTGGTGCCCCTTGTAGGCAGCCTAATCAGCACTGGTGCTGAGAGTGAAGAAGTCCATCACCGCGAAAATCTGCTCGCAGACGCGGCCCTTTTAAGAGACTTCTGCCACTGCAGCAGCCTCTGTCTCACTCAGCTGCTTGGGACCGGATGGCCCTGCATCCTCGCCCCGTCCTACCTTCTGCCATTGCAGTGTACTTTCTTGGATTTCTCCCTAGTTGTATGGCTTGTTCATCCTAGGCAATTTTTCCTTGTTGATGCTCCTTGTTTCCATCACAACTTTGATTTGGTTGCCAGAGGGATGAACAGAGCCTCTATCATCTATGCCATTTTGGTTGCCCCCTCGAAAGCCTTTTAAAAATGTAAAAACCAATCTTAGTTCACAGTCTGTAAACAGGGATTTCTCCATTGGTTGCAATTTGTGGACCCCTAACTTAGGGTATCCTCATTGTTGAAACTTTGTCCTCCACATCTGATTACCACATTGGATTGGTTTTACGTGGTATTCTTAAGCGTTTTGATTTGTACAAGTTTGTGTTCGTAACCTGTGTTGGGCTGGCTCAGGTAAAGTACTTACATCAGAGATACTGTTTCTGTTGTGGAATCGATAAAAGAAAAGGCAGTTATAGAAAGATCCTTCTTTTACACATATACTTTATTTTATTTAGAATCTCTAAAGTTAAATGTCAGATAATGTTTGTTATGAGAAGTGGGTCAGGTTATAAAGAACCAAAGAGAATGATAAAATCCTTTGTTATGGTTTTTATTGCCAGCTATTGCCAAATCTGCCCAATCTGTGTTCAAAGTGGTTTAGCACAGCAGAGCCCAACCCAGCTGTGTCTATGACGATACCCTGCAGAGAGGCCCCTGACCAACTCCTTGCCTTTGTCTGCTTTTCTGTTCTTGCTCTGTCTAGAGATGATTTTTTTCCCTAAGCCCTTTGAATGCTTTTGAAATAGGCAATTGATATGCTGATTATAGTATTCTTTATTTACCCTTGAGATTTAAGGGATTTCAGAATGTGGTATATACAAATATTTTTTCTGGGGTGAGTTGGCAGCTTTCATCTTATTATCAGAATGGTCAGTGACCTGAAAGACACCATTGTCTACCTGTTCACTAGGGCAGGGGTCCCCAACCTTTTTGGCACCAGGGACCAGTTCTATTATAATCTAATGCCTGATGATCTGAGGTGGAGCTGAGGTGGTGATGCTAATGCTAGGAAGTAGCTGGAAATATAGGTGAAGCTTCCTAGTCTGCTGTTCACCTCTTGCTGTGTGGCCTAGTTCCTAACAGGCCATGGACTGGTACCAGTCTGTGGCCTGGGAGTTAGGGACCCCTGCATTAGGGCAGTTCTGCAAAAATCTTTTTTGCAACCCTTTTAGTTACTATTAAATACGGCTTCCCCTCCATTTGTGTCAGTGACATTTTACTGTAGTTAGAATTAAAATTTGAACCTTGAGGATCTTTTACTACTTTACTTTTTGACAAATATATTTAAATTTTTTGGAGTGAAAAGATTTCAGTCTAAACAAGTAATTTGTGATAGTGCTCATGAATCTCCTCCTGGCGACTAGTAAAAGATGACTTAATGCATTAATCTTAGCTGTGTTTTGGCTTTTCTTGTGATGGTATAATAAATACCTTGCCATAAAAATAATAAAATTGATTTCGTTTCCTAAAAATAAACATCGTTCCTAGATCCTTTTATGTTTATATAAGGTTTTTATAGGATATTCTAATTATTCTCTGCTATCTAGATTTTGGGTTTTAATTTAATGTATATCCTAGTTTACTACTGAAGCAAATCTGAAACTCATTTTTTTTTTCCCCCAGATGGAGATCTTATAACAATTTTTGATAGTTCTGACCTTTCCTTTGCAATTCAGTGTAGTAGGATACTGAAACTGACATTATTTGGTAAGTGGTAAACTTTCTAATAAAGTTACTAATTTATTTATTGTATTTTTTATTAAGGATTTTCTATTTTTTTTCCTTCTGAAGACTCAGAATTAAGTAATAAATTTTCAGCTATATCAGAATTTTTGAGATAAGCTTTAATTTTACATAGAGAGGTTTCTTTTGAAGATTAATAGAAAGTACACATGTTATAAATTCCCCATCTGCTCAGTTACCCTACATAGTAAACTGTACTACTTGTATAAGTGTTCTCAGGATTGAAAATAATTGCAGGGCTAAAACTATCTTTATCAAGTTTAGTTTTCTTAAGACTGTAATTATCTCCTGTATTGTAATATGTTTTTACTTATCCTCAGGGCTTAATATGTAGGCCTAATACTTTGGACATTATTTTTCGAGGAGTTCTTAAAGGTTAGAGATAGTCCTGATAAAACAAACATAAGACTAATTTTAATCTTTTAGATTTTCTTATAGATCATAACAGATTTGCAAGGCAGAACTCTTAAGTGACAATAATTACAGAGTTAAAGTGCTGGTATGATGATGTGAAAAATAAAATGTGAACTTTTTTTCTGAATGTTTTGTTTAGCATTTAAAAAAATTTATGTGTCACTGTACCTTACAGTTCTATGAAATACTATCTTGGCCAGTTAATTTAATTTATATCTATTTCATCCATCTAGGATAGGTGAATATGAATTAGACTTTAAAATGCTAATAACAAAAACTTTTGAAAAATTTTCGATAAAAGTTATTTTTCTTATAATATTGAATCTGAAATACTGCTATTTGTCAACTATTAGGCATATTAGATAAACTGAAAATACTCATTTCTGAAACAGAACATGCTAGATAAACTTAAAAGTATATATTCTGAATTATGTGCCTGAGCTTGTTAAGAGACTAAAGGAAATGTCCAGGGAACAAAAATAGATGGAATTAAAAACCAGAGCCTGAAGGACCAAAAGCCAAGACTTGGGGTGCTTTTGGTGGTTATGGTGAAGGTTTTAGTCTGCATAATTTGAGGACATGGCATTGGTGTCTATGTAGTATAGACCTTGAGTCCTAGACCTTAAGTGGGCTATACTCTCTAAAAGAATATTGTGGAAGAAAACTATTGATACAGGAGAAGTCAGAGAATTGATATGGGAAACTCTGATACTCTGGACTGTCAGGGGTTTGCAAAGACTGTTGAGGATTCATAACCATGGTCTTTGTGTGCACTGGATTTAAATTTAATCTATCTGCACAGTTTGGAAGCTCCTAAGCCCAGCTACCATTAAAAAATAGCAGGAAACAGTGGCAAAAATATCTCTGGAAGGGTATGTTCTTAATCCAGTCACATAGGCTTTTCACAGATAAAATGCTATTAATGAACTTAGAGTTTAAAAAACACATGAATCAATTCATGTAAACAAGAAAGAATGGATACAGCTAATAGTAAGATTAGCCAAGAACTTGAGTTAATAGAAATGATCTATAAGATATGTGTTAAAAGTTATTAAACATAAAAGAAGAAATAAGAATATAGAGACAATGCACATTGAAAAAAGAATAAATAGATTTTAAACAAAACCTAAGGTAAATTGTGAAGTGAAAACTATAATCATTGAGATGAAATACAGAGTGGGCAGGTAGAAGAGCAGCTTAGTCATAGCTGAGGAGGGAATTAGTGAACTGGAAGGTAGTCTAAAGAAATTATAGAATAAAGTACAAAAACAGAATGTGAGAGAATTCGAGAATGAGAAATTCCAGCGTATTTCTGTTAAGACTTTAAAAGAGGAAATAGTAGAGGAGTAGAAATATGTAAGGAGGTAATAGCTAAAGAACTTTTTAAAATTATATAAAAGATACAAATCCTCTGATTTAGGAGTCGTAGTGAGTCCTGAGCAGGATAAATAAAAATAAATCTCCACTGGACATATTTTCATGAAATTGGAAAATATGCAAGACAAAGAGATAATTTTAAAAGAAGCCTGAGAAATGGATCACCTACAAAGCAATTAGACTGTTATAGGCTCTATCATTACTATGAAGAAGTCTAAGAAAGTAGAATAACATCTTCAAACTGTTCATAAAGAAATAAGTAGAAAATAGCATTCTGTAGTCTGAAACTTCAGGAATAAGGGGAAATAAAAAACATTTCAAACAGAATTTATCACTCATGGACCCTTAAGAGAATTTTTTTAAAGTGGTTTTTCAGCAAGAAGGAAACTGAATCCAGAAGAATGGTGAAAGATGCAAGATATTATGAGCAAATAAATTGATTAACATATAAATTTAAATGAGCACTGATTTTTTAAAAATTATTTTTTAATTAATGTAAAAACAAGATCAGACAAAAATGCCTAGCAGTAATTATATGTAAGACAGGAGGGGATGATAGAAATTAAAATATTTTAAAGACTTGTTTGGGAATAGGATAATAATTAACTAGATTTTTAAAATTGAAGTATGCATGTCTAAAATGTAAGAGTGATGAGTGAAAGACTAGAAACAGCCAGTGGAGGGAAAAGAAACAAAGAGTACTTACAGTGAGGAAGGAGGGAAAGAAGCAGAGAGAAAGCTTGATGAATAGCACAAAATACTAACCACAATACACATAAACAGACTAAGCGTACAGGTTAAAAGACAGACTCTTACTGGAGTTAAAATCTAGTTGCATGATTTATAAGAGACAGTAAACGATTATGCAAAGTTTGAAAGTAAGGCGCTGGAAAAATACGCTAGACAAACTCAAAGCTAGTTGGTAATATTAACAGAATAGACTCTAAGTGGAACTTTATTAGTAATAGTGATTTTATAATGATAAAAAGAATAATTCACTAGGAATCTATAACAATTCTGAACAGAGCATCATAGCTTTAGTTTTTCCCTAAGGAAAAATTGACAGAAAAGGAAAAAAAATGAACAAATTCACAATCATTTGTTTTAATACTCTTAAAAATTGATAGATCAGGTAGGCTCAAAATTAGTAAGGATAGTGAAAATTAAAACAGATAACAGGCTTGATTTTATGCATCTATCAATCAGGAAATGAGTTTTGGTTTGTTTTTTTTTTGAGTCATTTGGACATTTATAAAAGTTGACCACATACGGGTTTTTCAACAAATCTTATTAAATATCAAAGGAGAGATGTCATCATATTCTCTGGCCTCATTAGAAACCACTAGACAAAAAAGATAACCCAAACTTCCATACTTTGGAAGAATAAAATATGCTTTTAAAATAAGCCAAAGAAGAAATCATCATGGGTATTAGAAATAACAGTAATGGCTTCTACATAACAAGTTTTTAGAGTGTGCTAGAGCTGCACTTGAAGAGATCTTTATAGCCTTAAATACAAATAGACAAAGTAAGCTTAAATAACTTAAAATAATAAAGAGCAAGAATGAACTAAAAGTCAAGTGATAGGATTGACAATTTTGAAAAGATACAGTTAGCCTCTTTAATTAAGAAAAAAAAGCACAAATAAGCAGTATTAGAAATGATATGGAGCATAACTATAAATACAGTAGAATTTTAAAATATATTATGACTGCTGTGAATAACTTTCAATTTGAAAACTCAGACCACATGGACAGTTTCCTAGGTGAATTTAATATACCAAGTGTTTCAAAAATAGCAAATTTGATTGTCTCAATTAACATTAAAGAATTCACATCAATTATCTTACCAAATATTTAAGAAACAGATGATTCTAAATTATACAAATTATTCCAGAGAATAGGTAAAGGGGGTATATGTAGCAACTCATTTTATGAAGTTACTATAACCTTAATTTGAAAACCAGCCAAGGAAAATGCAGACTAATCTCAGTTATAAGCACAGATGCAAACTACTAAGTAATATTAACAAATCAAATTTAGCAGTTAATATTAAAATATACCAGTGCCAAGTTTGTTTATTCCAGGAGTACGAGATTGGTTTATATAAAATCTGTTAGTACCTCTTTTCATATGACAGGTTAAAGGAGAAAAACTGAACCATCTTTTCTATAAAGAAAAAGCATTCATACCCTAATCATGTAAAAAAGTCATAGCAAATCAGGAATAGAAGTCCTTAACCTTATATTGGGTAACTATCACATAGAACAATTGCTGTATATTTGAATATAAATGGGTTATAAAATGTAACTAAAATAATAATTATAATTAAAACAAAAAGATGAGATAAATTTAATGAGGCAAGATTGTTATAGAAAGATATAAAAAATTAATTTAAATCATGAAGCAGGAGGATGGGTTTTGAGGAGAGGTAGCCAGGAGATTTAATTATGTCTTTTGTTTTTTTAATGATCAAGAGCTATTATGGAAAAATACTAAGATTTAATGAAAATGTGTATTTAATGAGCTTATCTTTTGTGTGCTTGAAATATTTCATCGAAGTCATGAAGTTAAATTCACTGATAAAAATACATAATTATGGAATAGGGAATTTAAATTTAAACTTCTAATTGGG
Organism: Eidolon dupreanum; assembly: GCA_028627145.1. Lineage (NCBI taxonomy): Eukaryota > Metazoa > Chordata > Mammalia > Chiroptera > Pteropodidae > Eidolon > Eidolon dupreanum. The sequence continues at coordinate 92,471,501 of CM053507.1, forward strand.
TATTATATAACACATGATGTTTCTAAACCCACTAAGTAGTTGAGTTCAGATAATAGGCCATATTAAGGATACATATGCTTGATTCTTAAAAGTGCTGGTAGATCAGTGTGCTTCGACAAAGACCACCAGGACCACAGCTATAGTTGAACAAAGTTTGGTGTATTTGCATTTTGCATGTATATCCTTAAATACAAAAGGACAAAGTAAGCCCAAATAACTTAGAAGAAAGAAAGTAATAAAAGAGCGAAAATGAACTAGAAGTCGGAAATGATAGGATCAACAATTTTGAAAAGTTAAAATTAGCAAACCTCTATTAAGATTAAGAAAAAAGGCACAAATAAGCAATATTAGAAATGAAAAGGGGCATAACTACAGATACTTTGCAATGAGAGAGAATGAATATTATGGAGAACAGTGGAGTGTCTCAGTACAAGTGTATTAGAAAGGATTTTTCAATAGGGCTTGAGCTTGTGTTAGATGATTTTGAATAAGATTCAAGGAAGTAGGGCTTTGCTCTAGACTAGATGCTACCAGGAAGTGGAGGTGGTTCTGTGATTGGGTATCTTACTAAATCTTATTCAAATAAAAAAATATGCCTTACTTTTTAGACATTTATATTTTATGAGGAACTCATACTCAGGAGACCTCAGCTTGAATTCTACCTCTGATATGTTTAGTTATGCAATTTTAAAAAGGCATTTAAACTGAATCTCTGTTAACACAGCAAATGAATAGAATTGCCAGATGAAATATAGGATGCCCAATTAAATTCGAATTTCAAATAAACAGTGAATATTTTTAATGTATGTTGCATTATATGCTAAATCTCGTAATCCTACAAGTAAAGAAATTAGGATGCATCAGAATCAACTAGCTAATTTTTGTTTGTTTAATGCCCATGCTCCCACTCCAGAATTCCATTCTTCAGGCTGTGGGGCCCAGTAATATAAAAGTAAAAAATCCTTACTTCAAGTGATTCCTCATAAGGACTACAAAATCTGGTGTTTGGAGATGAGTGTTCTAGAGCAGTACTACTCACACTTTAATGTGCCTAAGAATCTGAGGATCTGGTTCAAATGTAAATTCTCATTTGTGAAGTAGGGTTAGAAGTTGAGATTCTGCATTTCTACCAAGTTCCAGGGTGATGCTGATACTACTGCTAGGTCTTTGGACCAGATTTCAAGTAGCAAGACAGTTTAGGTGATTTCTGATGTCTCTGTTAGGTTTCAAATTTGTTGATTCCATGATTCTTTTTTTTACTTGTATTATATCACTTTCTCAAAATTTCATTTTCAAACAAATAAAAATTCAGAATGTAGAAGGAATGAATTGAGGCTAAAGCTGCAATTATTAAAACAGTAGCAGTCACTTAGTCAGGGATATTTGGTAATTTTTGTGGTTTGGTCAGTGTTCCTGTTTTTGTATGAGTTCTCACATGATTATGGATTGGCTTTGGTTTTGTCTTAGTCACAGAGTGATCTATTCTGATTTTTTGAAATTATTCATATTTAGCAAGACAACACCGCATCCTACTTGTGAGTGGCAGGCAGCTTCTAGCAACGCTAAGGACTGACTTAGATTACCAGGACAGTTCCTGGCTGTCATGAGCTGGGTACCCCTTCCCCTGCTTCTTTAGAGAAAAACCAATAATACCCTGTAAAAGCCAGTAATTGATATAAGCAGGAGATTATATTGAACTTTCTCATAACTGTATAGGGTGTATGTAAAATACTGGTGGACTGTCCTAAAAGCTTATATTGGTGGCTCGATATTTGAAACATTTAACAAAGAATCTCCCTTGAACCTTTATTTTCAAATAGATTTCCTTTTCTAATATGGTGCCTTAGGGATTTGTATATATGCATACTGGCAGTGCATAAAGTGTTTTAGTTTAATTTTTGAACTATCCTTAGGTTTGCATTTAGAGTCTGTGCCTTTTTTTTTTTTTTGGTCAGCTGAAGGCCAATTTGGACAAAATGGGTAATTAAATGAGGTAGTGTTGCTGTCATTAAAAAAAAAACAAACCAATGATTTTTAAATAATCTCTGCCTTTTTGTTACTTACTGCTTTTGGAAGTACAGTTGACCCTTGAACAATGCAGGGGTTAGGGTTACCAACTCCCACTGCCTACCTCTCAGTCAAAAATCTGCATATGCCTTTTGGTTCCCTAAAATGTTAACTAGTAGCCCATTGTTCACCAGAAACCTCACAGGTAACAAACAGTATTTTGTATGTCATATGTATTATATACTGTATTCTTGCAAAAAAGCAATGTTAATAAAAATCATAAGGAAGAGAAAGTACATATACTCTTCATTGGAAAAATCTGTATGTGGATCTGTGTAATTCAAACTCATGTTTTTCAAGAGTCAGCTGTAACTAGTAAGGACGGCAGTGATGTGGATTCATGAATTCTGCATATATTTTTTTAATAGGTTACTTTTCAGGTCAATTATTCTAGGTTTTTTTTTTTAAGTCATCAAAAGTAGGCAAGAAGGATAACAAACCTATAAGTCATGTTGTGCCTCTTAGCATTTATATGTAGAATATGGTGTTTATTGTATAAATTCAATAATATAAAAGAATAGGATGAATAAAATGAGTTTTTGAAGGTACATAATTTCTATTAAAATATATTAAAGCTTTCTGTAGGTTTTCATTTACTGTAGTTGGAGTCTTCTAATAAACTTTTTTGTTTAACCAATATGGTCATAAGTGATATATCTGGCATCAATAAAAACTGATGAATATTTTTTCCAAAAAGTAAATTATTAGCATTAAAGTATCCTGTCCTTAAAAGAGTTACCACTCAAATGACATCCGTAGGTATCTTGTTTGTTTTTTTTTCACTTTTAAAGAAATTATCTTATTGCATACCATTCTGTTGATATACTTACTTAAAAACATTTCCTAATTTTAGGCAAATTAATACTTTTATTCCAGTTAATGGCCAGCCAAGACCCCTTGAATCAAGTCAAGTGAAATACCTCCGTCGAGAACTGATAGAACTTCGAAATAAAGTGAACCGCTTATTGGACAGTTTGGAACCACCTGGAGAACCTGGACCTTCCACCAGTATTACAGAAAATGGTAGAGCATGAATCCATTTTATTCTGATTTATTCTTCTTATATCTTTTTGCATTTTTTCAAACTCCTCTTCAGTAGGAGTAGGACGGCACTCTCAGTATCATTTTTTCTTATTCTTGCTTCTAATATTTATATTTGGGAGATTTTATACAAATTCCTGGATCTTATTATAGACCTACTGGAGGGCAGAGCCTAAGAATCCCATTTTAAAGTGTTCTCTGGATATCCTTTTTACATCTGGTCTTAGACTCCTGCATTTTTGACCTAGGTCAGTTTTCAAACCCCCTTTGACTTTTGAACACTTTTCAGTGTAATAATCAGTAAACCTTAGGAATTGAAATGATTTCAGTTGATAAATGAAATCGTTTCAAGTAAAAAATGATTTTAGCTTAGTACATTCAAATGTTTTTTAAAGTTTATCTTAAACTATTTTAAATTATATGCAAAGAAAATTTATTTTTTTCCATTTTATAGGTGATATGTACTATTTTTATTAAGATGGAGCAAGATTATCAACAAATTTGGAATTTACATATAGTTATGGGAACAAATATATTTTTAAATGTAGACTGAAATTTATGTATCATGGCTTGAAAGTAGATTAGAAAAACTGCTTTCCTCAATTTTTAATATTCTTAGATGCTACATGTAAAAATAAATGTGTTAAAAATAATTTTTGTGTTTGCATATAAAGTTTTACATGCCTAAAACTGTTACTGAGTCTGGATGACTGCATATAAGAGCAGATAGTTTTGTGGAAAAGTGGCTTTGTGTAATCCCTTGCAACCTTTAGGTTCTGAGATATTTTAGTTTTTGGCCTCATTTAATTTTTGGAGTTTTGTTTAATTTAGCTGTAGTTTAAAGATGCATTATCCAGTTTCTCTTTTCTTTTTTTCCTCTGGACACATGGAACTGTTTTAATGATAGGTGCTCAGTAAATATTTGGTAATTAGTAATTTCTAGTTTCACCTCTATTTTAGAACATATTGGAGATTTGCTGAAGTATTATAATGAGGTTCTCCTGGCCTCTTTATGCTGAAGCCATTTATATTTGGTCAAAGTAAATTGCCTTTTTGAAATCCTCTCTCTCCAAACAAAAGTTCTAATTTTAGGTCAAAGATCTGAAGAAAACTTTTGACTATTTCCCAGAAGAATTCATAGATGCTGACATCATATTTGCATATAATTTCAGGGGGTTCAAGCATCTGTAGAGTATTATGAAACTTAGATCAAATTTCAACAAGTCTAGCCAGTACTGTGCAGAAATGACCTACAGTAGCCTATATTTTACTCTAAGGAATAAAATTATGAGCTCTTTGGTTTTGGTGAAATCATCTTTCTCTTCTCACTTATCTCTTGCCACTATACTGCTTTTTTAGTCTTGTATTTCCATGTTTTCATAGTTTATTATTAACTTTTCAACTTGTGTAAAAGATGTTAAAGTTGGTTTCTTCTTTGCATCTTGGAAATTATATCACATACTGTGTGTGTGTGTGTGTGTGTGTGTGTGTGTGTGTGTGTGTGTGTGCGTGTGTGTGTGTGTGTGTGTGTAACCATGTAGTCATTGTGGCATATTTGAATTATCTAATTAATTAATTGAATAATACATATAGTGCTTCATTTTTAAAGATAGTCGTAATTTATTTATTTTTTGTTTCCACTCCTGTTCTTAGTAAGATCACTTACCTTGTGACCATCTGCCTTGTATGAAATTTCCTAAGCTTGTAAGCTCTTAAAACATTACCTGACTCACTAATTTTTTCAAGAAAAATAGCATAAAATAAGCCAAAAAAGGTACATCGGAAACTGAAAGTGTGGTCCACAAAACTGTCAGTCAGCTTTCATACTCTTTAGAACCATGTGGCTTGCTCTCACCCAGAAATAAGTAGCTACGTAATGTTCTTCAGTGCTCTACCTTTGTTGTGGTTCTTGGACACTTGTTTCCTCTACGAGGCAAATGATGTGTAGGCTACCGTAGATACTAGATTGATGTGTTGCAGTAGCTCTAGCAGCTAATAGAGCAACTAGTAGTCTAGTGGACATATATTGTGTTTCCTGTTTAGTTTGCAGTAAGTGGAAGGTAATTAAAGGTAGAAGTGTGACGGGGAAATAATACATAAGGCTGGTGTGATACGCTCTTGATGTGTAGACTTAAAATTAGAGGAAGGAAATTGATGAAGATGATTGATAACTGATAGACTTATTTTAAAAGAGTGTGTATAGGAATTTTCTTTCAGAAATTTAGTGTAACCAGTGGAATGATAGGAATGAATGAGAGCTGCAAGCCGATATGTGCTTATATTCCCTTAGTACTTTTTTTCCCCCACAAGATAGTTTTGTCTTGATCACAGAGGTGATCTAATAACTGATGTTCATTTACGTGCTTTGTGATAGAAAAAAATTGCTAATTGTTAGTTGAGTAAATGGTTAGCAGTGTTCTTTTTACTTGGTTTTGATATCTTTTGTTTATATCTTGGCTTTAGATTCTTATTTGTAAAATGTAGATTATTCTTGAACCTCTTTTCTTTCACAAGATGATAGTATAAATGTTTGTCGAGTACCTTAGTATCCTTGAAAGAAAAGCATGGTTTAAAATTTATCCTGCTCTTGATGTTTAAAATTTTAGTTTTCTATTTTTAAAAATATTTTATTATGAAAAAATTAAATACGAAAGTAGACATAATACTGTAATAGATCCCATGAACCTATTTCCAACTTCAGTAATTATCAAGTCATTGTATCATGTAATCTATATTACCACACATTTCCGCCCTTTCTGTGTTATTTTGAGCAAATCCCAGACACATCCTTTCATCTATAAAGATTTAAATAAGTAGTATTTTAAAGGAAGACATAGCCAGTTAAAAGTATTTACTGTATTGGCTTGAGATTTACATATAATTTAGTAACAGACCAATAGACAAGTAGAAATAAAACAATAAAAGTCGATATATCTTTCCTTTAAGCTTCTTATTCTTTTTCAAAGCTTTAGTGCCCAATATCTATCTGATACTAGAATATAAAAAATAAAGATTAAAATGTTCCTGTTAAGCTGGCGCTTGTATTTTTTCCTTCATTTAATAATTCTTAGGGAAGGAGGTTCTTAAAATTTTTTTGGAAAAGTTGTTTTTTATCTTGTATTTCTTTTTTACCTTTTTTTTTCTGATTTAAAACATTTATAAACAAGTATAACGAAGAAAGTAAAATTATCTGTACTTTCGCATTCAGAAATAGTTATTCTTAACATTTCAGACTATATGCACTCATATTTTTCTATCTTATGTTTTGTTAGCCCTTATTGAGTACAGATAAAATGGAAACAAGTTTTTTTCCCCCTCTTACAGATACTGTGGATGGTAGGGAAGAAAAGCCTGCTACTTCTGATTCTTCTGGAAAACAGTCTACTCAGGTTATGGCAGCAAGTATGTCAGCTTTTGATCCTTTAAAAAACCAAGATGAAATCAATAAAAATGTCATGTCAGCGTTTGGCTTAACAGATGATCAGGTTTCAGGTAAGTTAGTTCCTTCTGCCCATCTTTCATTCTGTCTCTTCTTCCTTCCCTTCCTTTCCTTAAATAGAAGGATAACTGGGGTAAATCTTAAATGTTTACTTTAGTAAATTTTACATATGTATACATCTATGCAAAACAACAACTAGATCAAGATGTCGATGATTTCCAGCACCCCAGAGAGCTTTCTCATTCCCTCTCCCAGTTAGTAGAACCCTTCTCTCTGTAAAATAACCACTGTTTGTTTTGGGTAAATTTTATTAAAAGTAGAGATCAGAAAATTTATTTTTTAAAAAATCAGAAATTTATAAAATTTCATAATTGTTTTAGGACTTAAATTTTATTTGATGTTTTAGTCTGCTGATCTTAAATTAGAGAAATTTAAATTAAATGTAGCTGTCTAGTTAAATTGCATTAGTGTAGAGAGGGCTTATATTATCTCATGGCTCTAAGAGGTTCATTTTTCTTCAGTCTTTTTTTCTCCATATTAGATGATTTCTATTAAACTCTTCAAGTTCATAGTCTTTCTGCCATTTCCAATCTCCTGTTGAACCTTTCTAGTGAATTTTTATGTTTTCAATTTTAGAATTTCCATTTGGTTCTTATAGTTTTTTTTTTTTGCTGTTGATTCCTTATCTTTACATTTATTAAAACTATTTCCTTTTAATTCATTGAATGTATTTTTGTTTAATTCTTTAAAAATATTTGTAATAGCTGCTTTGAAATGTTAGTCTGCTTTAGCCAACATCTAGGCCAATCTGGAGTCAGTTTCTTTTGCCTATCATTTTTCCCTGAGTATGGGTCATGTTTTCCTGTTTTTTTTTTTTTGGATAGTTTTTGATTGAAAACTGAACACTGTGGTTAACATAGTGGCTTGAGATTCTTTTGAGGATTTTTTTTGTTACTTTGCTTTAGCAGAGAGTTAACGTGTACGAACGCAGACTGTTCATTTTTAACTCTTATGGGGTATACAGCTGATATCCCTGCTCAGTTCTTTTAGCTCTTGGTGCTGCTTTTCTATTGAGCTCTCTTGGGTGTCCTAACTCCATGCTCAGCATACTCAGATTTTAAGTCTCACTCCTTTGGTGGCTCTCTTCAGGAATTTTCCCCTCAAATTTCTAGCTACTTGGCCAGCCATGAAGTTAACATTGTGGCTTTCTGTTCTTGGAGCTACAGAGGTCAGGACTAATAATTCTTACACACCTAAACTCTTCCTGATTTCTGCCAGAGTTTGGTTGACTTCCAGTGATTTCAAGTAGTTGTTTAATCCTATTTTCAGGTTTTTTGTTGTTAACTTCTGGTAGGATTTACCTGACCAGTTTACTTTGCCATTATCAATAAGTGGACATATAGGATTCAGTCTATTAATCTTCTTTTTCTTTGATACTTTTATGGGATTATTCACTAGAGAAAATTGTGTGAAATTCTGAAAAGAGAAGACACATATTTGTATGTGATGTATTTTCTGGGCAAAAGCAGACATCAGATAGACAAGTGATACAGCTGAAAAACACATTTTTAGAGCAACTGAAATACGAGTTAATATAGCTTATTATTTAAGACTTTATGAAATGCCATATAGGGTAGTAAATAGCTATACGAGATCAGGCTTAGAATTTTTGATTAGAATATAGTATATGCATACCAAAATAATGTGATTAATGCAATTCACATTATTTGAAGACCATTTTATGGTAGCTTTGTATGTTGACTTGAAGTAGGAAAAACTATGCATAGAAAATGCCAGGATACTTTGTAGTTATTCAGGTATGATATGAAAAACTCAGCTATAGCAGTGAATGTAGACATGGGAAGGAGGGGCAAAGTATTACAAAGATAGGTGAGCTATATTAACTAATAGGTTACATCCAAGGAAGAAAAGGGGAGTCAGAGTAATACATTTATTTTTAGGCTAATAGTGTCTTTTGTAGGAAGGAACATGTATATGAATTTATCTGCATGCATATAAAAGTGAAATGGCGGTATGTAGGAGCAATCATCCATTTTACTCTGGTAAAAATCATCAGTTTCTCTTGTATTACCACTGCTGTTATCCTGTTTAGGTTTTTAACAATACCTGCACTTTCAGTTGCCAACTCTGTGCCTGATACAGTGGTGAGTTCTGGGATGTGCCAGTGCAGGGGATAGATGTTTGCCCCAGAGAAATTAGTCTGCTAGTAATAACAAGTACTTATGCGGAGCTAAGTGGTAATCACTTTTATAAGCTTTTCCTATGTAATCACTTTTATAAGCACTTGCTATAAGCCATGTTAACTCATAACCCTTACAGTAACTTTATGAGGTAGGTTTTAGTATTTTGTAGAGCTGAGGAAGCTGAGGCACAGAAAGAGATTAAGTAAAATGCCCAGAGTTACATGGCTACTAAGTGGCAGCACTGGCTCTTAGGCAGTCTGGTTCCAAAACCTGTGCTTTAAACCATTCTTCTATGTTGCCCAAACAAAAGAACTTAAAGGAGTAAAATATTGAGAATTGTCTTCAGAATGTTTTTTTTTTTGACTGTCACAGTATTGGAACTTCAGTGAATTCTTTTCATTTGCTACTTTATGATTTTGGAAGAATTTGAGTGGCTCCATGTGTAAGAGCTAGGCCTTGTGAGGCAAATGAAAAGAATTCTAAAGGAACCTGGCCAAAGAGCTTATAGTCTGTGTGGGAAGGTGGAACCTGCTCCGAAATGCAAAGTAGAAGTTGGTAAGGGTCATAATAAAAGAATACTCTATAGAAGTTCCCATGTAGAAAAAAGTATTCTTGGGTACAGAATCCTTACTAGAGGTGTGGAGTTATAACTGGGTTTTAAAGAACATTATATTTGGATATATGAAAATGGGACAGTAAGGGGAAAGTGATAATGAAATGGAGGCAGAAGAAATTCTAGATATATTGTAAGAATAGGGAATATTAGTTTAGCCATACAGAGTATGTGAGAAGTAATATTTGCATCCTTGAATACTGAACTAGAGGGCTGAACTTCATTTATGGGTAGTGGAGAACCATTAAAGAACGAAGTGATACTTTTGGTTGATCTACAAAATAGATCACATAAAGTGGAGGCTTTTTTGCAGAGATGAGTTTTGGGGCAGGTTATGACTCAGGAATATAGCACTCTATACTTTATAGGGAAGGATTTCCAGTTGTAACTTTGGATCTTAAGAGACTAGAGCAAAGGGGAAAATAAAGTAAATAACATTAAATGTAAAAGGCTGCGTTTATGTTTATGCTTATTCTATAGAACTTTTATTGTTAGTCTCTTTTACTCAAACTTATTAATTGAGCTTGCCAGGGAAAGGTCTTTTATTAGAAACTGAACTGACTTTATGACCATTCAGGGCCACCCAGTGCTCCTGCAGAAGACCGATCAGGAACACCTGACAGCATTGCTTCCTCCTCCTCTGCAGCTCACCCACCAGGAGTTCAGCCACAGCAGCCACCATATACAGGAGCTCAGACACAAGCAGGTCAGAGTGAAGGTAAAATAGAGCTTAGAGCACATGTGCAGAAAGGTTCATGTGCAGGAATGCTTATAGCAGCCTTGTTGGTAATGATAAACTGCTTACATATGCATTTATGCTGTGAACACTGTTGGGAAAGATTTTGATTTACTGAGAGGGTATGTTTTGGGGTTAAAAAAATAGAATAGTATGTCAGATGTGGTTCCAATTATTGAAAAGTAAAAAAAAAAAACTCAATGTATATATTAATATTAGTACAAGGTGAAAGAGTAGGAAGGATTCATACCTAAGTCATTCGCCAGTGGTGACCATGGGGTCGGAGGTGACCCATTGAGATGACACTTTAAGTGCAGTTTTTCTTTCCTTCTCCCTACCCCTCTTGCAACTGTGTATTATTTTTGTATTTTAAAAGATTTTTAAGATAGAGATATAGCATAACTTAAGTGTAGCTTTTTGGAAAGATAAATAGTCCTTTATAGTTTTGTATGGTTAGCAATGTGTCTTGTGGAAAAAAGCAATGTATTTTAAATCAGACTTTTTCTCTAAATGATGTGTCCTTGGATTAGCAATTGAATTTCTATAGTTTTTTATATTCTCACTATAAATTGTGAATATTGGACTAAACCAGTAGTTTTAAAAAGAATGTCTTTAGTCCTAAATGAAATATAACTTAAAAGCTCAATATTTAAAATATGATAAAGAGGTCTTTGCCATGGTTGAAGGGCATTGAGGGAACACGAGCTCAGGACGGGAGGCACTAGGGTGCCTCATTGAAACACTTAGAGCTCTGCAGAACATGGCTAAGTATAGTAGTCCTCCCTTTTGCACGGTTTTGCTTTCTGCATTTTCAGTTATCTGCGGTCATCTGTGGTCTGAAAATGTTAAATGAAAAATTTCATAAACAATTCATAGTCTTTATGTTGCATGTTATTCTGAGTAGCATGATGAAATCTCGAATCATCCCACCCAGGATGTGAGCCATTCTTTTGTCTAGCATACCCACACCGTATATGTTCCCTGCATGTTTTCTTAGTAACCATCTTGGTTACCACATCTGTTGCTGTATCACAGAGCTTGTTCAAGTAACCCTTATTTTACTTAATAAGGGTTAATGGGCTCGAAGCTATTTACATACTTTTTATTAGAGTATATTGTTATAATTGTTCGATGTTATTATTATTGTTAATCTTTTACTATGCCTAATTTATAAATTAAACTATATCATAGGTATGTATGTATAGGAGAAAACAGTATATATAGTGTTCGGTACTATGTGTGGTTTCAGGCATCCACTGGGGGTCCTGAAACATTTCCTGCGGATAAGAGGTTGGGAATTACTATAGTTACTGATCTCTAGGGTTTCTTTCAGATATTAAAATGTTGGTTCTGTGACTTGCCCGTATGTGTTAGGGCCTTTAAAATTACACATTATACTTTAAAACAAACACCAGATGGTGCTCTAGCTATTTGTATAAAGGGGCCAGGTGGTATAATGTATTTTCAGCATCAGAAGCAAGTGACTGAATATATTAATCACATGAAAAAAAAAAAAACCAGCCTAAAATGAACCAAGCACTTTTGTAAGAGTCCTTAATCATCCTGTGGTGATACTTAGAGAGTTTTCCAATTGGAGAATGCTCGTCATAGGGACTAGTAGGTGGCATTTTGCTGATGAATGAGTGGTTTGGGAAGAATTTCTTATTGCTTAAGCCTCTTCTCAACCAACTTCAGTTATACTCTTTCCTTTGCACCAATATGCAACTGCCAAAACTGGAACAAACTAGAATTGAAGTAGTGTGGGCTGAAATAGGGAAGCAAAAGTGGGGTTTGGATATGATGGGAGTTTATTAATGGCTATATCAGGTGAACTAACATCTGTTTTTTGTTTTTTTTTTTTAAACAAATCCCATTTTAAGCAGGGTATACTTAGTAGAATGATAGCTGGAAGGATAATTGTACTTAATATTTGTTGTTCATGTATATAGGAATAGGATTTAAGGCTACACTAACACTATCTCAAATTATTCTGTCGGATTTAATTGAAAATGCATTTTTCAGTGGGTAAAAGTTTAAAACGTAAAAGGTTATACAGTGAAAATTCAAAAATTCTCTCTCCCCTCTGACCCTTAGCATTCCAATTCCCTTTTCCAGAGGCATCAGATTAACACCGTTTGATATACATTGAATTTCTTTAGGGTGGTGTTAATTATAAGCCTTGCTAAATAAAGCAGTTACTTTTTTTAGTTTACACTAAAATAGACAATATTAAAAGTTGTACAGTTATTAATATGTGCCATCAGTCAGTAGATTAGCATTCTGGAGGTGAATCTCTAAATTAGTTGTATTCAAAAATATAATGGAAGCCACATATAATTTAAAATTTTCTATTAGTCACATTAAAAAAGTTTTAAAAAGATAAAATTAACTTTAATTATACATTTAATTAAACTCAGTATATCTAGTATATTAACATATAATCATTCTTTAAAAGTTAGTAATGTTTTACATTCTTTTTTTCATACTACCTTTTGGAAATCAGGTGTGATACTGATTCGAAACATTTCCAAACATATACTGTATATCACAGTTAAAACTAGCCACATTTCGGGTACTTAGTAGCCATATGTGGCTAGTGTTTATTGTATTGGATAGCACAAGTCTAGATTAATATGTCAGTATTTAGAGATTCCCAAGATGAATTGTGGGCTACTTTAGTGAATACTTGATGTATGATGTATAATGAGTCTCTGACATCACCAGTTAGTTAATCAACTGCTGGTTATAATTTGAGCAGAACAGTCAACTTAAAAGTGTTACTAAAAATCGATAAACCTAGCAGTCTCTTAGAATATGCAGTAATCTAAGGTAAAATAATTAATTCTGAGTTGTTACTTAAATTCCATAAAAGATAGTCTTAATATATTGTTCAATTAGAAGGATCAACAAAATATTGAACATCATGAAAAGAAAAAAAATGGACGATATTATTCTTTTTTAGATAAATCAAGTGACTTTGTTACTGGAAAACTCTGTATAGATGAGTAGTTGGCTAAAAACATTTAAGTGGTGAGGATACAGAGAAGAGCACCAAAAATCATCAAAGACCAGGAGGTATTGCTGTTTGACAATCCAAAAAGGTGAAAGGAATATAATTAAAATCTGTAAAATCATATGCCAGTATAATGATATGCTGAGTAGACTTTTAAAATAGCTTTTATTGTATAAATTTTGAAATATACACAAAAGTGGAGATAGAATACATTTATCCCCCCTGCCCACTTTTGTTTAAAATTTGCTGATGTGTTTTAAATCAAATTCTGCACGTGCTATTTCACTTAGCTATTTCATGCCTAAAATTATAACCTTTTTTTGGTAATGTAACCACCATGCTAATATTACATCTGACAAAGTTGATTCCTAATGTCAACACATACTATAGTTGACCCTTGGACAGCATAGGTATGAGCTGCATTAGTCTATTTATACTCATATTTTTTTCAATAAATATTACAATTTGCCCTTTGTCTCCTGGGTTTCATATTTTGCTGATTCAACAAACTACAGATTGAAAACAGTTTTCCAGTGACATCAGAGGTCCCCATGAACTCTCCCCTCGAAATTACAACAAGTTAAACAGCTATAATCCAACTAGGATTTCCAACCTTACACACAACACTTCTAGAGATCTGTGCCTTGAAACATCTGAAGGGCTAATCTGGGTGAACAGGGGAGGAGGGAAGGGAGAAGAGCAGAGATGGGTGCCACGGACGCAGGCCAGAACTCTCTGCAGGACATAGAGAGAGGGGAGGAATAGAATCAGGTCGTGGAATACACTCTAGCCCCGAGCATTCCTGCCTGAGTGATCAGCAAATATTACGGCTGAACCCGTGATCTATCAAGCAAAGGCCAGAATGTAAAAGTATGACAGCTGTGTACTAGCAGACAGCTGTGTTCTAGCAGCAGCCACTGCCAGGCCACCTCATTGCACCTTCCCAGAACTAGCAGCAGGCCCCAGAAAAAACTGTTGGTGTCAGACTACAGAGTATCTACAGTCCAGAGAACTGAAGAGATAGCTTTTGAGTGGCAGACACACTGCAGTTAATCTCAGTGACAGGGAGGGGTGGAGATAAAGAAGCAAGGCAGCTGAAGTCTGACAGTCAATCACCATTACTGGGAGGAAAACAAAGCTACAAACGCACTAGCTTCCTCTCTCAACCCACCCCGCCCCATCCATTGAGGCTGATCCCAGCATAGGCACCTGGGACACCTCAGGCAGTACAGCACTGGAACTGGCTGCTTGGGGCAGCACTGGGCCTTCAGGGGCTTGGAACCCTGTCACCCACCACATTCTCCTATGGGGGTGTTGCCCTGAGACTGAGACAGCCTGGTCACAGAGGAGACACCCACCTCCCCAGGGAATAGAGGGCAACTTTTGCCCAGCAGAGATCTGGGCTTGTGTGTCACCTGCTGGAAACAAAAGAAGAAAAACTCTTTCTTGTCAACTTGCTAAAGAGACATCACTCTTAATAATAAAAAAGCAGAGTTCATTCCCATAATCACCTAGGAAGAGAAATAATCCGTCAAATACCATGAACAACCAGGTTAACAAGGCAGCTCTGAAAAAAAATGAAGTATCTCCAGAAAATAAGTACATGGAAATAGGTAATTTAAGTAACAGATTTTAAGATCGCAGTTCTGGGTTTAAAAAAAAAAAAAAAAAAAGAGGCAAGAAAACTCAGGCAGTTTAATGAACTCGGAAATAAAATTAACAAAAGGGGTACTTTGCCAAAGAGATTAAAGCTTTAAAAAAGAACCAAATAGAAATTTGGGAGCTGAAGAACTCAATAAAAGAGATGGAGAATGAAATAGCAAATTTAGGAAATAGAGCAGACCAGGTGGAGGAAAGAATTAGTGATATCATAGACAAATCTGGAAATGATGGAGATGGAAGAGAGAGTTGCAGAGTGGAAAAAAAAAAAAAAACAAAACTATCTGACTCCATCAGAAGGAGCAATGTAAGAATGATGGGTATATGAGAGGGAGAAGAGAACAGAGCTTATTCAAATAGTAACTTCCCAGACCTGTGGAAACAACTGAATCCTTGAATCCAAGAAGCAAACAGAATACCTAACTCATTTTATGAGGTAAACATACCAAAACCTGATTAGGATAACACAAAGAAAATTAGACACCAATATCTGATGAATACAGGTGCAAAAATCCTAAACAAAATACTCGTACATTAAGTACAGCAGTACATTAAAAAGATTATACATTATGATCAAGTGGAGTTCATTCCAGGGGCATAAGGATGGTTCAGTGTGATATACCACATAAAGGATAAAAATCATGATCATATCAATAGGAGCAGAAAAAACATTTGATAAGATACAACATCCATTTATGATTAAAACACTTAATAAAATGGGTATAGAAGGAAAATACCTCAACATAATAAAGAGCGTTGATGGCAAACCCTCAGTTAATATGCTTAATGGTGAAAAACAAACTTTTTCCTCTAAGGTCAGGAATAAGATAAGGATGCCCTCTTTCACCATTCTTATTCAATATAGTACTGGAAGTCCTAGCTAGAGCAGTCAGGCAAGAGAAAGAAATAAAAAGCATCCACATTGAGAATGAAGAAGTCATATTGTCCCTTTTTGCTTACCACATGGTTCTTTATATAGAAAACCCTAAAGACCACCAAAAACCATTAGAAACAATAAACAAATGCAGTAAAGTTGTAGGATAAGAAAATCAGCGTAGAAAAATCCATTGCATACCTACCTACCAACAATGAAATTTCAGAAAAAAAAAATTCCTTTTCAACTGCAACAAAAAGAATACCTAGGAATAAACTTAACAAAGCATGTAAAGGACCTATCCACTAAAAATTATAAGACATTTTTAAAAGAAATTGAAGAGGACACAAAGAAATGGAAAGATGGTTCGTGTTCATGGATTGGAAGAGTCAACATGGTTAAAATGGTCATTACCCAAAGATATATACAGATATAATGCAGTCCCCATTAAAACCCCAATGGCATTTTTTAAAGAAGTAGAACAAAAATCATCAGATTTGTAAGGAATCACAAAAGACCCTGAGTGGCCAAAGCAATCCTGAGAAAAAAAAGACCAAGGCTGGAGGTATCACACTGCCTGACTTCAAATTATACTACAAAATGACAGTAATCAAAACAGCATGGTATTGGCAGAAAAACACACACTGACCAGTGAAACAGAATTGAGAGCCCAGAAATAAACCCACATACATATGAACAAATGATTTGTGACAAAGGAGCCAAAAATTCAGTAGAGGAAAGAAAGCCTCTTCAATAAATGGTACTGGGAAAATTAAAAAGCCACGTGCAAAAGAATGAAACTAGACTGCTCTCACCATACACCAAAATTAAAATGGATCAAAGACATAAATAGAAGACCTGAAATAATAAATTGCATAGAAGAAAATATGGGCACTAAACTCATGGGCTTTGGTTTTAAAGAGGATTTTATTTGACCTCAAAGGCAAGGGAAAAAAATAAAAATAAAGGAATGGGACTATATCAAAGTAAAAAGCTTCTGCACAGCAAAAGAAACCATCAGCAAAACAAAGAGGCAACCAACTGAATGGGAGAAGATATTTGGAAACAACAGCTTTGCTAGGGGCTGATGTCCAAAATACATAAAGAACTCAAACAACTTGACAAAATCCAATTTAAAAATGGGCAGATGAACTGAGCAGATTCTTCTCCCAAGAAGACATACAAACAACCAACAGACATATGAAAAGTTGCCCAACTTCACTAGCTATTAGAGAAATGCAAATCAAAACCACAATGAGATACGACCTCACACCTGTAAGAATGGCTTTTATCAAAACAAGTAATCAGTATTGGAGAGATTGTAGGGGAAAAAGGAACCCTCATACACTGCTGATGGGAATGTAAATTGGTATAGCCACCATGGAAGATAGTATGCAGGTTCCTTAAAAATTTAAGAATAGAATTATCAGATGACCTAGTAATCCCTCTGCTGGGTATTTACCCTCCAAATTTAAAAACATCCATTAAGGTATATGCACCCTTACGTTTGCTGCAGCATTATTCACAGTGGCCAAGACATGGAAACAACTGAAGTGTCTTATAGATGATTGGATAAAGAAGAGGTGGTACATGTATATAATGGAATATTACTCAGCCATAAGTAAAGATGTAATACTGCCATTTGCAAGAACATGGAAGGATTTTAGGATTAATTACCATGCTAAATGAAATAAGTCACAAAAAGTTGAGAACCATATGATTTCACTCATGTAGGATATAAACCTAAAAGCAACAAACAAACTAGACAAACGAACTCGTAGACACAGACAACAGTTTAGTGATTACTAGAGGGGTAGTAGATAAGGGTAAAAGGGATCAACTATATGGTAATGGAAGGAGATTTGACTGGCGAGCACAATGCAATATACAGATAATGTATTATATTGCACACTTGAAACCTATATAATTTTATTAACCAATGTCACCCCCAATAAATTTAATTAAAAAATATTTTCCATCTACAGTTGGGACTCATGCTGAAGGCCAACTGTATGTGTTGTTCTATGCCATTTCCTATAAGAGATGAACCTTTGCAGATTTTGATATCCATAGGGAGTCTTGGAACGAGTCCCTTCGCAGATACGGAGGGATGACAGAAGTTTTGGAGGATTCGAAAGTTATACTTGGATTTCTGACTGCATAGGGGAACAGTATCACCAACCCTGTGTTGTCCAAGGGTCATATGGAATCTTAACAAGGTTCACATTTTCCATTTGATTATGTGTCTTAAGTTTTTTTTTTTTTAGTAGCTGTCATGTCTACATGTTTCCAGCGTCAAAACTGTATATCGTCCATTGCTCTGTAATTTACACCAAAACATAGATGCTTAAAACATTTATTATCTCATTCAGTTTCAGTCAGGGATCTGGAAGTGGCTTAGTTGGGTAGTTTCAGCTCTTGAGGTCGCAATCATCTGAAGCTTACTTTTAAGATGACTCCCTCACGTGGTTGTTGGCCAGAGGCTTCAGTTCCTCACCACATGGATCTCTCTCTCATAAGCTGCTTGAGTAGCCTTATGAAATGGCAGCTTTCACCAGAGTGAATGATCAAGAGGGTAAGGTAGAAGATGACCTGTCCTCAGAAATGTCATTTCTTTAGTATTCCATCGGTGTACAGGTCAGCCCTACTCAGTGCAAGAAGGGACTGAATGAATACTAATGTGTTTTTTGCTTATTCTTTGCTCATTTGTGGATTGTGGTGTTAATCTTTTTAATTTCTAAGAATAGTAAATAAAAGCTACCAACCCACTGCTGTTTACTATACATGTGTAGGAGTCATTGAGAGTGATGGAGGCTGGCCACCACTCTGTAACAAAGTACAGCCCCAGAAGTCTCACCATTACTCTTTGCTTCATGTTACTTTTTTTCTTCCCTTACGTAATAGGTTTTATTACTTTTATTCTACCTCCTATTATTTCTGAAATTATAAAACATAGCTTATATACACACACAAACACACACACGTATACACACACACACACACACACACACACACACACATATTCAAAACATAGCTTACTCTAAACTACTTTTGCACTTTGCTTTTTCACTTAATATATCCTGTAGCTCTCTCCTTACAAGTATGTGAAATTATTCCTCCTCATTCTTATAACTAAACATGGACTTCTTATTTCCATTTCAGAATACTGTGACAGTCTCATTTTGGACTTGAATGCTATGCTATGTTTAAAATAAGTAAAAGAAATATTTCGTAGAGATAGGAATAAACCTCTGTGAAACTTTCAACCCAGAGGTGGCATTTTCATAATGGGTTTATAGCAGATTAGAAAAAAAATAGTGTTTATCCCACTTTAAGAATAGTTGTACCCTTTTGGTGTTTATTGAGGAAAACAATTATGCTTTTTTGAGTGGGATTTCCTTAGAATCATTGATGGCAATAATCTACTACTTGGAGCCTTAATCTCAGCCTTTCTGATGATACCTAAGTTAAAATTTGTATTAAATGAAATACCATGTACAAAGCTCCTTTTAAACTAAAGCTCTAGATTTATACCTGGGTTCCAGTGATGGTTATGAATTATCTGTGATGTATTGATCCCAGTTTAATTGCTTAATCTTTCTGTGTCTGAAATAGGGATTGTTAATGAAGTTAATCTTTTACCCCCTTGTATTTATTGCCTGTTCTTTGCTCATTTTTGCATTGTAGAGTTGTTTTAATTTCTAAGAATTAGAACCCATTGTCATATGCTATATGTATTTCTCCCCCCGATCATATTTCTATTCCAGATTCTGGTCACTTCTATTCTAAAATTCAATTATGAAATATAATCCAGGATTAAAGTGCTATCTTCTAAGGTGGTTAACTTCTGTACTACCTTTTGTACTATCTCCAAGTCTTAAAACATTAAGAAAGCATCTAAGAAACTTTTGTCAGTTCTTTTCAGTTTTTTATTTTATTTGGGAAGAGGATTAATAGCTTAAAAATAGTTAAAGCACATTTTATTTCTATCATAAAAAGCATACAACTTCTTGCTAGGAATTAAGCTGGCTATAAATACAGGCATATCTCATTTAGTGATGCAGTACATAGGGCTGAGCAGCCAGTCCAGTAGAGCGGGCTCTATGCCTTCATCTCAGCCTGTGAGTGCTGGCTGCCTACTGCACCTCAGTTTGAGTGGCACTAGATAATGCATTGACTTTTTCAGTAGTTTTTTCTTTCTGCCACATGTATGCTGTTTAGCCATAGTCTTTTGATTAACAGTAGGTAGTTTGGATATTTTTGAAAGAATTAGTCAACATTTAAAAATGTAAAAACTAGCTAGATATTAAAATGCAAGTTTTATTGCTATTCTAGGCATGGATGTAGCTAAATCTACCATTAGAACTACTAAAGTAGTAGAGATGAATGAACTGATAAATACTTGTTTGGGAATCACAGGTAATAACAGTGTCTAAAAGGTTTCTCTGAGAACTGTGGTCTTCTGCCCCCAGATGGTACTGTCATTTCCAAGTACACATCCCCTGTGTTAACGAGGTCTAACATTATTACAAAGTGCAGTGAGGAACCGTTTAGGCTTTATCAGTTTCTACATTATTGGCTAGGATATTCAGATGATGGAAAAGCAAACTGTTGTCAAATTCCAAAGGTGTCTTTGAGATCTGGAATGAAAGATATCATTGAGTTCCTTGCTGCCAGAGTACATTCATATGGTATCAGAAAAAGTTTCAAACCTTTAGATGACAAATACATTGTTTTGGGAAAGATTTGGAAGCTATTAATGGTATGTGTTCCTTTTTTCAGATTTTTATTTATTGATTTTTGACTCGATTTTTACTGAACATTAGCAGTGCATATATCTGTTGGCAGTAGAATTTGAAAACATTTGTTTTCCTGGAATTTATGAAGTAAACAGTAGTATTATTTGCTACTGATGAGAGTTCTCTACAGTTAATCCACAACAGAGTAGCCACACTTATTGTTCATTCTTCTTTAGATATTTAAAGGGGAGCAAACACATTCTTATGTCTTTTTTACTCAATGTGTTTATGTGTTTGGTGGCGAGAGAATTAAATATGCCTTAAAAGTATTCTTTTCTGCCAAGTTAAACCTGCCTTTTTTTTTTAATTGGTCCTTTTTAGGTCAGATATACCAACAGTACCCGCAACAGGCTGGTTATGGTGCTCAGCAGCCGCAGGCGCCGCCTCAGCCACCACAGCAGTACGGTATTCAGTACTCAGGTGAGCAGGTGTCCAGAGGGAGCCTGGCTCATGGTGTTTGAGCTATTGGTGTACTTGTTAAACTTTAGTCCATTCCTCTTAATTCCTTGATTTATAATACTTACATTCATAGCAGATAGTAGTTATTTATTGTGGAAATAACATTTGTTTAAAAAATATTTCATATAAGTATTTTAAATCAACATTTCAGTTTTCTAGTGAGCAAGTAAAACTTATTGTAGGTGATTCTGTAATAACTTATATATACAAAGCAGTTTTTAATACTGGCTGTGCTACTGATGTGATCAATTTATCTAAGTGACTTAGAGCCGCAGTGATGCAAGATTTTCCCCACTGTATGTAACACATAATCCTAGTGTACTCTTAGTACCTGTGAAAATATTAACAGTTCTCTCATACATGGAAAGGTGATCTTTTATTAAATAAGAGCAAAATTAAGCTAGTTAGGTTTTTAAATCTCAAAAGTATGTAGAGATACCAGAATTAGGCCCCCCCCAAACATAGAATTGTGTAAAACATGATTCAAGCAACGAGGAAATACAGTTGTTTTAAAAAGGCATCCTGGAGATTTTGTTTTATTATCTGACCATTAAAGACTATCCATATTTAAGTATGGTAAATCTCTTTAATGTAGCTTTGGACATATTGATTATAATTCATTTGTTAGAGTATTTGTGTTCAGTTCTCATTTTACAGTAAAAGATTTAAGTACCAAATTCCAACTGTAATTAAAAATAGTTTGCCTAAGTTGAATCTTGCCTAAATTCTATTTTATGTAGTTTTGTAGTATAAACCAGAGCAGGAATTGGTGAACTATAACCCACAGGCCAAATCAGGCTTGTCCCCTATTTTTTTTTGAGTAAAGTTTTATTGGAACACATCTACACCCATTCATTGTTGTCTCTTGCTGATTTGGCATTATAATGGCAGAGTTGGGTAGTAGTTGGAGCAGACTGTGCGGCCCACAAAATCTAAAATATTTGCTATCTGATCCTTTACAGGAAAAAATTTTTTTGTCCATCCCTGATCTAGACCATAAAGTTGTAGTTTGACATATTTTAACACATATAGCAGGTTTTATTTGGATTACATTTGCTGTAGAGTGATTTAACCTGTAGCTGCTAGTATTTAATTATCTAAAATAGTTGGAGTGAATTTAAGATTGGATTATATTAGAGGAAAGGTCATTTTTAGGATGTAGTCCTTTAAAGTAAAATCAGAGTGTTACAAATTATATAAATTGTAGAAATAATAGAAATCAGAGCTGAAGAGACCTAGACATCATCTAATCCAGGGGATTTCAGCCCTCGGTGTGTTTCAGAATTGCCTAGAGACCTTTTTTTTTATTTGAGAGTTACAGGTGCCTGGGCCCTTACTCCCAAAGATTTTGTTTTCATTTGGTCAGGGGTAAGACTCAGGCTTTGATATTTTAAAAGCATTGCAGGTCATTCTAAAGTACAGCCAGAGTTGGGGACCACTCATCTTTTCCCACTTACTCATTTTATAAATGAGGCAACTAGGGTTTAAAGAAGTTGTGAAGTATCGAAGGACACACAGCCATTCATTGGGGTTGCTAGATCAATACCCAGTGCACTTGACTTTGCAGTTACTTATTTCCCTATATCATTCTGCATTCTCCAGCCTGGATCAGGGGTTGGCAGACTTTTTTTCCATAAAAGGCTAGATAGTAAATATTTTAGGCTTTGTGGACCATGTGATCCTTTGTCCTGTACTATTCATTAATTCAAAACACAGTTTCATTTCTTGAAATTTCTGGTGGTCTTCACCAAAGTTGCTCATTTTTCAAGGGAGAGCATGGTGGTAGGAGGGAGACTATACTCATAATAGAAGCATTGCCACAGTGGTCAAAGGGACCAGTAGGTTGCTAATGAAACAGCATCTTAGGCCCTTACGGGTGGAACCTCTCTTGAGAAATAATTAAGGATTAAGGATCTGGTTCTTTCCACTCAGTTAAAAAGCCAATTTAGATTTCAGTTGATGAAAAGCTGAGTGGTTTTTTTTTTTTGCTCACAGTCTTAAGTTGAATAGACAAGTTAAAGCTGAGTCCTTTTATTTCTCCAAAAACTTATAGAAAATTTTTTTAAAATTTATGTAGAAGATAAGAGAAATTATGTGACATTCAGGATTTGAACATGAATTGACTTTGGTTCAGTATTTAGATGCTATTACCATAAATAAAATGCATTAGATATTTACTTATTAAAAATTAAGCTTGCTCTTAATGAGTTTAGTCAGGGTTTCCACTCTTAGTAAAATTTAGTTCTTTTCAAATTATCTTTATATTTCTAATTCCACTAGTTTTATTAACTTGAATTTAATTGGGAGGTATGGGAATAGTCTCTGCTTGGAGACTAAGTGGTGTTGGTAACATTGAACCATTTTTGACACTGTTGGTTTGCCAGTTTCCCTTTGACTTTTTCCAGTTTTATTCATGGACTATGTCAAAAAGCTTTCTTTCATGAGTAAATTTTGAACCCAGGTTCAAGGTGAGTTCAGAATATACTCAACTTCATTCAATCCTTTTTTTTTTAAAATGCAGGGTTGGACATATTTTAATAATTTTCTTATGTATCTGGTATTTAATGCTGACAGGATTCCAGTCAATGGAGAGGTTTCATTGCAAGTAGCTGCAGGTGTGTTTCATGGTAGAGATAAAAGTTTTTAGTGAAGCCGACTTTTTCTTTTTGAAAACATTTACATCCTTAGTATGTAATGAATATAAGATGTTGATTTTGTGGGGCAATATGGTATGCTTTTTGTGTGTTATGTTGTTACTGCTAAATCAAAATTTTAAGTTATAAAGGCAAAAGAATCAGATACCAAATCTAAAATGAAGGGTTTTAAGGGTTGTGAAAATGGGTACTTAATGTTTATTCTTAAATGGCTTAGGTTTTGTTTTTATAGAGTGACTAAATCTTTAAAGAATCTCAGTAGCACAATAAGATGTATTTGTAGTACCGTTTCATTAAAATTTTCATTTTTTACAACATGTTTTTATTTGATACTGTTGTTAAATAGGCCTTCCCTCAAAACCAGATTAGTGAACAGTTTTTGCATTAATTCCAGCCTTTACCATTTGCTTATCTATTCTATATTAGGAATTATGCTAGAATAGGCATTTGCTCTTAGGTAATATATAGTCTAGAATCAGTTGTAATGAAGAAATATATGTATAGTGGTTTCAGTTTAAGATGAAAGGATTTTAAAAAATATTTAAAAAATTTTTGATGCTACTTGGTCTTGAAGTATATAATGGAATTTACTACTCTATTTGTCATATAAATACTCAGGAATAAGTTTATTAAATTCTCATCACTTTTGGTCCATAACAGTAAAGACTGATTCCCTGGAAAATTTTCACCAACAGAAAAATAACATATATATCTCATTTATTTTGCCTATTCAGCAGGCTATAGTCAACAGACTGGACCCCAGCAGCCTCAGCAGTTCCAGGGATATGGCCAGCAACCAACTTCCCAGGCACCAGCTCCTGCCTTTTCTGGTCAGCCTCAGCAACTGACTGCTCAACCGCCACAGCAGTACCAGGCGAGCAATTATCCTCCACACACTTACGCTACCCAAACTTCTCAGCCTACTAATTATACTGTGGCCCCTGCCTCACAACCTGGAATGGCTCCAAGCCAACCCGGGGCCTATCAGCCAAGACCAGGTTTTACTTCACCTCCTGGAAGTACCATGACCCCTCCTCCAAGTGGGCCTAACCCATATGCACGTAACCGTCCTCCCTTTGGTCAGGGCTATACCCAACCTGGCCCTGGTTATCGATAAAGAGGCACAGCTACAGTGATAAATGTAGCTGCTAGCTGTGCACCTCTCAAAAGACTCCAATACTATTTTAATTTGTATTTGAAGTTGAGAAATTTAAAAAGCAGAGCATTTTTTTATGATATTGTTGCTGTTAATTGAAAGTATAATTTGCTAGAACAAAAAAGACCAAAACAAAAGTTTTTTCCTCCCCTGCTTAAAAGTATAGCAGCTTCCTAGTAATTTTGGAACACTACTCTTACATGTGTGTAAAGTGATTGACTTTCTAGCTTGCCTTGTCTAGAGGATATTAAAATGATAGGTTGAAGTTTAGCCATCTTGGCTTTTTTACTATTAACATGATGTACTAAAAGTAGATCCCTTTGAGAAGACTAGATATTATGTAACTTTGAAAGGTTAATAAAGTTGATTGAATCCATTAGTGGTTTTGTAATTTAATTTAGTTACTAACATGCATGAGGAAAAACAAAAAACAAACCCTTATTGATGTTATCTGAAAATGAAGTATAGATGGTTTAACTTACAGTGCTGTTTGAAACTTAAAAATAGATGTCACAGGAAATAGCATTACATATAAACACAACAGATAATAGTATTAAGGGGGATTTGGTAGATCCTGAATAACTGTGATTTTCCTTATACAGAGGAACCTTTCAGAAATAAAGAACTCAGCCTTAAAAAAAAAACTACATCTCTTTATTGCATAGTTTCTCCTTATTTGAAAAATATAAACTGTAGCATTGATAAAATTGAAGCATGTTGAAAGGTAAGCACAGGGTCCTTTTAGAATGAGGGCAACAAAGCAGCATTCCCACCTCCCTCCCCAAATGAAGAAAATACCTTTTAAATAAAAATGAATTTGATTTTCAGTACAGGTTGAGTTATGAAAACATCCTCTGATACATTCATTCCTACAAGTCTTATGTGTAAAAACATAGTAAATCCTGTAAAATGGTAGCGATCTCATCATGCATCTTTTTGTGCTCAGACTTCATTCAGTCTGCATACAGCTTGATTAGAATTACACTAAAACAATATGAAGACAGTTATTTGAATATACTTTGTTAAATATAGTTTGACAAAGTATATTCAGACATTGTAACATCTCTGGATAAAGAAAATTATTGAAACCGAATATATTCTGAATTCCATTTTTAGCTGAAATGAAATTTACCGATTGAAACAACCTTAATTTACAAATATTTAAGGAAATGTGTATTCACATGATTCAGAAAAGCTATTTAGTTGTTGCTGATCAGTTTAAATAAATGTGACTATTAGGATCTTTTTCCCCCCTCATATATATATGAAGATAATTTGATCTAATAAGTTAAACCAAGTAGAGATTTATGGAATTAACTCACCAGTAGGAAGAATACACATTAATAAAAGTAATTTTTTAAAAGTATATTAGTTTTTGATGTTAATTGTTACAAAAGTATCTCAGAACATCATTACAACAGTGTGATAAATAATATACAGATGATCTCTTAAAATACCATGAATAGGGAGCCAGCTTCCCTCAAAAAATGTTACTGTTAATATCTTGCTTAAAAATGACTTTGTAAAACCTGATAAATATTCTCAGCAATCTTTCTAATAAACATCTAGTATTGCTATCAATTATATTTTAAACTTTTATACATAGTAAACAGAACAGCTTTAAATGAATGACAAATATCATAGTGTTTCCACTTATTTTTTGCCATGATGAAACAGAAGGCACTTGTGAACATGATTGCAGCATCTACCATTTTCCAGGAATTGTAGTCCCACATTCATACCACTGAACGTAATTGATTTGGGTGTGACCACCAATTTCTCCAAATTGAACAGGTTCCTGGCGAACTGCTCTGAAATAGCCTAAGAAGGAAAGTAAGTTAATTTTAATAGCTGCTATGTTAATTTTTGCCCTCACCACTCATAGAGTGGAGTGTCATTGAATGGCTGAAAGTTACTCCAGGTAAAGCAGTATTTCAGAAAATAGATAGCAACAGAGGCTGTGGTGTCTTCCCTGAAGTAGTAATAGGTGGCTAAACATCAGCTGACCTGAAACTCCTTGACGTCTCCCTTAAGTTGACAGTGTCTGAGAAACAAAGCTGGAAAGGGACAGGCATCAGAGAGATTTTGGGTTTTGACTGTCATTGACCACATTCAGTATACTCTCTTATCTGAAAGTGTACTTTTTGCACATCACAGACTTGCGGTGGTCTGTGAAGAACTGACCTGAATAAAGGTACTGTATTTACTGCAATGTTAAGAAACAAAAGAAGGGTAGTTCTTAGATTGCTAAATTTCTAAGAATTGAACTTAGGGGGGAATCTTTCTTCAAGCACCCTACACTAAATGATTAAAAGCTTCCCTGTGAATATAAAATATTTTAGAAATATACACAATTTATAATTGTGTATGCTTGTATAAAGTATGCTTTATATTTAATTACTATGAGACAGTAGTTTCAACTTTCTGTGTTAATGGGTTCACAGATCTTATTAAGTCATCTTTTACTATGTTTGGTATTTTTAAGTGTGCCAGTGAACAAAACATGTTGCTGAAAAGACTAGTCAAATAATTTAAAGTATTTAAAGAACAGCTTGGTGATTTCCAAGTAGTATGGACATTTACCTTTTGCCCTGCCTGAACAAGAATCTTCATCTTTTCAATCCTCAATAAGCATTTTAGTACTAATGTGTCTTCAGCATTACAGTGGTTGTTCATTTCTTAGCAGAATTGTTCTATTTTAATTGTATTTCTATGATTAAGGCAAATACTCTTTATTTTTTTGTGATAGTAATAAAGTTTTCTTAAATTTGTTAAAGGAGTTAAAAAATGCCCGTGTGTGCAGTATTGACAAAAACCATAAAGGTAATATATTAATGATTTAAGTTTAGGAAACTGCTCTTTGAGCTGTTTTTGCAAACTCGGGTTTTCTTGAAATAGAATGCATTTATATATATGCCTGTAATTTTCCTTGGCTCTAAAGAATATAATCTTAAGGACTGGGAGGAAAGTCGAGAAACTTTTATTAAGTCTTCATATTAAGGTCTTAAGAAATTTTTTTTTTCCAGATAATGAGAATACTAGTACTACAGAATTATTTTTAAAGTGATTGCTTTTCTTAGCTTGAATCCATTTTGGGTTAATTATGAAACTCTCTTGCTCATGAGGAGCCCTAGAAAACATACCTTTTTTGGTGGGTAACTGATCAGAAGTCAGTTGCTGTCCTGTGCGTCCATCTAAAAATGAGTCCACAAACTGGCAGTGATCTTCTCCATGGCCTCTTTGATCGCCTATGTTATAAAATTTTCCTAAAGAGCCAAAAATTAAAATGATCTTAAAGTGTTTTCTTTCATATGGAATAAACCTAAAACAATCAAATTGTTTAAAATAATCAATCCTGTTCTTATACTTTTTCTCCCCTTTCACCCTAGTTCAAGCTGCCAGTTTCTTTTGACTGAACTACAGAATAGCCTGCCAGCTTCATTCCCGCTTTCACTCTTGCCGTTCTATTCTTCCTCCCCTCCTCCTCCCATGTCCTGCATCTTTTAAAAATGTAACTCAGATGTTACTCCCCTCTATAAATCTCTCCAACAATCTCCTGTTATACTCAGAATAAATCCTAAAGTCTTTACCTGGTTTTAAAGTTCCACATGATTTCACTCTTCCCTGCCTGGTCTTCGCCATACTGAGCCTTAGTCACACTAGTGGAACTGGCTAGGAGTGTTTTTGGCATTGCTTTTCCCTCTGCCTCTAGCTTTATCCCTAGGTCTTTGTTTTGTTGGTGCCTTCTCAGAATTTTCTAATTCACACAAGTGTTACCTTTTCAGAGAGACTTTCCCTGACCATTCTAACTAAAGAAGCTTCCATTCAGTTGTTTTCTTCTACACTTTTAAGTTTCTTCAAAATACTACATGAAATTCTTATTTGCATATTTGTTGTCTGTCTCTTCTTACTAGATTGTAAGCTATAAGGCAAGAATGTGTCTCGTTAGCTGCTTTGTCCCCAGCACCTAGAACAATGTCTGACCAAAGCAGGTACTATTTGTTGAATGATTAAACAAATGTCTACCTTTTTATGTTGGGGCCAACCTTATTTATTTGTTTAAAATCTTTGTGAATATAGAAGAGAAAATAGCCCACTACATCTGGAGCAAGGGGTTTATAGCCTTTCAGGCCAGTTGTTTTAATCTTGACCTTGTCTTTGGCAGACTTAAAATTTTAATTTAGTCATATTCCTTCCATAATTATTGTTAGAAACACTTATTTTATTATCAGTAGGCTTTTTGTTCTTGGTTGGCTGTAACAGAATTGAACATGAATGTGGCTGGTGTCTTTACATTCAAGTTTGCCATGGTGGCACTGTTACAAATTGCATTTTCATTATTTACGTTCTAATAGCATGTCTCAAATCCTTGTTTTCTAGACTAAGTATTTCAATAACATCTTGCTCAAAAAGAAAACTTATTTACATCACTCCTGAGTGTCTGGAACTGTCCAAGCAAAATGCCAAGTTGCAGAATGCTTCAAAGCATTACCTGAAAGACATGACTCAAAACAGCTGGTAGCCCTGCTCACCTGTGAGGGAGTCGCTCAGATAAATCTTGTATCTGAGAGAGTTGCACAGCTGTACCCCTACAAACTTTTTATACCATGTCCTTTTGACATACTGTTTGCCCTTACATTCTGAGTAAGAGTCCGAATGAAAGGGTCTTTCGGTCCAGATGGCATCTCTTCCTCCTGCATAAGAAAAACATGGGTTGTGTTTAGTATCTGGCTTTAGATACTGAAGCTGTCTTAAAAGCTTTTTGAAAAAGCAGTTTTAAAAGTTCACTGTCAACTTACTGATACCTGGTTTTCTCCAATGCTGAATATTGGAGCCAAAAATATAGGAGTTTAAACACATAAACCCCCAATTAAGTTCTTGTTAATAGAGATATAAATCTTAAAGGAATATTTTTAGGTGTTGAATAGCCTATGGAGTGCTAGATGTAGACAGCATCCCAAGTAAATTTAGTTTTTTGTTTTTTGTTTTTTTTTGCAGCATATGCAATTTAAACAGCTGCTTTAATGTGATTTATTATTAAAAGTGGAAATGAGGGTGTTATAGCTTTACAATTATTAAATAGAAAATTTGGTACCTGAATGAAAACAAGTTTCAGAACATCCAGCTTGTTCCCAAAACATAGACTCTCAATGTTACTGAATGTCTTGGGTAAGCATTCACACCTGATTGATATTCTAAGAAGACTCAGTGGACCAAAGTGAAATCATGGCTAAAATTCTGCGATGTCTATATAGTTGAGTAAGTTTAGAAAAGCATTTGGTTGTGTTCACATTGAGAGTAGGTACTTACCAGAAACTGGCTCGCTCACTCTTGGATCCGCTGAGGAGAAACAGCAAATAATCAGACATTATTAGTTTACAGTGGTACAGTGAAGAAGGTGGGTACTTAGAGTTGTTAAGAAATTTTACTTGCAAAATGGTACACTCTTGAAGAGTGAATTGGAATGTGTGTGTGGTTTTGGAAATTGTTCTCAATTGGAGAATCTCCTTCTGCCAAATACTTGGGTATGTTATTTGTGATTTGAGTAGTTACAAGTCTTCATTGCTGTTCTAGCTTTCACTTCCATTTTAAAAACTTCCTATTTTAGCTTCACACAAAAACAATTGATGGTAAAATCACCAAGATGCCATGAACTGCATGCAGTTGATGTAAAAATTATACAAATGATGCTGTGTGTACAGCTGTATCCCATTAGGGAACTGGAATATGGGTCAAATAAGAGAATTTCACAGCTGCTTAAAATAACTATCAAATGAATTCCCTTTCCAGATGTGGCTCAGCGTGCCTGATATTTTGATTCTAGGCACTGATGTTGGCATACAGAGGAGCATTCATTCACTAGATTTTTGAATATAAATTGAATACACTTTTGGGGACCGATACACCTTTTTTCCCCTGACATCAAAATAAATGAGGAAAAACATAAATAGTGTTTCCTTAAGGGTACCATCATCAGTTTGCTTTTTCCCATAGATGATTTTTGAAATTCAAGAAACTCTATACAGTGTTTAGCTGGGTTTTAGGCAAGCTCTCTATACAAAACATCTTGGCCCTTCGTATTGTCGGGAATTTCTCTTGATGTGATTACCTGATTCAGTACTGAATGCCACTGTGTTGCTGGCTGGGCCTTCCCCAAGTGGATTTTTGGGTTTCACTTGGAATTCGTAGCTGTGTAGGGGAGAAATTAAAATAAAATTGTAGTATATTCTTCAAGGGTAGGAAATAACATTTCCTTGTTATACTAACATCCTTCTTGATTCTGTTTGGACATATGTCCTAGAAGCACGAGGGGAAAAATTTTACTTTCCAAATAGCTTGTCTAATATTTTGCATAAGAATATTATACAAATATTCAGACAGATTCCAGCAACAGGGGCCCTCCATTTAGTAGATGTTTCAGCTACTTCATGGGGCAAAGGAGTGGAAAGATTCCTTTCTATTCCTTAAAATCCCAACCCTGGGTAGAACCTTAGACTTAGATAACGTTCCTCATTGTGGGGTTTGAATTACCTATGTCAGAACTGCATAATAGAGTGGCAGTGGGCAAAGTTTGTTTTAAATACAAATTTCATGCTCTGTCCTAGCTATTGAATCATCACTTTTTTTGAGGTGATCTGGGTAAGAATTTATAACAAATTCTTAAGGTGAATCCTATGTCCCCTGACATTTGAGAACTACTAGACTAAGCTATGGGAACTGATGCACATGAAAATATTTCTTTGTAATGACTTCCTGGTTGTATCTTTTGGAACTCTGGTCATTTGTAGGTCACAGGAAACCATGGTATCTCCAGAATTGGGGACATGGTAGTGTCACATGAGCATGAGCACTAAGACAGATTTCTCTCTTTCTATTAACCAGATTCATTGGGCCAGGCCCTTGACCCTTTACGTTAAAAAAAATAAAATCAACCTAGATCCCTTGGAATTACAAGTATGTTTGATTCCGGCTTTAAGAAGTACACATTGAATTTCTATGCTCTTTGACAAATTTCATTCATAAAATACTTAAGCAAAGCAAATTTTGAGGACTTTGTAATTGAATAAGAATAAAGAACAAAAAAGAGAAAGACATTTTATAAATAAGTGAAAAAAAACAAGGATAATAGCTTTTAGTTTGGTACAGAGGATACCAAGTGAGCAATAACAGAACTCTTTGGGGCTCAAGGAATCAGTTTTTTGACTACTGAGGCATTGCAATAAAATACTGCTAGACTCTATATAAGGTAGATTGTAGCATTACAACAATGGCAAGCATTTTATGAGTACATGTTATATACCAGTCACAATCATTCTACAAATCTAAAACAATACACAAATCCCAAGAAACCAGTATTACCTATTTTTTAGTTCAGAACAATCAGGCTCTTAACCATTGTACTGTCTGCTTTTACAAACTTTGTGAAATGAGGATTAAAATTTGCAAGCTTTTTAGTGAGAAGACTGTACATCAAAGCATTTTGTAAGCTAATCGACTAACACCAAGGTGCTCTTGTTATTTGCAATGAGAGAATGCTGATATAAAACCACTCGTGTCACTCATTTAAGTAAATTGCACGTACTTAAGGTGTTTTGGCATGGAATATTTTCTAGAGATGAAATTCTTGCTCAGAAGCCTGATGACCTTAAAACAAAAAGCAAACCAGTATGATGAACTGAAAATGGAAAAAAAAATTACAGGCATCTGGATTTTGATTCAAGTGGGCAATGCACTCCACATTCCAGGCCATTGCCAAAACCCGTGCTTTGGCCCAGCCTGATTGCTGGAATCATTACTATATTACTATATCTTTTTACTTCACAGTTAATTACATTTCAGCTCTATTTGTAGTGTAGCCACAAATATTCATAAGCAACTTTTTCTTTCTTTTTTTTTTTTCACCAACAGTGATACTTGACGAGTTTTGAAGAAATCACTTTAATTAATAACATGGGACCTAGAAGGCACATATTTTTGGTTGACTTGATCCTATATACACAAAATATCTGAAGTAGCAAAACTTCTCAAGAAGCACAGTCTTTCACAAGATTTATGATGAGGTCTAAGAGTAATGTCTCAGAGAAAATACTGATTTTTACATAGGAAATAAGCATAGGATGCTATTTTAAAATTATAGAGAATAATAAAAATAAGTTGAATAAAATTTTAAATAGATTTGAAAGATCAAGTTAAGGAAATTTTACAAATACTATAACAAAAAGACATGAAAAATGAGAGAAAAATAAATTGGATTATTTCAGGGAGTACAATACCTAACTAGTAGGTTCTAGAAGAGAGGTGAGGGGGAAATGAGGGTAGAAAGTTATCCTAGAAATTATATAATTCCTCAGAATTGAAAGTCGTGGGTTTCCAAATTTAAAAGGACTAATGTATGCCCAGCAGAATGAAAAACAACAACAAAAAACAATCCAAAGTGTGTAAGTTGGACAATTTTAGAGTGCTGGGATAAAGACAATATCTTAAAAGTTTCTGAAGTCTATGGCTATGCCTCCCTGAACAAGCCCGATCCCGTCTGATCTCGGAAGCTAAACAGTGTCAGGCCTGGTTAGTACTTGGATGAGAGACTACCTAGGAAGACCAGGTGTTGTAGGCATAAAAAATAAAAAATAAGGGATTGTAAACTGACAAGTTCCTTGCAATCTGTGAGGTCAACCAAGGGCTGCCTCACCTTAAAAAAAAAATTCTGAGAAGAAAATAGGTCCTATTCAAAGGATCCAGAATCAGAGTAACATTTACTTCTTAGCATCACTAAAAGTTAGAAAACAATGAAATAATGCCTTCAAAAGTCTTCATTTTATCTAAACTCCATGTCTAGCTAATTAGGTCTCAGAGTAAAACAAGAATATTTCCAGACATGTAAAGACTCAGAAATACTATCTTCACTAAGCTTTTCTCAAGATGTATTTTTCAAGACTTGCCACAAGGTGAGGGAGTAAAAGGAAGAAGACAGGGTTTAGGAGTTAGGTTGTTCAGCACAGGGGGGAGGCAAATGATGATAGTGACACATTCCAGGAAATGTTGCCATAAACAAATACATGGAACAGAGAGATGAATATTTGACCATTTTGAGAAATGGTCAGTCTAGAAATACAGATTTAATTTTCAAAAGAAATGGCTAAAATAATTGAAAATGGGAGTGTTAGCTAAGATGGTGACAAAGGAGGTTCTTGAGTGCTCCACATTCCACAGACACGCTGAATGTACAGCTATACAGAGCAATTTCCAACAAAACAGGTCCAGAAACTAGCCAGGCGGCTCCTACACATGGGCACATGACAGAACACCCACATTGAAATGGGTAGGGAAAGTTGCGACAGTCCATAAACCCTGCCCCTGATCAGCACCGTTCAATCAAGTGAACCCCCGACTAGCAATTTTCCCCTGAAGAGCAAAGGGTTTGGATCCCACATCTACCACCCTTTTAAGTCTCACATGAGGGATGGCCCCCCAAACACCATACTTTGAAAGCTAATGAGGGTTGTGCCCATG
This sequence comes from Eidolon dupreanum, assembly GCA_028627145.1. Lineage (NCBI taxonomy): Eukaryota > Metazoa > Chordata > Mammalia > Chiroptera > Pteropodidae > Eidolon > Eidolon dupreanum. The sequence continues at coordinate 92,505,725 of CM053507.1, forward strand.
AGACCTTCAAGAATATAGCAAACAAGCACATGAGCACTTACCATGGCTGTCCCCTCAGGAATTGGTGCAGAGGGAGCAGGCAAAAATGCCCATCTCCCACTTTCTCTGAAAAGGATTTGTAAGCATATTTTAAAAGCTGCCACCTGAAGATGAGGCTTCCAACTTCAGCACATATCTAGGGGTTGGCTGTGATCTTCCCCAGAGACTGGGAAACCAGCAGACACCTTTCCTGCCCTTTCTGTCCAGCCTGCTACAACAATAAAACCAAATCATTGTATCTGCCTGGAAGGAGTTTGTACAAATGATTGGCACTCCATTGGCTGTTGCCCAGTGGATGGACCCCAGATTACCTGGCTCTGAGAGCCAATGGGGCTTGCATTCCTGAGTCCCACAGTACTATAGCAAATGAAGCAGTTCTTTGAAGGTGCAGGAGCATCCTTTTCCTCCCCGCACAGCTATATCCTAGGCCCAGCACAGAGGGAGCATGCAAAAACGTCCATCTTCCTGTCTCCCTGAAAGAGGTTTTACTATATAATTTCTCATCTGCTACCTGAGGCTCCAGTTTATAAACAGCCTGCATCTAAATCCTAGCCTTTGGGACACTAATGGGATTTGGCACACCTTCCACTTTTGAGAGCCACTAAGATCAAGGAAGGTGGTTTGGATAATCTTAGAGGTTTGAGAGACAACTAGGAATTTGATCTGGGCTCATCAAAGAGGTTCATTTCCTATATTAGACCACTCTATCAAGACTGGGAGATGTGGCCGTTTTACCTAATAGTTAGAAACCAACAAAGAAAATCAAAGAAAAGAAAGAGGAATATGTTCCAAACAAAAGAAGAAAAACCTCCCAAACAGGTTTTGAAATGAAAATAAGTGATTTACCTGAAAGTTTAAAATAACACTCATAGAGATGTTGAGCAAGGCCAGGAGAACAATGCATGAATAAAGTGAGCATTTCAACAGAATATATTAAAACAAGTGCAAAACAGAAAACACACAGCTGAAGAATACAATAACTGAAAAATTCATTGGAGGAGTTTAACAACAAACTAAATCAAGTGGAAGAAAGGATCAGCACACTTTAAGACAGCGGTAGAATTCAATCAGGAGCAAACAAAAAAAAAAAATGAAAAAGTAAAGATAGTTTAAGAGACATGTGGAACACCATCAAGCAGACCAAGACATACGTTATAGGGGTTCCAGAAGGAGAAGAGAGAAAGAGACAGAAAGCTTATTCAACGAAATATTGGCTGAAAACTTCCCTAACCTGAGGAAGGAAACACATCCAGATCCAGGAAGTACAGAGTTCCAAATAAAGATGATCCAAAGAGATACACAGTGACACACATAATTAAATTGTCATAAGTTAAAGACAAGGAAGGAATCTTGAAAGCAGCAAGAGAAAAAATCTGCTATACACAAAAGGGCCCTCATAAGATTATTAGCAGATTTTTCAGCAGAGGCTTTTCAGGCCAGAAGGAAGTGGCATGATATATTCAAAGTGCTGAAATAAAAACTACCCGGCAAAGCTGTCTTTCAGAATTGAAGGAGAGAGAAGGAGTTTCCCAAACAAAAGCTGAAAGTGTTTATCACCACTACACCAGCCTTACAAGAAATGTTAAAGAAAATTCTTCAAGCTGAAACTAAAGAATGCTATATTAGTTACAGGAAAGTGTATGAAAGTATAAAACTCACTGGGCAAAAGTAAATATATAGTTAAATTCAGAATACTGTTGTAATCATGGTGGGTAAATAACTTATGAAGGTTAAAGAGTTAAAAATAACTATACTACAATAATTTGTTAATAGGTACACAATGTTAAAAGATTTAAATTGTGCTACCAAAACCAAAATGTGGAGAGGAGAGTAAAAATGTACAGCTTTTGCATGCATTTGAAATTATTATCAGCTTAAAACTGATATTTTTAAATAGATGTTTTATGTAAGCCTCATGGTAACACAAAATAATAACCTGTAGTAGATACACAAATGATAAAAATAAGGAATGAGAGCATACCACTACAGAAAATCATCAAATCACAAATGAAGAGAGCAGAAGGAAGAAACAAACAAAAGAATTACAAAATAACTAGAAAACAACAAAATAGCGATACTAAGGCCATTCCTATCAATAATTACTTTAAAGGTGTATGGACTGAATTATCCAATCACAACGGAGTAGTTTAATGGATAAAAAAACAAGACCCAAGTATATACTGCCTAAAAGAGCTTCATTTCAGCTTTAAGGACACACAGACTAAAAATGAAAGGATGGAAAAGATATTTTATGCAAAAGGAAACCAAAGAAAGCAGGGGTACTTATATCAGATAAAATAGATTTTAAATCAAAGACTGTAACAAGAAACAAGGTCATTTGTATAATGACAAATGTGTCATTTTAAGAAGATATAATATTTATAAATATAACATCTGAAAGGAAAGATAGCAATACATTAAGGTCAGGGGATTTAAACACCCCACTTTTGAGAATGGATAAATCATCCAGACAGCAAATCAATAAGGAAACATTAAACGTAAAGTATGTATTATATCGGATGGACTGAACAGACATACAGAACATTGCATCTGATAGCAACAGAATATACATTGTTCTCAAGCACACATGGAATATTCTTTAGGACAGATCATATATTAGGCCACAAAACAAATCAAATCTTAATAAATTTAAGGAGTTTGAAATTATATCAAGCATTTTTTCTGACCATAATGGTAGAAAACTAGAAATCAGTTACAAGAAGGAAACTGGAAAATTCACAGATATGTGGAGATTAAACAACATGCTACTAAGCAGCCAATGGGTCAAAGAAGAAATCAGAGTAATCAAAAATATCTTCAGACAAATGAAAATGGAAATAGAACATAGCAAAATTTATGGGATACAGCAAAAGCAATCTGAAGAGGAAAGTTTATAGATACAAATGCCTATATTAAGAAAAAAATATGTCAAATATCTTAATTTTACAGCTCAAAGAAGTAGAAAAAGAACAAACAGCCCAAAGTTAGTAGAAGGAAATAAGATTAGAGTAGAAATAAATGAAAGACAAAAAAAAAATTAGAAAAGATCAATGAAACTAAGCTGTATTTTAAAAGATAATTTACTAAACTTTAGCTAGAATAATTAAGAAAAAAGACTCAAAGTCAGAAATGAATGAAGAGACATTACAAATGATACCACTGAAATACGAAGGATCATGAGACTATTATGAACAATCAAACTCCAACAAATTGGATAATGTAGAAAAAAAGGAATAAATATCGAGAAATACAACCTACTAAGACTGAACCATAAAGAAATAGGTAATCTGAACAATTACTAGTAAGGAGATTGAATCAGTAATTAAAAACCTCCCAACAAAATCCCAGGACCAGATGGTATCACTGATGAACTCTACCAAACAGTTGAAAAACAATGGATGTCATCCTTGCGCAGGAGCCATGCTAATCTCTCTGTGTCATTCCAATTTTAGGGTATGTGCTGCCAAAGTGACCTGTCAGAGTGGCTGTCATCAATAAATCAAATAACAAGTGTTGGCACGGATGTGGAGAAAAGGGAACCCTCGCACACCGTTGGTGGGCTTGCAAATTGGTACAGCCACTATGGAGAACAGTCTGGAGGTCCATAAAAAAATTAAAAGTGGATCTACCTTTTGACCCAGCAATTGCACTTCTGGGTATTTATCCAAAGAAAACCAAAACAATAATTCATAAAGATCTATGCACCCCTATATTTGTGGCAGTACTATTTACAACAGCCAAGATGTGGAAGCAACCTAAGTGCTACGAACAGATGATTGGATAAAGATGTTATGGTTCATGTATACAATGGAATATTACTAAGCCCTAAAAAAAAAAAAAAAGAAATCCTATCATTCGCAACAACATGGATGGACCTAGGGGCTATTATGCTGAGTGAAATAAGTCAGACATAGATAAATACCATATGATTTCACTTATATGTGGAATCTAAGGAACAAAAAGAACAAACTAATCAAAAACAGACTCACAAATAGAGAGGACAATCTGGTGATGGTAAGAGGGGAGGAGGATGGGGGTGGGGTGGGAGAATGGGGTGAAAGGTTAAAAGAGTACAAATTAGTAGTTGATGGGTGGTCACAGTGATGGGGAACACAGCATAGGAAATGCAGTCAGCAGTAATGTAATGGCTAGGTGGAGAGCCAGAGCAATCAGAGGGATCATGTATTAAACTATATAAATATCTAACCAATGTACTGTATACTTGAAACTAATAAGAAGAATACCAATCCTTCTCAAACTTCCAATAAAGTGAACTGGAGGGGATACTCTCAAACTTATTTTGCAAGGCTGGCATTACTGTGATACCAAAGCCAGAGAAGGACACTATAAGAAAAGAAAATTACAAGCCAGTATTCTTGATGAAAATAGATGCAAAAATCCTCAAAAAAATATTAGCAAATTGAGTTCAACAATACATCAAAAGGCTCATACAACAAGTGAGATTCATCGCAGGGATGCAAATATGTTTCAACATCCACAAGTCAATAAATGTGATAAACTAACAATGAAATGGATAAAAACCATGATTATCATATGTAATCTCAATAGATGCATAACAAGTGTTTGGCAAAATTCAACATACATTCATGAGAAAAATTCAAAAAAGTGGGTATAGAGGGAACATAGCTCAACATAATAAAGGGCATATATGATGAGACCACACCTAACAATATACTCAACAGTGAAATGCTGAATGAAAGCTTTCCCTCAAAATCTGGAACAAGAATGCCCACTCTCACCACTTTTATTAAACATAGTACTGGAAGTCCTAGCTAGAGCAATTAGGCAAGAAAAAGAAAAATCTAAATTGAAAGAAAGAAATAAAACTATCTCTAACTGCAGATGACGTTATATCTAGGAAACACTCTACCCCAAAACTGTTAAAACTAATAAATTTAGTAATGTTGCAGGATATAAAATCAATATATAAAAATTGGTTGTGTTTTTATATAACAACAATGAGCTTTCAGAAAGAGAAATTAAGAAAACAGTTCCATTTACAATAGCATCAAAAAATAAAATACATAGGAATAAATTTATCCAAGGAGGTGAAGAATTTGTACACTGAATACTATAAGACATTGATGAAAGAAATTGAAGATACAAATAAATGGAAATATATTCCAAGTTCATGGATTAGAAGAATTAATTTTGTTAAAATATCCCTACTACGCAAAGCAATCTATAGATTCAGTGCAGTCCTTATTGAAATTTGAATGTCATTTTTCAGAAAATTGAACACAGAATCCTCAAATTTTCATAGAATCACAGAAGACCCCAAAGAGTCAAAGCAATCTTGATAAAGAAGAACAAAGCTAGAGGTATTACGCTCCCTGATTTTAAACCATATTACAAAACTGTAGTAATCAAACAGTATGGCATTGGCATAAAAACAGATATATAGATCAATAGAACAGAATAGAAAGCCCATAAATAAACCCATGCATATATAGTCAAGTAGTTTATGACAAAGAAGCCAAGAATATAAAAGGGGAAAGGACAGATACATGCAAAAGAATGAAACTGGACCACTATCTTACATTATTATAAAAAATTAATTCAAAATGGATTAAAGACTTGACCATAAGACCCGAACCCATAAAATTTGTAGAAGAAAACAGAGGTAAGCTCCTTGATATCCAGTCTTGGCAATGATTTTTCTCTTTTTGTTTTGGATTTGACATCAAAAGCAGACAACAAAAGCAAAAATAAACAAATGGGACTGTATCACGCTAGAAGTTCTGCATAGCAAAGGAAACTATCAACAAACTGAAAAGGCAACCTATAGAATGAGAAGAAAATATTTATAAACCATGTATACAATAAGAGGTTAACATCTAAAATATATTAGGAATTGATACAACTCAATAGCAAAAAAGTAACCAAATAAGAATAATGGACAAATCACCCGAATAGACATTTTTCCAAAGAAGACATACAGATGGCTGACAGGTACGTGAAAAGGTGCTCAGCATCACTAACCATCAGGGAAATGCAAAATCACAATGAGATATTACCTTATACCTGTTAGGATGTCTATTAACTAGAAAATAAGAGAGAACAAATGCTGGCAAAGATGTGGAGTAAAGTTAACCCATATACACTATTCCTAATTGTCAGTTGATGGATGAGTGGAAGAAGAAAATGTGGTATATGTATTTAATGGAATATTATTCAGCCTCAAAAGTGAAAGAAATTCTACATTCGCAATAACATGGATTGAACCTGGAGGGCATTATGTTGAGTGACATAAGGCAGAGAAAGACAAATACTGAAACTATATGTGGAATCAAAAAAAAAAAGATTGGCTCACAGAAATAGTTGAAAAGTGGTTGCCAGGGGCTGAGGCAGTGAGGGAAATAGAGCTTTTAAAATGTACAAATGTTATAAGATGAATAAGTCCTAAGGATATAATGTGTAACATGGTGACTACAGTTGATAACGTATTGTATGACTGAAATGTGCTGAGTAGAATTTAAATGTTGTAACTCACGTCCCCAAAGGTACATATATGAGGTGATGGATGTGTTAATGAACTTGCCTTACATAATGTATACATATATCAAATTGTCATGTTGTATGCTTTAAGTATCTTACAATTTTTTTTGTCAATTACACCTTAGAGCCAAAAAAAGAATAAAACATTTGCTTCTGGGAAACAGGATTTAGGAATAGGATTGAGCTGCTTTGTAGCATTTTGAGTTCTAAAACCATGTGCATGTATTTCTGATAAAAAGGAAAATTAAATTTAAAAAAGCTATTTATAAGACCGATTTCATCAAAATGAATATCTAAATGGAGTAAAATCCAAATGGCAACTGTAGTGAAGCCTTTGTGCCTCCTAGAGGACAAGTAAGTAACACCCCTGGCAGAATGCCATGCCTGATTCTTCCTGGGGAAGTGTGGATCTCAACAATCTTCCCAAGCCTCCCTGTCAGGCGGCAGCATGGTGCTAACTAAGGTCATGGCTTCTGGAGCCAGAAAGACTTGGGTTCACAGCTGCACTACTGTGTGACTTTAAGGTTAGTTATTTAACCTCTGTGAGCCCCAATTTGTTCATATATAAAAGTGAGGATAATGATATTATTTGTAATTATAAACCCATAAGAGTATAAAAAATATGACTCTTTTTCTGAGGATTAAATGACATAATACATGCTAAAGCAAGGTGCCTGGCACATAGCCATTATCAATATTCTCTAGTGCTATATTTATATCTAGAGAAATTTTTTAAAGGTGCTCCTATTACTGGGGAATTTGACTAACACGGCCATAGAACTCTCAAGACAGAGCTCTATGTCCACATTCTGTTGTTGTTGTAAAGTTTATAACAAAGACATAGCTAATGAGTTATTGGGAAGAATAAAAATTTAGCAGATGAAGCTGCTTACCATCAAAATAGCTCCATAGGCTAAGAAAAAAAATTTTTAAGGTTTCCCTGAAGAATCTAGGAAGCTCTAAGTTATTATCCCAAAGGAATGGGATGATAAAGAAGAGGGTAGAGTTTGCAAACAACTGTGAAAATCAGCATAAGAATTAAATATCAATTTATAGAAAAGTGAAAAAGTAAGGTTTCAAATAGTGGGATCTGTAGTTCACGGTCAGAGACAGGGAAACTCCAATCTAGCCTAAGACTGCTCTTCAGGTCTGGTTATGCAGACACGTCTGTCATCCCCTGCCTTCCATTCTCTCAATAACCAGTTCTCTACATTTTGCCCATAATGTAGAGCTGATACAGTTTTCATTATTTAACAAACTTTTAATATACTCCCATTTATTTAAAAAGCTGGTTTCCACTCTTAACAAAAGTCTCATAACATCCCAGGAAACCTGCTTTCTATATAGAAAGGCCACCTTGTAGCTGTTTGTTTGTTTGAATTTGTTTGGTTAACTAATTTTACTCCTAGTGTAGTCTTGAAATGTTTGGGCCTCATTCAGGTGGAGCATCAGTCAGGGGGAGTGAAATGGCAAAGCGGAATAAGAGAAAAAGAGTAAGGGGCACTCAAGTAGAAAAATAGTAATCTAAACAATTAGTTCTCCAAGGACACTGCAAAATTATGGTAAGTGTTTCTAGATTCCTGCTACATGCAGATCTTGTGCTGATCTGGGAATATAGATAGGAGCAAAAAAGCAGACCAGTGGAGACCTAGAGAACAGAGTAAGTCCTAACCTCGGAGCAGAGCATCAACAGGCATCAAGTATCATCAGCCAGCTGCCTAGGGACATTTCTTGTGTCTCCCATTTCTGTGGGGGACACAATTCAAATTTGGGCTGCACTTTAATTCTATAGTGTTGCTATGAGTTTCTGGCACCTCATCTCCTAGGTATTAAAAAATTTTAAGTGAAAAATAATGAATATGGTGATATAAAAAGAATTGTTCTCTTTGTATAGACTAGTGGAGTTCCATGCTCCTAGCTGTACTTTTGCCAGAAGAAAAGTTGCAAAACCGAGCAATCCACTATATTTCTTCTTTAATGAGGAAGCCATTGTTTTGCTGCCCACACCTACAATAAAATTAAGTAAAATGCCTAAGTCTCTGACAGCTGATTTTACTCCTTTCTACAAAGCCCATGAGAAGAAATGTTGAAAAGTTAATACAGAATCTGCAGAAACCAGAATTTCACAAAAACACCATGAATAAGAATATAATGACTATTCCACATGCCTGCTTCATTATGCCAAATTCACAGTTTATAAGAGTTGCTGTCTCTATTCTTGTTTACTTTTAGTACCAAGGCTTTATTAAATCAAACAACATAAACAACAGCCCCAAACTATCTCTGTTGTCAGCTACAGGAAACTTCAGTAGATTTTAGTCAGAAAGGAAGAACCGTTCTCCATAACCCTCCCGAGCCACAGATGACAGTATAAGCACTTGAACAGGTTAAGTGAACTTGATTTATCTTAATTACCAGACAGAGTACATTTTCCATAGGAAATTGCTGGGCCACGTGTAAGTCTGGCACACTCAGTGGATTCTTCCGTTTTTTAGTCAGTGAGGAGAGACACTGGCTCATTGGAAGAGACAAGTAAGATTAAAAGGCTTTTTTAGTTAGGGCACAGCATTTGTGTGTCCATCCATAGTACCAACCAGTTCATCAGGAAGAATGTGGCCCATCAATGGCTTATTAAAATACGTGCTAAAAACAATTTGTCTGAAAACAAATTGTGGACCACAGACAAATTCAAAGAAAAGTGGTTTATCTGGACCATTCTACTTGCAATAATACTGGCCTAGGTTTTGGTTTTATTTTCAGTTTGTTTTCCCACTAATTTTGTGTGTGGCTTTGGATATCATAAGATTATAACATTTTAGATCTGGGAGAGACTTTGTGATCAAGTAGTCCATACTTCTGTCTGTTTAAGCAGTAGTGCAAGACTTATTAAGTCATATACTTTATCAGTTCTGTTCACAGAACTAAAAATAGCCATAATGGTCTTTACTAACAAAGTGGTTGGTTCCAGATTGGAGAGGCTCCTCTTAATATTTATCTTTCAGTTCAACAAAAGCCACACATTGAAACTTTATGTGGAAAAAGTAAGTGGAAAATAAATATTAGGATATGCGTTAGATGGGCACTGATTTAGCTGGATACCAACATCTTTACACTTTCTTTGTATCTTAGAGATCCCCTAAAAACAGAGATGGAGTTTGCCTCTGTTAATAGATATCTTCTGTGTCACCTGACTAAAGGAGTTATGGCTCCTCACAAACAGCCCCTCTTCCCTGTCCTCATATATGGCCACAGCTTACTGCAGCTGTAAGCAGCCACGGGCAAAGTTGGGGTGGTCCCCACTGTGCCGCCTTTGGAGCCACACCTAGATGCCCCAGGGTGACCATGCAACTCCACTCTCTCTGTAGATAGAAACACCTTGTGCCAGGTGTGGAGCTGAACCACCCTAGCAGCAAAATAGCTGCTGAAGGGTCCCTTACTGAAGGCTGTTTTCAGGCTTCTGCAGAGTACATGAAAATTTGGCTGTCATAAACATGGGCACAGAGAAGGTTGGCATACACTGAGAAGGAGAAGGTAGCACTGTTCACTTTTTGGTTCTAGAATACTGTGTGAACATTTAGAATTTTTAACCAAAAGAGCTCTGTAGATTTATTTTCTCTGTCTGATTCTCCTGAGTTAAATGGTCTAGCACTGAGCTCTCTACCCTTGTAGGTATGTAATCATTAGCCAGTAATTATCACCTGTTTTAGATCTCATGTTTTTTTTTTTTTTTTCCCATCAGGACAAATGATGGAAAATGCTATTAAAACAAATTATTTACATATGTCTCCTAGAATTGGAACACAGCTATAGTAATTCTTTCAAAAGTTATCATCTTCCGGCTTTTCAAATGTGGAATTCCAGAACCTAAGGGGGCAGGGGAGGAATTGAATGGCTATAATTCAAAGTTTGCCTATTTTGGGAATTCAATTTTACCATATATTTTGATTTAAAAATTCCCCCAAACAGTGAAATGTGACTAAAGTCATTCTTTAAGCTAATAAAAACCACCTGGTAGCTGCATCCTAAACATACTTCCTTTTTTTAGTGTGTCTTTTATTAGCATTAATCTTGGACCATGGTTGGGGTAGAAAAGATACAATGGAAAAAAACATTGCCTCAACAATATGATATAATATGAAAAAAGCTGACACTGAAAAAGCCAACAAATCTAAATTTGAGGACTCGTAATTTTATTATTCTGGCTCTAACCTTGCTGTCAGCATTACCTTTAAGGACTACTTGTATTTCACCTAAGTCACGCACGTGGATTTGAGCTGAAAGAACAATACTATCGTTGCTCTTACTAGCCTGTCCCATTCCATCCCATCCTTCACTGTCAAGTTCCAGTCTCAAGTATTCCATGAAGCTCTCTCTCCTGATAAACTGCAGAACTTGGCTGTAAGTCCTACACTGGCATGTTCTTTTATGCTGTCTTTTGATGTTCTCATGTGGTTTCATGGGTGTTAGTTTTGTTTTTCTAGGTACTCTTAGGCTTCAGAAATCTGAAATTAAATGAAATAATTCAGTTCACTTTATTCTTCTTTAAGTCATTAAGTTACTTTGACTAATAGGGGTTTCAACAAATAATTTTAATATTTTGGCTGAAAATATTTTTGCCTGTTAGACAAACTAATCTCTAGCACACCTCTGCTGAGAGAGCACAGAATGCTCTCACAGGCTCACCACACACAGGGTCTACTGCACTGCTTGACCACTGTGAAGCTGCACACTGCAGACCAAACAGCTTTCATTAGAAAACCTTCACATGCACGTGAACTGCCCCCAATGAGAAAATGTTCTTTACTTCAAATTACTGATCTACGACTTTTAAATCATGACCCATTATGGACTATCAATATATTCCTGGTTAAATCATGTATATGAACATTAACGGTATTTATGTCCTATTGGATTTCATTTGATCATACCAAACTCTAAAAATAATATTAAATAAGCCATATATAGACACACTGAATGGCCTCAAACTTATGCCAAGTAGTAAAACTTGGCATGGGGTTCTGATTTCAGGAATTCCTAAACTTAATACCGCTTTTTCCCAAAGACAAATCCAGAAAGGGCCAACTTTGGGCTTTGTCTTGAAATGAGAATGCACTGTAGGGGTCCTCCTTAGAAGGCCACTGATTAAGGACAGGATAGAAAAGCAAGACACATATCATGAAGGCAGGAGAAAAGGGACATGGTTGTCTTTCAGTCTGAGATAAACTCCAGAAACGATTAACATGAGCACTATAACAGTTACAACCCATAACTTGATTGGTGCTGTGATTCCAGAATGAAATGTAGCTCAGCCCCAAGGTACTTTTCTCTTATGCACCTACTCAACCAATTAGATCAGATGTGAAACTGGCACTCTTATGTAATGTTAACAAAGAGTCCCCCCCTTTTAAAATTTATTACAACTGTCACTCGTTATATTTCCACCAATGTCACTCATTATAAGTAGCACTAGTGTCAAAAATGATTAGTCTAACTATAAGAAAGTCAGAATAAAAACTAAAATAAAAGTCAGAACAAGTCACTCCCCAGTCACTCTTTCAAGGTCATCTTCCCATCTCTTGATCAAGCAAGTTTCCTGATATGGTGTAGAATGTTCTTTACAGCCTGGCTTCCGCCTCTATTTGCTTCCACTGCCTTAGTCCACTTTTCACCCCTCACACTGGTGAAAACACCCTATTGCTCACTGCATACAACCAGGCCATTTCAGGCCCCTGCACTGACACGTGCTATTCTCTGACATTCCTTTCCCCTACCAGTTACCGAGCTAGCTCCTTTCTACTTATCCTTCAAGCCTCAGTCCAGGTGTCAACCTTGAGGATGTTTTTCGTAATTTCCCCAGACTTCACGAAGTGCTGCCCACTCCGAGCTCCCATCGCACCTCGTGCTTACATCTATCAGAACTCTCATCACTTTGTGTAGAATAATCAGTTATGAACTGCCCACCGCCCCCAGCCTCAAGCTCAAGAGCAGGCACCATGTTTATTCAGGTTTGTAGCCACAACTCCAAGCATACCACTGAGCACATTGTTGGCAATTAATCAATGTTAGATGAATGGAAACAAACATTTTACAAAAAAAATCAGGTTTAAAATATTGCTGGTATAACTGTTCTACTTCTGATTGTTGCTAATAAGTACACTGTGAGATCTGAGGACTACCTGATACAGAAAAGGAACACAATGATCATTTAGAAATTGGATGCCTTTTAATGTATTTTCTGTATACTACTCAGCTCACTTTTTAAGTGGAATAAAGAGCAAAAAACTGAAGAGAAAAACCATTCAAGTCCTGTAAGCCCAAATCTACCTGTTAACTGCAAAATTAAGTGACTTTTCTCTTTTAGTTTTTCTTTGAAATATATTATGGTAAAAATAGGCTCTCTCCCTGTTAATCTTGTTAAGAAAACAAAACCAAGATCATCATTACTGAAATATATACTTATTTTTGGCTAATTTAAATCCTTTAAGAAAATTAGCAGTTGCAAAATTTTCCATGTTACAGCTCAAAATAGAGAACTTGAAAAAAAAATACTTGCGGAAAAGTGTTATTTTTGCAGTATAGGACTACAGTTTATGTACAGCAAACCATCTATAATGAATTAGATTCTTCCTTTTCCTCTGAAAAGATTAGAAGAGTCTCCTTGCTGTCAGTGCCCAAATAAGCTCTTTTGGATATCATAACCAATACCCAATTCAATTCAATCAATCAATGATGATGAAAGATACAGGAAGTAAAACTTGTGAAAAAAAATCTCTTATGCCAGAGTTCCAGTCTTCACCTCTGCTGATCTTTTTCAACACTGAGGAACTTTATCAAGCTATGAAATATTCACTCTGGAAAAATTCCTGATTGTGTCCTTCTGAAAATTCTTTTATGTTGCTCAGTGTACTATCATTTAAGATGTCAGTTTGTTGGTTTGTGTTTTAACTGAAAGCATATACAGTTTATCAGTGTTTTGCAGTTTGAGGAAAGAAATTGATTTCCCAAAGAGAGTGAAGTTTAGTCCAGGAATAAATTTAGCATATTGGCTTTGTTAAAAAAAGGTTTGGCTGTATCTATTAGAAAATCTCTCTGATTTTTTTATTATGAATAAATTTGATGATTTTTCCATGTAAAACAAAACAGAACAAAACTTACTACATTTCTAGAAATGTTAAGGCGCTTATATTCTTGTAGTGATAAAATGAACTGATAAAATATTGGGTATTTTATATTTATAAAGGGATTACAAAACTATACAGTAATATAAACAACCTGGTATCAGTGTATAATAAGGTATACCAAAAGAAGCTGTCTATTATTGAACAATGCTATTACTTTTTCCCCCCCCCAAAATCTATTCTCAATTGTCTGTGATAAAAAGACCCCAAAGCAAAGTATTTTTGTGTCTGGGACCAGTATCTAGTTATTTAAACTATTGTAATATTAGTTACAACAATATTATAACATTAACTATTGACCTACATTTGTCACATGGCTTTTATTTCCTTGCCCTCCCTCTTTTAGCATGTCAGCTAAATTCTTCTGTGCTTCAAATCTAGTTTACATCATGTATACTCCAGTTATCTCTGGTTTACAGACTTCTTTCTCTGAATTTTGATATTTAACATCAACTTTTGGTACTAATGGCCTTCTATTTTTCAGTGTTCCCAGCTATATTGTCAGCTTACAAGACCATCTTGTTAGCTCTTGTATCCCCACCAAAAATTTGCATATTTGCAAAACATGACTTTAGAGGTATCTAGTGCTATGTATGGAAAAGCAAAGAATGAAATGGAAACTAGACCCTCCCTTAAGACACAGAGGGATGATGTCATTTTATTCCTTTGTTATGACTTTTGCACTGTCCAAATTTACCTGTAATAGCACTGGTGGCTTACCTTGTGTCTGGTTTTAGATTTTCTACTGTGGAGAAGGTTTGATTTGTAACTTGAACAGACTTGTTCTTCCCACTGAATGATCCATTTTCTCTGGATATAACTTCATATTCTGAAAAGTGAAAAAGCCAACAGATACTTGTCTTTATGTTCAACTGATTTAATTGTTCTTAACACTAGTAGCATAATAAAATCACTCATAAAAATGAGCAACTCAGATTGCAGTTCTGATCTTATACGTTATACATTATATATTCATCTTATACATTGGCAATTTCCAGATGGGCACAGTCAGTGGGTGACGAAGGTTCCAAAGCATTTGGGGAGTTCTCATTGACCGTCTCTGCTTTTCCTTTACTGGAACAGGGAAGGACTGGCAACTGTGATGACCAGTGATGCTCTTATGGTAGCTTTGGTTACTGGTAACCTATAATTTTATTAGGTAAGTCAATCTGCCATTGTTGGAAAGCACTGTATGTGGAATGGTGTTTGAGTAAGAGCTGCGTTTCCTGCTCTATGGGGCTTTACAATACAGTTGGAAAAAAGCCACTGAATACAACGTATTGCTGCAAAAATCTTCTCTGAGTTTAAAACCCTAGCAGCAAATAACAGTCAACTAAACCATTACTTTGAACCATAGAATTATGGGATTTTTGTACCTACTGTTTACTTAAGTTACTTAAGTTTTGTACATACTGCTTATATATGCCCCCTTGATAATTATCCTTGTATTTGTAGAAAGAAACTATGTCCTTAAAGTCTGCATAGAGCCCTGCACAAATTTCACTTAAAGGCATGTTTCCATGAATAATCAAAAGAGAAAGACTTTCAGAATATGAGAATATAATTTATAAATTTGTTAATTGATTTTCCCTGCTCTCAGTTGGGGTTCAGTTTAAAGCATTTGACAAGATTATACAGTGGATTAAAAAAATCAGACAGAACCCAGTCAACAAACAACAACAAAATCCCATTCAGAATCAGTTCCATCAATATGAAGAAATGCACAAATGGTGGGCATTAGGGAAAGGGGGAGGCTGCAAAGGAGCTGGCAAGTACCTGGAGATTTCTGCTATTAGCACTGAGACCAAAAGTAGTAGATGGATACTGGAAATACAACTGAAACTAGAATAACTCAGGAGACTTACAATCACCAGTTTTAATTTGGGAAGTCTTCTTAATGCTTAATGTATTTTACAAATCCAAAAAGGAGCATGACTCTTTCTGAATAATTTATGACTATCCTTCCAAAAATTCATAATGAAACTAGAAGGCAATGACCATTGTATCTGGATACATCAGTGCAGCTGTTAAAGGATTAATGGCTAGTATTTAGTATTCCTTCTCAGACAACCATTTTTTGTTGTTTTGTTGTTTCCCAACACTTTTTATTACCAGTTAAGTTGGCTTTCAATTTTAATGGAGGGTGCAGAGGGAGAGAGGGGAAGGATCCTGATTTCAATATGTTCATTTTACATCTTTTCCTCAGCTGTGAAGAGATATTTACTAGAAAAAGAAAGGAGTAATTAAAATGAAAACTTGATTTTTTAAAAAATAGAAACTTCATGGCTTGATGGAAAGAGACAGACCAAGCCACTTGCCTCCATCTCAGTTGTGGTTTTTCCATCTGTAAAATGTCAATAATATCCCTTCATGGTGTTGCTTCTGGGAATTATATTAGGAACATATTGCAAGTGCTTAATAGTATTTTACATGTATATTTCTCAACAGGTGGTACCTATTATTATTGTTGCTTTTATTATCCCTTATTAGCCCTGTGATATGTTTTGAAAATAAGGTCATAAAAATTTGAATGATTCCAATTGGAAAGATTCAAAAGTGCTTCTTAGTTGCCAAAAGAACAACTTATATTACAGTCTATTTGGTTAATCATGAAAGCTACCATCTTCAAAAAACATCTTTTGCTTGGGACATTCCTCATCAATGGTGTGATATTCTTTTCAATATTACCACAGCTCTTTAGTGCTTGAAACTCTTATTGCACATCTAATTTTCTTTTGACTCAAGTTTTAAAGATTGATTTAATACTATTTTTGTCCTGAGATACTGTTTTTCTCAAACTGGATCTAGAAGTTACCTTCATAATTAAAAAGATATTTAGAATTTCTCTTAGAATTCAAGCTTTTGAATGTATACAGTTGGGCTTTGTAAATACATCTTTCATTTTTAATGTTTTAAAGTGATAATAGCTTTTTCATAAATCCACCATTATAAAAATAGAATAATTTTGGAATGAATATTTATAGATATATTCTGAATATATTTCAGAAGATAAAGGCAGCCTCTTAAGTATATGTCCATAGTTCTTCTTTTAAAATATTTGTTTATAATTTCATTAACAGCAAAGATATAACAAAATCAATAAAGAACTAAAACTGAGTAGTTGGTCTTTTTCCCCTCATCGGAGGGTTTTATGGCCTGTTAAGAGGCAATTCACTTCACAGAAAATAAATTTTTTCTAAAGATTGGGAACATCACTGTCTGGTCAACAGAGTATGAAAATAGTAATGATAATCTATTTCTAACTGTCCTACTACTGCTGTTACTGACAAACATTAATTGAACAATTGCTAATTTATGTTGCACATTCAAAATCTGTTTAATTTTATCCTTATGATAAATTGGTAACAATGAGTATTATTACAAATAAGGAAACTAAAGTTCAAAGGGGTTAATTATATACCCAAGTGGCATGTCTAGAACACAGCTGATCTGGGATTTAAATCATGTTGATCTTGGCATGTCCTAAAGCAACATCTTATAAGTTAACTTTAAGTTGTTCAAGGACCCAAGCATGTCCTAAAGCAACATCTTATAAGTTAACTTTAAGTTGTTCAAGGACCCAAGCTATGGCCAGTTTCTTAGGTGCACCTATTTATACATCACTGTAGAAAGGCCATGTAGAAGCAACTGAATTTGTGAATTTACTATAAGTAAATATGTGCTCGTCAATTAAAAGATAGATTATTGACAGAAGCCAACTCACGGAATAAAGTATATGTTTCACTCTTTTTTTGTTGTTATCTTTATCCATTCTTTCTTATAAAATCACTTTCAGTGACATGAAAATTAATTAATCTCTGTATTATCTGAGTTGCTGGTTTATAAAAGATTACATTTGAAATCAAATGGTATTTAATGAACAATTTAAAAACAAATGGAAAAAGACCATTAGGACATATGGTCCAACATTTAAATACAGATTAGGTGAGTATTGATTAAATATGGATTTATTTCTATTTAGAAAATTTTAAGCTAAAGAGATATGGTTCTATTAAATGAAAATTATTATAAGTTCATTATCTTGTGGAAGATCTTAAGCAGCTCATTAACATTTGGTAACAATGTTACAAAAGTAATTGGTTGGATGGATAAACTATACCATTTTCATGATCCTTTGAGATTAAAATTTTATATAATTAAAAAACAAATGTTACAGAATGAATCAGAAAGGAAAATCCTTTTGCTTTAAAAAGTTAAATCAGATATAATTGACATATAAGTGAATATGTATTAGATGTATTAAATTATTAGATATATTAACCAATTCCAACTTGAGGTCCCACATCTTTAAGGCAAATGAAATTTTATAGGTCATTTGGTTTGTGAGAACTAAGCCCCAGACTATCAGAGGAACTCCTTATTAGCACAGTATATGGATTGAAAATTCTGCACTTTTTCATACACATAGATAATCAATACTTAAGGATTGACTGATTTTTAGATATTGATTTAGATTTTTAGATATTAGATATTCTTAGCTATTAACTTTGCACCTACTGGCATAGTCCAAAGTAAAGAAGCAGGGCTAAGCAAATTCCTAGAAACCATGGGGCAGTGACTGGTTCATTCTCAAAACAAAGGTAAGCTTTGCATGAAATAGAAAATTCATGAAATATGGTTTAAAAAATGAAGAGATAAGCTGCTTACACTGGAAGTTCCCCAGACTGAATGATTTTGTCTGAGGAGAAATAACTGCTGTTTTCTCCTTGATTTATAGAGGACTTTTTTTTTTTGGCAGATGCTCAATCTCCCTCTCCCCCACCTTTCCTTGTGTACTGATCTCCACTTCTGGTAGTTTCTTATTGGGCCCCTCTGTTGCCTTTCTGTTCACCCCAGGCATGGTGCAGGGACATGGGCAGCAGGAACATTGTTACTCAGGCTATGTGCCTTATCCTCTAGCTGATTTAGGTCATAAGTCTTTTCCTCCTTCCCTCTAGTTTGATTATTCTGTTCACTATTGAGAATTAATTCTCATATGACAAATTGAAAGAATGACTCAGGATTTCTTATTTCCACAGTTATTTTTAGAGGAATTGGGTGGGTGATAGCATAATCAAAATTTCCTGAGATAGCAGAAAATTGACCAGGAATAGAATTTTTAAAGCGTATCTCCTAAAATGATTGAAATAATTTTTAGCCTGCTTGAAAGTTCCAGGTCAATATAGAAATTGGGTTGCTGAAAGGAAAATTGATTTAAATATCATCAGCAGTGGCAAATTCTCACATATTATCTATAATTTTCTCGGTAATGAAAAGACTAGATATATCTTCACAATACAAAAAAAAGTTTTAAAAGGAAATGGAAAGGTACAATTTAAGAGATCTGCTAAATTAACAGACAGCCCATAACCAGGACAAAGATAATTCTTTTTAAATCATAATATGACACTTTTGACAATAATGTGCCAGAGGGACAGCAGAAGTAGGCTGACTTGCTACTCCTGAGATCTGCCTCGCAGGCCATAGTTTGACTCAAGTCCCAGTGCACTGCATTATCAAAGCTTCCCAACCATAGTAACAGTCCTCATTCCGTGATCTTACCGGTGACAGTGTCATTTAGTGGCTTTTCCCAGTCCAAGATGACAAATGATGGGCACCCTTCCACGGTGACCACAGTGAGGTTGGAAGGTGGGTTCAGTGGTGGGCTGGTGGCGTTCCCCTCTGAGGCCTCCTCTATGGGGAACCGTTTGACGGAGTCAGTGATAGAGCAGGGCCTATTGTCAGGCTTTTGGATATATCGCACATGAGGACCTAAAGGAGAGAGGACTCTGTCATTTACCATTTTTTTGAGCTTATAAAGAAGGGGGAGGTTAACTTGTAAATATAATTATCTGTTTGAGAATATTTGGTCTCATAAGCAGATGGGTGAAAGCGGTGATGTGGATGGTTCAGACTCCTGTCTCTGGAATACATGATATGGATATTGTTGTTGATTTACCTTTTTAAGTAGGTATATCTTATGCTAATATACAAATGTAATTTGTTCCCCCTAAGCATAGTTTAAACCTCATGATTTATGGGGCATTGGAAAGGGCTTTGCTTCAGTTGTGGGCAATAATTAGCCCTACATTAAACACAGTTCTGTTTTCACCTAGTAAATCTTAAAAGCTAGACTCAAAAGGATCAAGTGGTTTCAAGTAATTTAGCTGTATCCCAGAACAAAATTAAAAAATATTTTAGGAATAAAAAACATATCAAGTACCCAACAGGATAAAATTAACAGGAAAATATTACCCATAATGAGGAAAGACCAACCTAGAACTTGCATAGATGTTAGAACCAATAGACAAAAACAATAAAGCAGTTGTCACTATAATCTACGTGGTCAAAAATTAAGACACGGAAGATATAAAAAAGACCTAAATCAAATTTCTAGAGATGAGAACTAAAATGTGTAAGATACAAAATACTATGGGTGAGATTAACACAGATATGATATTGCAAAACAAAAGATTAGTGAATTTAAAGACATAGTAATAACAACTATCTAAAATTAAAATGGAGATAAAAAAGAATTAAAAATATAAACAGCATCAGTGAGTTGTGGAATAACTTCTAGAAATATAATAAAGATGTAATTTTAGTATCTGAGTAGAAAAGAGGGGGCAAAAAAATTTGCAGAAACAATAGCCAAGAATTTTCCAAATTTGATGAGAACCTTTAACACAATAAATGAAGCTACTTTAAAATGGAGTCAGAGTTGCCATCCCCAAGGAACTGTCTTGAATGTCTTATGCCTCAAACCTTGTAATATTAAGACAGGGCAATAATCCTTGGAATAGGCCTTGGAATAGGCCTAAAGTAACATGTTTACCAAAGAACTGTCTGTAAGGATAGCAAGAAAGCAGATATTATGACTATAGTCTGATGACTATAGAATTGAAAATTAAAAACATTGTTTAGAGTTAGCATCTCTGTTAGCTTATCTGAACCAATAGAAATGCCTTCCTCCTATTGATTTAATTGTCTTCCTTCCCTTTCTCAAAAATGTCCCTTGCCTTTGTCTCCTAATCAGAACACTATTTGAGTTTCTGCCTGAATCAGTGCTTCTGGAATAGCTATTCTTTTTTATTTTCTATTTTTAATCTCAAATACATGCTTGTGGCCTCACTTTGGCTTTTTATCTTAAGGTTAACACCTCAAAACCCACAAATCAAAAAGTTCAAAGAAACCTAAGCACAACAAACATGAAGAAACTACACCAATTATAATCAAGTTTCTTAAAACCAGGATAAAAACCTTTAAAGGAAGCAGAGAAGAAATGTTATATGTAGAACAACAAAGATAAGAATCATGGCAGATTTTTCTTTGGAAAGAATGGAAGTGAGAAGGCAGTGGAGCAATGTCTTTAAATACTGAAAGAAAAAATTAGAATTCTATAACTAGTAAAACAAATATATATATTTTTTTAAGCAAAACACTTTTTAGACATTCAAAAGCTGAAAGAATTCATGACCAGCAGACTCATCATGCTACAAGAAAATTAAAGGAAGTCCTGCGGGCAGAAGGAAAATGCTGCCAGATAGAAATATGGATCCACATAAAAGAATGAAGAATGCTGGAAATAGTATATATAATATTTTTTTATTATTTAATTCTCTCTAAAGGATAATTTACTACTTAAACAAAAGTAATAATTTAGTGTGATATATACATGTAAAAGTAAAATGTATAACAACAATAGCCCAAAGGCCAAGAGGAAAAAAGCTGCTATACTAATGGTTCTCGTGCTATTCATGGATTTGTAGATTATCACTGGAAAGTAGATTTTGGTAAGTCAAAAATGCATAACTCCAAAGCAACAACAGAAATAACAAAATAAAGAGTTTTAGCTAATAAGGCAACAAAGAAGATAAAACGGAATCAGAAAAATAATCAAAAGGCTGATAAAAGAAAAGAGGGAACAGAATAAATGGGAAAAATAGAAAAAATAGCAAGATGATGATAACAGGTAAATTGCAGGAAGGAGAGAGGTGACATTACTGAAGATTCTACAGATATTAAAAAGACAGGAAAATATAGTGAACAACTTTGTTCAATAAATTTTCCAATAAATTTGACAACTTAGATAAAATGGACTAATAACTTGAAAGACAAAAATTACCAAAGCTTATGAGGGAAGGAAAAATATTATGAATAGCTCTATACCTATTTTAAAAAGTGAATTATACATAAATCCTTCCTGCAAAAAGAATGTGAGGCTCAGATGGCTTCACTGGTAAATACCACTAAACATTTAGGGAAGAAACAATACCAATTCTAAACTCTTCCAGAAAATTGAAGAGCAGAGTTCAGCATTATTATGATACTAAAACTTGACATAGCCATTACAAGAAAACCACAGACCAATATCCCTTATTGAATACAATTTCAAACAAAATTTTAGCAAATTAAATCCAACAACATATTAAAATGAAAATACATTATTAGCAAGCAGAATTTGTCCCTAGAATACAAAGTTAGTTTAAAATTAAAAAACAATTACTTCATATGTCCATCATGGATGATTGGATAAAGAAGTTATGGTGCATATATACAATGGAATATTACTCAGCTATTAAAAAAATAAAATCCTACCATTTTCAATGACATGATGGACCTAGAGGTTATTCTGCTGAGTGAAAGAAGTCAGACAGAAAAAGATAAATACCATATGATTTCATTTATATGGAAAACCAAAGGAACAAAAAGAACAAACTAATCAAAAACAGACTCAAAAATATAGTGGACAATTTGGTGATGGACAGAGAGGATGGGAGTTGGGAGGCTGGAAGAATAGGGTAAAGGGTTAAAAAATACAAATTAGTAGTTGATAGATGGTCATGGGGAGCACAACATAGGGGATGCAGTTAGAATTAATATATTGGCTAGGTGGAAAACCAGAGGTGAGAAAGAGCAATTAGAGGAAGCATTTTATAAACTCTATAAATGTTTAACCAATGTACTGTATACTTGAAACTAATAAAAAATAAAAAAAACAATATTAAAAATATTAAAAACCCCAATTACTTCATGATATTAACAAACTAAATAATCATCTCAATAAAGGCAGAAAAATAACCATACATAATCTTGCATTCATTTCTGATAATAATTCTTACCAAAGTAGGAATAGAAAGGAATGTTCTCAACCCAATGAAGCAGTGGTCCCCAACCTTTTTGGCACCAGGGACCAGTGCTCCCATGAGAATCTAATGCCTGAGACCTGAAGTGGAGCTGAGACAGTAATGCTAGTCCTGGGGAGCAGTTGCAAATACAGATGAAGCTTCATTGTCTTGCCTGCTGCTCACCTCCTCCTGTGCAGCTTTGTCCCTTAAAGGCCACAGACCAGTACAGGTCTTTGGCCAGGGGGTTAGGGACCTCTGCAATAAAGGGCATCTATGAAAAACCTACAGATAACATCATATGTAATGGTGAAAGCTGAATGCTTTTCAAAATATCAGGAATAATTTTTCTTCAATATTTTACTGGAGGCTCTAGCCAATACAAAAAGGAAAGAAAAAAGCCAGTTGGAAAGGAAGAATGAAAACTTGACTCTCAAATGATGTAGTTCTATATGTAGAAATTCAGTGGATCTACAAAAAAAGCCAATATGTTTTGTAAGCTGAAGGATATGAACTCACTGTACAAAAATCAATTATTTTTCTTTATATTAGAAATTAATGATTGAAAATTGAAATAAAAATAAAAATACTTCTATGATTTTCTATGCACTGAAAACTGTAAGACATTGGTGAGGGAGACTGAAGAAGACCTAAATAAACGGTGAGATATACCATGTTCTTAGGTAGGAAGGCTCAATATTGTATAGCTGTCAATTTTCCCCAACTGACCTATAGATTCAATGCCATTCTAATAAAAATCTAAGCAGACTATTTTTTTAGACATTAACAAGATGATTCTACAATTCAGGTAGAAATCCAAAGGACCCAGAATCACCAAAGCAACTTTGAAAAACAAGAACAGTGTTGGAGAACTAACATGACCTGCTTGCAGCACTTATTATAAAGCCACAGTAATTCAGACACTGTGGTATTGATGGAAAGGTAAATGAATCAATGGAACAGAGTGGTGAGCCCCCAGTTACACACACACTGATTTTTAACAAAGGTACAATAAAATTCAGTGGAGAAAGAATAGTTTTTTTTTTCAACAAATGATGCTGGAACATCATTAGATATCCATAAGTAATCAAATTAGCTTGTTTATTCCTTGTATCACATAAAAATTTGATTCGATATGGATCATAGACCTAAATGTAAAAGTAGAAAACTTCTAGAAGGAAACAGAGGAGGTCTTATAACCTCTGATTAGTCCATGATTTCTTAAATACAACACCTAAAATACAATCTCTAAAAAGCCAAATCGATAAACTAAACTTCATTAAAATTAAACAGAGCCACCACACACTGGGAGAAATATTGCAAAGCCATGTATCTAAAAAAGGTCTCCTATCCAGAAAATAAAAGACTCAAAATTCAACAATAAGAAAATAAGCAATTCCATAAGAAAAAGAATGTATAAAAATTTTGAACAGACACACCAGAAAAAGATATATGGATGGTAAATAAGGACATGAAAAGATGTTCAGAATTCTTAGTCATTAGGGATTTGCAAAGTAAAATCACAATCAGATACTACTAACACATCTGTTTAAATGGTTGAAATTAAAAAGACTGACCATACCAAGTGTTGGCAAAGACGTGGAGAAACTGGCACTCTCGTACACTGCTAACGGAAAGGTAAAACAGTACAGTGACTGTGGAAATGGTTTGGTAGTTTCTTAAAATAGTAAGTATACACTTACATATAATCTAGCCATTCCCCTCATGAGCATTTGTCCAAAAGGGATGAAAGCATATGTCTATACAAAGACCTGTACATTAATGGTTACAACAGCTGTATTGATAACGTAAAAAAAAATTAGAGACAACTTAGTGGTGGACCAGGAGAGGGAGGGAGCAATTGGAGAAATTGTTTTATGAACAATATAAATGTCTGTCTAACCAATGTACTGTATACTTGAAACTAATTTAAATAAATTTATTTTAAAAATAAATAAAATCATAAAATTAAAAAAAAAGAGACAACCCAAATGTCATGAACAGGTTTAGTAAATAAATTATTATATATTCATACAATAGGATATTTAGTAATAAAAAGGAATGGACTTTTAATACATGCAGCAAAATGGATGATCTCCAAATAATTATATGGAGTAAAAGAAACCAGACCAAAAAAAAAACAGCTTATACATTTATACAAAATTCTACAAAATGCATATTAGCCCATAGTAAAACAGATTGATGGCTATCTTGGAAGTGGAGGTTGGTAGGAGGACTGAAAGGGAGGGATTACAAATTTGGGGAGGTGGTGCCTACATTCATTACCTTGATTGTGATGATGGTTTCTTGGGTGTATACATATGTTAAAATTGATCAGGTTTCATACTCAGCACAAGATATTGCAAAAGAAAAAATACTGGGCTCTATATTATATTACATCTCTTCTACTTTGTTAGATTAGATTACTGCTCGAAAATATTCTTTATATCCAATTCTTGATTTGAGTTTGGCTGTGTGATTTTCTTTGGCCAATCAATATTAGCAGGTGAAATACAAGAAGGAGCTTAAAATATGGTTGTGTATTTGGATTCTCCCTCTCTTTGTCTAGTCATGAGAATGGCTTCTCCTGGGCCACTCTTGGTCCTTTATCCTGGGCACCAGAATGAACAGATGAGAATCCGACCTGGCTCAAACCCACAAGAGGCCCAACTGTACCTGCTGCTAGAGGCAGGACCAACCAGCCAAGAACATCCTAGATTAGCCAACCCCCATGTTAATATCATGATGGTGGCCTGTACACATCTGAGAAGTAAATCCTTATTACAGTATGACATTAAGATTCTGTGGTTGTTTATCACACAGCAATAGTCAAATGATATACCCACTGAAGATAGCCTTGTCAAAGCTAAGATTTGTGACTAATCATACATACCTTTAAATCTGGGCTTTCCAAGAGGATCAGTTTCTCTTGTTGGACTTGAGCTAAAGTCAGTCGCATTACCTGAGGATAGAATATAGGAAACACTTTTGGCAAAAGATAAAGCTTCATGATACAATAAAAAGTAGTGAAGACTATAAATATTTAATATACCTTCTGGTCAACTGCTCACGACTTTGATTTCCATTATTATTATTATTCATATTACCCTCAATAAAGGCCTTTTAGTTCTGCTGCAGGTGTTCTCGAGTGTAATAAATAATGATTTAAAGATTATAACCAAGTAGCTAATACTCACAGATAAATTAAGAGCTGTGTGATTAGTAATGACATGTGATTTAGTAAGAAGCACTGGGCAATCTAGATCTTCTCAGGAAGGCTTTCTAAAAAAACTTAGGCACTTTGTAAAGGGAAGGAACATATTCTATACTGAAGCATTAAAAATAAGTATTATTTTAAAAGACTCATATTAATTGTAAAATTGAGTAAAATAGATGATCCATAACTGAGATTCTTTTCCCCTTAATTTGAAATCTTTTAGTACTTCGTAGCTAAGCATCCAGTGGGAAGTGACTGATCTACTAACCAAGATATTCTCCAGAGGCGGGAGCTGTTGGTTGCCTTTTATCTATCTCCGTTCTCTCTGAGGGGGCTCCAGTAGGTCTGAGTGTTGCTCTCGAGGGTGGGGAAGTCACTAGGCCTGATGAAATGATTCCTATAATGGAGAGACAAAGTAGTCAGATTTCATAGGAGCACTGCCAAGTGCTCTATTTATTTATCCAATAAATATTTATTAAGCACTTACCATGCAGCTTGATGCTATATGCCAGGCTTGGAGAGAAAACAAGCTCTGGTATGTGAGCCAATATTCTGAAGCATTATAGATAATGTGAAAGAACTGGATAAGGTCACAGAGAGGGGAGGGCATAGTAATGTTTATGGGGAAAGATAAAGGGTTTTGGCTGGGGGAAGGCAGAAATGTCTTCACAGAGGAAGTGCCAATAAAGAAGAGAAGTGATCAGTAGGTAGGTTTGAGAGCTCTATTCTAGTCAGAGGTTGCCAGAAGAACCAAGTCAGGGAAGCATGAAACTATTTGTTATGTTTAATGTGAAGGGGTGAGATCCAGGAGTGCTCTGGGGTGCAGTGAGGGCTGAGAGTGGAGGGGCAGAGAAGGGCAGATAATAAAGAACCTCACGTACCATGGATTTGGGCATTATTTTTCAGCAAGGACCACTGAAAGATTTTCAAAAGGGAAGTAACAAGATCAGACAAGAATAGGATGAATGGTTGGAGTACAAGGCTGGTGGCAGAGAGAGAAGTAAGGAGACAAAGCAGTTGTGCAGGCAAGGGCAGGGGAGGTGAACTATAGCAGCAGTGAGACTGGACAGAAGAGGTTAGACATGAGAGATGTCAAGGAGATGGAATGGCCTGATGTGGAGATTAACTGGCAGTCATGGGAGGTGTAAAGAAGAAAAAGATTTCTAAGGTAACATCTGTGATTCTGGCCTAGCAGTCAGAACAGTGCTGCTTTCAGATGTTATATACAAGTGTCTCCTCTACTAAAAACACTAATATGTCTTCAAAACTGGATCTATCCCAAGGTCTGGGCAAGTCTGGGAGTTTAGAGTACAATGGAGGCCAGATTGGATCTTATAGTCCTCTTGGGAAAAGGAATCATTCTCAGACAATAAATAATCAAGGGGTACAAGACTGACCCAAAGACTATGGCCCAGTAGGAAATCATGGATGAGTCACTCAGATGGGCTTCTGATCTGACCTGTGCAAATGCTCCTGGTGGAGGTGGGCCTCAATGAGAAGGCAAGCAAAAAACAAGAGAAGTTGAACTGTAGCTCTTAGGAGCTTTTTAGAGTTGGCGGGCCCAGCAGGAAGTGTTGGCAAAGCACTTTCATCCTAGCAAGGAGAGGGCAACTTGGAGGCCTCAGTAGATCTGGAGACAGGGTACAAATGGAAGATGCCACATGGTAGCCTCCGACTGTACTCACGGGCATCTGTGAGAGAGGACATGTTCAGAACTCTCCCAGAACATTTTGTTGATTCCTGAATTCAGCATGTACTTTATGTGATGATAATCAGGGCAAAACTGTACATTCGCCCTTGTTTGTCTTTGACTCCTCAATACAGCCACTTCCTCTGAGTTAGAGGTCAATAGCAAGAGGTGGGTGGGGAGCCAGAGTTGATTAACAAGTTAACTCTGGAACATCTTCATGGTTCTTCAGGCCAGGTGGACTATACCAGAGTTACACTTACTGACGGGAGGGAACAAGGTTTTTATATGGCAGGAACCAAGGCCATGTTGCTGCAGCTGAAGACACAGCCTCACAGGGAAGCTCTGTGTGTCTTGGGTCCCCCAAATTTTTCACGGGAGACACTCAAGCATCACTTTCAGTCTGTGACTCACTCAATTTGACCCCAGATTTCAATGAATGAGGAAAACCAGATGTCCTCACTGGGGCCATATCCCTGACTCAGGGAGACACCAGAAGCATGGGTAAGAGGCTGAATCTTCCTTCAGCTGATGGGGAAAATAACTCAGTTCATTTTGCATGTGATATACCATAAAAGCTTCTCCATCATCACACCCTCCTTTTATCCTACAAAAATAGTGACATCCATTCCCTTTCACATAAACGTTTACCACTTTCATCTTTCACAGCTGTCTTTAACACTTTTATTCTAATTTCATCTATAAAATATTTAGGAAGTAGTGATGGTGGAGAGAGGGGAGAAAGATAGGGAACATGCTGTGATTTGCTGGTAAGTCCAGTGGAAAAGCTGTTAAGAGAAATGAGGAAAAGCTTTGCTCTGGACTGGTTCGGTTTTCACCAATTCTTAATTTCATTAATTTATTCACTTGGCCATTACTTATCAAATATCCTCTATGTGCCAAGTACCAGATTTGGTTCTGGGAAGTCATAGAAAATGTACCAAGGACTCTATCATCGTGGAGTACCTAGCCTAGTAGCGAAAGACAAGCATGCAAACAAACAGGTATACAACAATTTGCTCTTTGCTCTAACACAGGTGTGTGTCAAGGACCAGTAGAATAGAGAAGCAATTCTAAGACCACTTTGAGGAGCTGGAGAAGGCTTCTTCAAGAAAAGGGTGAAGTATGAGTAGCCCAGGTGACTATGGGAAAGAGACAACATAGGTCAAGGCATAGAGGTGAGAGGCAGCTTGTCTTCTCAAATATATTTCTGCCTTGTGGCACAGTCTAGAGCTGCTAATATTTTAGTCTCCAATCTTTCTCCTGCTACCATAACACTAGAACCAGCAAGAAGACTGGTATACAGGGGAACTTTTAATGAGATGTATAAGAGTTCACTTTAGAAGACAGAATGATAAGCTGATGAAAGAGCATTACATTTTCCATTATCCCTGGTGGGTTGGCAACATATAACATCTTGTCCAAAATCATTCACTTCTTGAAGGGCCTGAGTCAGCTTCTGTCTTGGCTCCAAGCACACAACATCTAAGAAGCACACTGGCCTAAATGCTCAGAGATGGTTTCTTTCACCCCACCCATCCAGAATACGATTTCTCAAAGCTGTAATTTACCATGTCTGGTCTTCAGACACAGGCACGTGTCACACAAACCGAGGGCTTGTCCATTGCCTGAACTATTACACCAAGAAGGGCTTGTGGTTGGCTAGTAAAACTGAAATCATGGATGGATAAGGAATGTATGAGACTGACATACCTGCACTTCCTGGCTTTCCAGTGACATTATTTGGTGGTAATGGTTTTCTTCGTGGGGGTGTTGGTCTAGGTGCCAAGGGTGGGCGATGAGTGCCCGGAGTTGTAGCTAAGAGATTATATTACAGATAAGGCTGTCAAAAGGATTCGCTCTATAAAAATCACAGGTTTTTAAAAAATAAAACATTTGACAACTAATAGTTTGATGACAGAAAATAGATTCTATAGAAAATGAGTAATATTTTCTGATATTCTTCTAATGTGCATAATACACCAAGGGATAATGAAGCACATTAGCATATTAAAAAATCCTCTAATTATAGATAAAATTATAGGTATATTTGCCTTTCGAAAGGATGTATAGATGTACAGAATTTAACATCTTTATTTTCCCATCTAGACTCAACAGTAGCATTTCTGAGCTTCATTGTCTCCAATTGCCTTTAATTTTGATACTACAATACTTACACCATTTTAGCTTTAAATTGTTAAAGCATATAATTTCTTCTTTAGTGGGTGATCCTCCCCATCCCTCAACTCTATTATGTGTTTAGAATTAAGTGAACACTTTCAGAACTTAAACAATTACAACAAGTGAGCCCTGATGGCAGAAGTTATAACACTGTGCCTGTGAAGAGCAGGGTTGCTGTGAACAGCTGTGCACAGCACAGGGGCACCTGGCCAGAAGTATGAGCCTGATGGGAGCCAAAGTTTAACATTCACTCTGCTCACCCACCCACAAGCCCTGGTGCAGGGCTGCCAGCCCTGAGTAAGGGCACACTTTTCTAAATGGGTTGCCTAAAAGGCTGAGGGAAGAGGTATCATTTAAAAATTGCATACAGTGTATACTTTGCACAAAGGCTGTAAAGACTAGAGGTGCCTGGATCAGTCTACCTAAACCCAATTTTTCTTTTAAGTCTCTGTTATAGCTTAAAAATTCATCTCTTTCTTTGCATCATACATGTTTGCTTAAAAATCTTCAGGTAAAATTGACAATCCAGGAAAATGCCCTCTAGCTTTAAGTGCTTCTTAGGATACCAGGAAGTGTGTGTGTGCATGTATGCATGGGGGCAGTGAATGGTACTGGTAGAATATCTGTAGCTCAGATATTAATACACCAGTTTAGGTTTCACAGTGTCCTTTGAGAAAGCACAGAGTTCTTATTCAATGCAAAGATATTCCAAGTCACTGAGTATATAATTTTAGCCTAAAATATAGAGCATAGTCTTAAATTAGAAACATAAATCATTTCAGGCAAAAGGATATTGTAGTAAATTACACAAGAGTAAAGCTGGAACATGATGAAAACTAGAACCCACAGTGACTCTTCAGCATTTGTCCATTTTGGCCTCTCAGAATGTTATGCAAAGTAATTATTCAATTGGTACTCCATTAGAGGTTCTCCTTAATGTTTAATTTGTGCACAGAGCACTTTTCACTTCTCCATAGATAAGATTTTCAAATGTTTTCCTAGCAACCTGCATGTCCCATTAGCACGATGCCAACGCTTTGGGGGCCGGGCAGAAGCAGCTGTTTTTGATGCAACAGGTGATACTGTAGTTACTGCCCACGTTTCAGCAAAGAGCTGAGTAAGTGAGTCAGCATCTTACTCCTTACCTGTTTTCTTTGTGAAGTCTACTGACACATTTCCACCAGTGCCCAATGGCTTCAGAGCTTGCTTGACCCCTATGAGTAGAGATAGGAAAAGGGAATAAATATGTAGCCAAAATGTGCCAAATATTCTTCTTCATGGAAACTTGGTAGAGCTGTCAGTGATAATGTGCATTCTTTGCACAGCAGGGACACTGGTAATTTTGTGCCCAGATGTTTTAATTGGCTTCTCCCATCTACATACAGAAAAAATTCAAAGGCCTATATTCCTTGATTGTGATATTTTCTCTTGAGTTAACATTTGATTATAGATTATGGTTTTGTCTTAATTGTCCATGATGCCCACCCTGCACTGCCTTCCTGTGTGGTACTGCCTCGCCAGGAGAATTTCATCTATAGTAACCAGCCCTTTTTTTTTTTGCCCATATTCATGGATACATTTTGTGGCTTTTTTAAAAAAATTTTCCTTTAACCACTTTAGCCCCATAAAAAAATCTTAAAATTCCAGTGTGTTTGGGTTTATACTTAATGGATTGACTTTTAAAATATTTCTGGAAAGACCTTTGCCACCTGGCTGGTTATGCCACAGACTAGATATGTACCTTTGAGATTTGTAAATTAGGCCTGGGCAGGCTTATAACACCAAACTGCTATTTGGAAGAAACTGATCTGAAAATTACTTTGTGTGATATTTTATCTCCTAAATTTTTCAAACATAATCTGGTGGTTATTACTCAGCCATTCCCCTAAATACTCATGCCAGGAGTTTGAGTGGCTACCCTAAAGGTAGAGAAAACTGATTTAGATTTCATCCTATTTTATTTTTATTATTCTTTCACATTATAAAATAGTTATCCCTGATGTGGCTGATAGCCTTCTATTTATTGAGAATAGAAACAGACATTTTTAGGATCTCAAAAATAAGTATCATGTTAGATATAATGGCTTACCCTAAAAAACAAATCCATACTCTGAGGACTTTACTATAATTCACATATTAAAAAATAAGAACATTTAATTAAGATACTAGTTAGTACATTAACAATGACAAGCACAAACACAACCAGAACCTTGTTTTGAGGGCTGTGTTCCAAGGACTCTGTAGGGACATTACACAATCTCATTAATGTGCAGGCTCTGTTGGATAGTATTCCCACATTAATTTATAAAATTAAATTATTAATTATAATTACTGTAATATAAATTAATGTTATTATTGATATTAATGTTATGATCATTAACATGCATCATTAACATTATTAAAATTATAATTATGATTAACATTAATTTAGGAAATCTAATATTGCAATCCCACATTCTGCTATTTGAATAAGAGAATAAATAAAATCATGGTGATTGTTTGTATGGAATCCTGAATTAAATGTTACTTATTGTGGTAGGAAAAAAAATGTTTCTGGGGTCAATGACTATTTTGTGGCTAATTCCACAGGCATGGTGAAAACAAATGTTCATTAGTCTTCTTCTTGTGCCCCACTGTAAGTGGTAATGGGGCCAGGAAAATGACTCATTGGGTGATTGCTCTGGCCATGGCATATGGAAATGGAAAATACTTCTATCTGTGTCACTGGGATAACCTGGCTTGGTGAGATTTAATTTACTACTATTGTTTGAGGATAAAGAATGTATAATATGCTGTAGAAGGTTAGTAGCTGCATATGTCTTCAGTAGATTCTGCTTTACAGTCTTTCACCATTTTTTTTACCCTTAAAAAAAAAAACCTAAGTATTCTGATTCAACACTGTGCAAGCACCTTCCATGTTCGTTACCTGATTTGATCTTTACAACCCTTCTGTGTGGGAGATACCATTCAGGTCCCACAGATGAGGAAACCCAAGGCAAGGGTAGATTAAGCAATTTGCCCAAGGACACACAGCTAGAAGTGGTGGGATTCAGACCCACTTGCACCTGGGTCCAAAGACTCTCTCTTAAGTACTAAGTGGGATAGTACAGACTATTGTCTTTCTCCCACCATTTTCTTCCTTCTCTTATTCCTTATAACAATTCTAAGTGTCTTTAGCTCTAGAGTTCTATACTCTATCTTTTGGATGGTTTGAAGTACCACCACTGTGTAAGCAGTAAATAGCCATGACAGACAAGCATGTATAATCCAGGCATGCCACTGATTTGTGGGACTCAGAATAACATAAGGCTGACAGAACCCAAGTATATGCAGATCCACCAAGCCACAAGTTGATGAAATGGATATTTAGGAGAGAATCTGGAATTCTTCAGGATTACTTTATGAATAAGACTATGTAAATAAACTCTCCTGGCCTCTTTTCTAATTAAGGTAGAAATCAGTAGAAACCAGCCATTTTCTGTTATTTTCTCTGATCATACTGTTATGATCCTGAAATGTAAGAATCCAAATCAATATAGCATCAGCTGATAAACTGGACTTTCTCAAGCCTTTAGGACAGTAAAAGCCAGTAGTGGATGAAAACTATGGTTAACAGTTCTATAAAAAGCAGCTGTGGGGCTTGGAGAATGAGCATGGAACTGGGGACAGGAGACTGAACTCCAGTTCTGGCCCTGCCTCCACCTAGCTGTGGTTTGCATGTCAGCCAGGCAGCAGTATGAGGACAGAGCCTGGAGACCAGTGAACTTCTGTTGCCCTGAATCAGAGGAGAGCAAGGGAAAGCCAAAGATAGCTGAGAGGCAATGGGAGGGAAAGGAGGAAGCCAGTAGGAGATACTGCAGAGACAGAATACTCAAGAACTGGCAGTCGATCAAACTGTCTGGCCCAGATTGTGACCTGAATTCTTTTTCCTGCAGGCAGGATTAATCCACATATTTTCTAAAGGGCAGAATTGGCTTTGGAAGCACCAACACTTGAACTTCAGTGTGAGCCCCCAACTGCCAAATGGGAGTTCTCCAAAACCCTCTGGATTTACATAATTCACCTCTTAGGAATTTATTGTTAAAAATGAGGTAATAATTCAGGTATTTTTAACCATGGTAACAAAAGCTTTGCAAAGAAACAGTAAACTGGGCACCAATTTCCAAATGTATCAGAGACTATTCCCTGGGACCAAAAAGGGGAAGTATTTATGGATAATTGGTCCCTTTACCCTTGTCTCCAGGTGTTAGAACCTGGCTAAAAAGTCAGGCGTGATGAGCCAGCAGACTGGAAGATTTAGCCATAGCTCAACCACATCCCTCCCCTTGGAGGGGCCTGGGTTCTGGCTGTCAAGGAAACTCCATGTTGAGGCAGTGATGTACACCTCACTCAGGTGTAAAGAAGGGAGTCTAGGTTTCCAGTATTGAACATATCTGTCACACCACATATGCCAAGGAGGTTTCCAAGTTACTTTGCCTAGCACGTAATGGTGCTTCAATAAATGTTTTTTAAATGAAAGAATAGCTGTACAACTCCGCAGCTTTCTTCTATAGGGAGAAAGTTGGGGAGATTGCTTAACACAGAGTCAGCAAACTTCCCTATCAAGGGTCAGACAGTCAATATTTTCAGCTTTGTGGACCATATATCTTTGTCACAACTGTTCAACTCTGCCACTATATTGTGAAAGCAAGCTATGTTTCAATAAAACTTTATTTACAAAAATAAACAGTGAGCTGTATCTGGTCTGTGGGGCTGTAGATTATGTGATCCCCTGTCTAGTGCATATTTGTTGCATCTCTGGAGTCAGATCTCAAGTGAGTTATAATATGTAGAACATATCAGTTAAGCTGAGACACAGCTCTGAAAACCATGAAAAAACAGAGTGCTGGAACAATGACTTACCTAAAAACTCAACCTCTGCGAGCTACTTTCTAACTTTCAAGTGGAGGAATATCTATAAATATCAGGATGAAATGCACATAATGCAGGAAAAATATTTCCAATAATGTTATGAAGTAAGAAACTTGTCTTAAGATGGCTTAAAATTTTCTGCAGTTTATGGAATCATTGTAAGATTTTTACAGAGGCCCAAATAATCAAAGGTCAATAGTTTTGAGGCCTTAGAATCTTTCTTTAGTCTTCGAAAGGCACAGTCTTAAGTGGCCTAAGACCAAAAAGAATAGACCCTATGCATCCTAAACATTTCCTTTATCAACAGATTTTTTTTAATGTAAAATATCTGGGCTGAAAACTTCACAAGGAAAACTATAGGAAATGTATGTGAGATGGATAATAAAAATAAATATTTTCTTTAAGACGTCAACAGACACAGAAATGCTGTCTCATTGAGACTCAACAGAGGCTAGAATTGACTGTGGAGGAGATAGTAGGACTGAGTCAGAGAAGAAAATAAACTTAATGTGAATCTCTGTTTCTGTAAACATATCAGATGGAAATTTTGCAGAATCAAAGTAAGGTAGACACATGTAAGTCTATAATCTGGAGAGAATAGATTTTAAACATTCTTTTTTTTTTCTTATCAATTTCTCAAAACATGCACTAGGCAAATAGTCTGAGAGCTGTTAAATTTTCCCTTTATAATATGCTAAATAATGTCATCTGTGATTTCCAATTTTTATACTATTTGCTTCTTTTCCTGCCTTATTGCACTGGCTACACACTCCACTACTATTTCCAACAGAAGTGGTAAAAATAGAAATCCTTGCTTGTGTTCTCGATATTAGGAGAAAAACACTTTGATTTTCGCTGTTAAGTATGATGTTAGCTGTATATTTTTCACAGATCCCCTTTATCAGTGAGGAAAATTCTTTCTATTCCTAGTTTTCTGAGAGTTTTCAGCACAAATAAATTTTGAATTCTGTCTAATGATTGTTTTTTGTATTTATGGAGATGATCATATGATTTTTCTCCTTTTTTCTGTTAATGTGGTGAATTACACTAATTTGTTTGAATGTTGAACCAACCCTGTATTTTTGAGGTAAATTTCATTTGGTGGTTATGTATTATTGTGGTAAATATGCAAATATACCACCCCGATCTCTAATCAAGGCTCTCTCAACTGAGGCTGACCCTGAATGAGCTGATGATTGGAAGCTATCTGCTGATATCGCTCTCTGCAGGTGGGCAGCAAGCCTTTCGCTGAAAGGAAATCCCAATAGACAGACATCAGAACATAGAATAGGTGCAACAGTTTGTGTGTGTGTGTGGGGGGGGGACGGGTGGAGGTGGAGGAAGGAAAGGGGAAACGTGAGCTCAGCTTTGTCTACCTGTGCCCACCGACCCCTTTCTACCAGCAATTAAGTAATTAAATTGAAGAAACCCTGGTAAGAGATCATCCTTCCATAGTCAACAGTATTGTAATGGCTGTGTGTAGAGCAAGATAGATGCTAGAGTAATCAGGGGGATCACTTCATAAACTATATAAATGTCTAACCAATGTACTGTATACCTGAAACAAAAATAAAAGATTTAAAAAAAGAGATCATCCTTCTAAAGCTAAGTTAGATCAATTAATACATAGTTCATTTCATCTACACAAGAGGATAATTAATGTCAGTTTGTGGCCCTGAAAAAAAATGTTTATATTGCTGAAAAACTAAAATATAATGACCGTCTTCCCTTTGAAAGATAGTTAGCATTTTCCTAGTGAGAATCAATGCTTCATTGTACTGAAGGTTGATGGCTTTCAAAATTGATCATAGCTAGTTGTTCTTTCATTTGCTTTGTTGATATAAATGCTTTCTTCTATTTGTACTTAGACAAACTCAAGGGAATTACTTTGAATATTAAGAAGTTGGCTCTGTTTAGAGCCAGATTGTTTATGTCAATTGGAGACGCCATGCATTGCCTAATCCCACAGTTGGGAAGAATGAAAGGAGAGGCTGAGCACAAATAGATGCCAGAATGCTTTCTTACTTTTCAGGAGTCAGAAATTTACAGTAATTGCATCATTAATTGATTTGAATGGAAGGGAATTCCTAGAACTTCAGACACTGTAATAACCTAGTACAAAAAACACATTCTAAAATGAATCCAAATGTTGTTACATTGACTATGTTCAGATATTATTCATATCTCTTTCTCATTAGGGAACCATCATGGGTTGATTAAATAAATTCTAAGTTCATGCTTTCTTTACATAAACAAGTGCAAGATTTGTACAATTTAGAAAATATTACAGTGAAATTATGCAATCCCATATTGAGGTATAGAAAGTATTATTTATTCGCTCAGTGAGTTGGTTGTTTGAACTTTTGTTCTAGTTATCTGTATGATGCCTAGTCCCATAGATCTGACTGGATTAGTGTGATGCCATTTAATTAAACTGAATGATTTGTAACATTAATATGACTGTAACAAGGGTGATCAACTGCTAATTGCTCTTGTTGTTTAACTATCATATTCCAGATTGCTAACAGATGCAGGTCTTCCAAAAAAATTATTATAGTGGTATTTGTGAAATTATAAACTTGAAAATGAAGTCATTACGGTCTCAAAGACCAAACCTGCAAATGGAAAATGGTTTGAAATTAGGGACAACAGCTATTTTGATATTTTAATTCAGTAATTCATATTAATTAGGATCTTTTAAAGAATCAAGACTATATATGGCTGCTAATTTAGTGGCCTGGATTTAGAAAGATGAAAAATTCCTTTTTAATGTTTTCAGAGACATTTGAAATTTTGATTTTGGAATGAATTACAATTTTCAATTCCAGTTAAGCTAAGAACTTCCAAATTTGGTAAAAAAAATTATTGAAGTGTGACTTCAACAAAAGTATAAAAATTGAATGAAAACATTTATAGTTTTGGTGGTATCAAAAGGACATAAATTTGTGATTATCACCTGTTCCCATTATGTTTCCTCTGGGTGTCCTACTGGGTTTGGGTCTACTAGGCCTTGTAGTTATCTTATTCAGAACTACAATAAAGTGGGAAATAAATAGTTCAGACATTTTCTTATTAAAAACTTGCATCCAAGAAAAATGAAACTTCCCAGAGAATTGTAAATCACTTAACCAGACAATAAAAAAAAATGATGGCTTACCAAAAAATATTATGCAGAATACGTAAAACCACAATTCTGATTTAACAATCATAGAGTTGGATTTGGGAATAAAGACTTGAGTTCATACTTTTAAGTGATCAGTGGGCTTGAGAAAAGACACTGGCAAAAGGAATTTCTATTTCTAAGTGGGAAATATCTCGCCTTATTTATAAGCACTACGTACATTCCAAAACAGATCAGAAGAAAGATCAGGACTACCTATTCCAATGAAAAACCCAAACTTGAAGTATATTTATTTGATATATCCTTAGTTTATAACTCATAAGATTGTGGTCCTTTCTCAGGAGTCTCTAGGTACAGATGCTT
This sequence comes from Eidolon dupreanum, assembly GCA_028627145.1. NCBI lineage: Eukaryota > Metazoa > Chordata > Mammalia > Chiroptera > Pteropodidae > Eidolon > Eidolon dupreanum. The sequence continues at coordinate 92,544,066 of CM053507.1, forward strand.
CTTGAAAATCATGGCACAAGTCCATAACTAAACACAGAACTGTGATAAAACCATTGAAATTTCTCTTCTGCTTTGTTAAGAGCCATAGCATTACCAAAACTTTAAGAGGTCACCTATTTTATCCTCTGTTTAGAAGACTCTTTAAGGTAAAGCATCAAGTGTATTGCAGTTAAGAGAGCAAGCATGGGAGCCTAGCTGCTTGACTCTGAATCTTCTTCCTAGTTCTCCTCATGCCTTAGCCCCTCTCACTGTACCCCAGGACATATGGTGAGCCCTTGGTCAATGTTAGCCATTACTGCCTCTGCTTCATTATTTTGTAGAAATGTTTAATATAACTAACCACACATTAAGCCATCAACAGCTATTATGACACAAAAGTTGCATGGAGATATATTTGTTTATAAAAGACTTCTGTGCCTAATTATCTTTAGGAGTTGGAGGAGTAATCAAAAAGTATATATATATGGATTTTCCATAAACCAAAGGATAGAAGACATTATTTGTTTTTTCTTTCATGTGCCTGGTGAGATGTTCACCATGAACATTAATTTGTAAGCCAGTTTCGTCATTTAAAACTTCAAGAAAACTTCTTAGAATCACAGTGAATAAAAGGCAGATAACACCAGAGTCTTTAGTCTAACTCATGCTTTATTTAGCATAGAAGCAATTAAATGGACCAAATCAAGACTTCCAGTTAACTTTTCTCTAATGAGCTCCAGTGAGAGAGATTATAGAACCTTTGGAGAATTTATTAAATTTAAAGTATTTTCCAATGTTTAATTATCAATTTATTTTTTTGTTATTTACAACTTTTATGATGTGGTTTTTTCTTTTTCTTTTAGTAATATGAAGGAATCAAGTAAAAGTGTTTTCCGAGAACAAGAGCCTTTTATACTGAAGACATCACTTTTTTCTTAAAAAGATAAATAACATTTATTTTAAAGCAAGTAATATGTCATAGCTAATGCTGTCTCTATAATTGACATGAAAATTAGACTCTCTGTGTGCGTGTGTGATTTATGCGCAAATAGTATTTTTAAAATACTTTTATACTGATAAAGTTTCATAGTGGTCTCTGAATCTGATCCTGTTCAAAAACCTCAGTCAAGTCTTGTCACTTCCATGGATTTATCATTACTTCTACACTTATCCACAAAAATTGGAATTTCTTTATGACCTTTATTTAAATTTAAGGAAACATAGCCCTCCTTTGGGTGTTTTGGTACATTTCCTATTATCTCAGATGTGCTGATTATTTATTCATCAGAAAAAGAAACAACTTACCAGGTCGGGTGTGTGCTTTGTCTGGTATTCTGGGCCTCATAGGAGTAGTGTACAATCTATGTGGTGCTGAAACAGAGGAAATGCTTCATATTTAATAACCAACACTCGAAAGCCCACTAAAGGAAGATTTAGCACCCTAGGGACCAACAGGTTGTGCACTTTGCATGGAAGTAGAAAGAACATTCTGCAACCTCCAATTATGCATTACAGAATTGATGCTAAAGGAAAATAAAATATGAAAATATTTATGACTTGAAGTTAAAGACAGACATTGTCAGAATGAGGTAGGTCATTTGTATGTGTGTTAAGGAGTTATCATTTGGTCCATGTTTTTCAAGGGCATTTATTTTACCAGATAGCTGCTTAAGAGGGTAAACATATAAGCCAACTATGCATCCATTCATCCATCATCCATGTGTCCATGTGTCCATCCATCCATCCATCCATTCATTCATCTTTCTGTTCGTCCTTCCACATTGCTCAATCAGGTAGTCACTGTGGAACATTATTTTGCCAAAGAAGGCAGGTAATCTTAAAGGAGAAAAGGAAAATGTTTTTAGGTAGGTAAAAAGAAAAGAAATCATAAACGTGATTTTTATCAAACTGTCTTAATTCATAAACCCTAAAATAGTTACTTAGTACCATCTATTAAAGTTTTAGAAATGAGAGAAAATGACCTTTGCTATTCTGTCCATCAAGAGAGGGAGAGCAAGAACTCAGACAAACTTTGGGAACAATACATCAATTCCTCATTTCTTGCTCAAACCAGGGCCTGAACAATGAGGACTTCTACTGAAAATTTTTGAATAAATTAAAAAAATTAAACAACCACTATAAGCAGGTAAATTTATGAGAAACTTAACTGACGTATTTTTGCTTCTTAAGGTTTTAAAGTGTGCATTCATCTAGGAATTGATCTGTCCTTCCCTTCCCTCCTCTGCTTCCTTCAACATCTGCCTCCCGCCTCCGAATTTCTTGGTAATGCTTTAGCTAACACTGGAAAGAAATTTTCTTGCAAACTATGTAAGTAAATTACATCATTTCATTGGTTTTGCTCACATCTTGACTGGGTATTTATGTAACCATAAATCAGCAATGCTTTGCCTACCAAGTCAAAAAAAAAATACACCTGCAAAACAGATTATAACATAGCTCATTTATAAGCTCCCAATGTAAAGACTGATGAGCAGGATTTTGCCATACTTCAGGCCAAAAACAGCAGACACATACTGAAATTCTCTGTAGGTTTAGTATGGGCCTTTCAAAGTACAATAACTAAAGCGAACAGAGGTACTGATATTATAAAATATGAATTCTTGCACACCTTAAAATGCATGATGATGATTAGCCAACATTTTTAATTTTTTTGAGCATGGTAGGATTCTCTGCCAATTTAACATATTTCAACTTTTTTTGTTAATTTCTTCTATGTTAGATTGCTTTCACTTAAAGAACTGCAACAATCATGGTTCTTATTAGTCTCATTTTAGAACAACTATAAATTTTAAAATTTTATACAGAAAAGAGACTTAGAGCAGAACATAGGACTATATTCATTATTTCAAGGCCACAGGATCAGAATTTTTTCCCACAGTCTTTACTTAAATCTAGAAAGAATTTTTATAAAAGAGCTAAAATATAACTTAAGTTTAGGCTGTGAGTTACTCATATAGTTCATTACCAAATATGAAATGGTCTTGAGAAAACTGCTCTAGGGTTTTAGTTTTTAACTAAAGAAGACAAAGGAGCTTTGTGACAATGTAATTATGTAAATATCATATCCACATACTCTTTGGTGACTAACAATAAAATAATTTTAAAAGATGGCTTCATATCTGAGTTTTATAAAAATCTATTTAAAAAGAACATTAAAAATACTGTATGAAAATAACATCAAAAATAAACAAGCAGGGGTTACCTCAAAGGACCCATGTTCTGCCCAGTATAGGGAGAGGCAAAAGAGGATTTAGCTTTCCCTGGGTGGGGTAGGAATTAGTGGGGTGAACAGAGTAAAATCATCAAAATATTTTGCAAATGCCTCTGGCCAAGTGGATTTCTACTGTTTATAATTATGAAAAGGGCAAAGCAGAGGAGCTTGAATATTTCAGGGATGTAGAGTGCTGCTGGGAATTGTCTCAGTAGACAAAGGGGCCAGGGAACCACAGAGGAGAGGTATTGAAGATTCCAGCAGGCTCATGCCATAGGTTTTAGAGCACTTTGGAGCACTCAGACCCCACGGCTGAGGGCTTGGACAGGTTGTGGTGCATGCATAGGCAGAGTGCGAAGATCAAGAGGATTAATTTTATTCCTACAGCATTTCTCTCAAATTGTTGTGTGCTGTCCTGTGCTGCTAATGCGTGATGTTAGCAACGCAATACAACATGTTAAAAACAAACGTTGACTGAACTCTTCAGCAGAGCTCAGGCACATATTGATGAGGGTTGGGCCAAAAGGTATTCCTAGTGACACAACATGCCTTTCCTAAAACTGACCCTCTACTCCCAAGCAGGGTTAGTGGGCTGGGCCAGGTTCTGGATGCTGCTCTCATCCTTAAGACGTGTCCTTTCCTAGGATGTCCTTTGTCACCTCATGCAAATGAATCTCTGGTGAGCCCACTTTCAAGATCCTTGGCACAAGTCTAGAAAAGTGTGAATCCTAGGGCGGTATAGTTTAGGCTCTAGCTAAGAATCCTTAAAACATAAGAATATAATTAAAATATAATATATAGAATATCACATAAATATACTAAAATAATTCATATAATGATATCAGATCCTGGAATAATCCAGTCAACTCTGAAACTTTTAATAAAGCCATGTTCTAGAAGAAATTTAATATAAATTCCACATCACTGAATACACTGGTAATGGTGGCACAATACTGATATTCTCATTTAAGAAAATGCAAAAAAAAAAAAAACCCAAAGAATAACTCTATGATCTTTTATCTTTAATTCTGAAATGTATAAAGCTCTAAAAAGTTGATTTTTTTTCCTCAGTTAGCAGTACAACCTGAGCCAAATAGTCTTTATTTATCCTGTTTATTGTAAATAATTATATATTTTTGCTGCAAAAACATTAATGTGCTTGATTATTAGAATCTGGCTATCTTGTATTAAGCCAGACATTAAAGAGGTTTGCAAAAACATAAAAATATAAATATACAAAAATGAGGGTGGGGTATGGATGTAACATAATTGAACATCTGTGGTTAATGAAGTTAAAGCTGGTAATGAGGATGTGGGAGGGCTGTCATTATATTAGGGTTCTGTGTGACTTTATACATTAATAAAAAGTTAATAGAAAAGTAATAAATAATAAACACCTAAAACATAATAAAAACTAAATCAAATAAATAAATATACAAGAACTATCCTCTGTCATAGTATTCTCAGTCACATTTATTAAAAATAAATACAGTTCTATTTAAAAACTATATACCATAAAATTAGATTTCTTTTATTGTTATCATTTCTTCTTCTTATTTCAAATTTATTCCACTAAAATTTCCTCCTAAATTATAACTGACAGTGAGTAAAGTAAATTTGTCTCCCAATTCCTTAAAAAATTTTGCTTTTGTTTGTAGGCTTTCTCCTATATGAAAGAGGTAGAGATGTGCAAAATGGGTCATTTAGAAAAAAACACAAAAATAGTAGCAATCTATAACTGATTTTAACCCAAGTAAAATATAAAAATACCCTTCTGATAACACAAAGATGAGGTGAGTTTGTATAGGTGAGTTAACATCCCAAAAAGTAGGACGGAAAAAATAAAAGAAGTAAATTCCAGAGAGAACGTCTCTGGATGTTTAAATATTGTCATCTTTAAAAAATGATTTTTTTTGTTACTAGTTTCCTTCTTCAGGCCATAATAAAAGTCAGTTGAAGAATAAAAAAGGGAGCTTTTATTGCTAGTTTTCTGAATAAAATAGTCGACCATACATTTAAAAGCAAAGCTCTAACTAAAAAACTTGTCTTCCCTACATTCAACTGATAGTCATATGGATATTAATATTTGGCAGATGTCTTGTACCTATGAAATGAAAAAAAATCAAGTGATTCACTGTGATGAGAAATTACATTCTGAAAAGAAAATAGCTTTCTTAATTAAAAATGAAGAAGGAAAAGTTACTATCCAGAGGTAGAGAAGTAGTATTACCCTGAGTTGTCTTTGCCAATTCAGTTGTTTGTGGAATCTCAGTTGTGAAGTGTTCTTGGGTGAATTGGTCTGTTTCTGCTGGGGGAAAACACAGTAAGTTGGCTTGCTTTAATAATTATCATTATGAACATATCAAAAACTCCACTTTTCTGCCCCAAGTGATAATGAAAGGATAAGTTGCATTTATAAGTATGCCCAGTAATCATACTAATTCAAAGTTCATGGTACATTTTAATAACTCTCATTTATTATATTTTTTGTCTTCTTGCACAGTTATTTTAATGAATGTTATAAGGATTTCCAAAAATTTTTAGCTCAGGATCATTGTTTCATGATCCTGGAGGTGGCTGCACTTGGATGTGCCACCTAACTGCCTTCATGTCTCTTCCCTATTCCATAAATTCCAAGAGTTATTTAGGAGAGCTGGAAAAGAAATAGATCAGATGAAATGATGTGTATTTACACTATATATGAATAAATATTCTTCTACTTTCTTTATGTGAAAAGCAAAGTTTATGTTTACTGACATACTGCTACATTTTTCCTGACCAAAAAAAGAAGTATGGCAATAGATCTGCCCTCAAAATTATCCTGGAATCATTAAAGATGAGGCAGATATAGAAAATTGTGTTAATTTTGCCATATACCGGATCCAAAAAATACTTGGTGCAAATAATATATTGTCATCTTTTTTTCTACTCTGCTTTAAATCTGGATTTGGCTCATAAGAGAGGTACTTGAGATAAATGGTGGGTGATGGTTCTTGCTTCAATACACCAAGATTCATTTTTAAAAACATAGGGAGTGGAGGTTAGATAAATAGCATATCAACTGGCAGTGGCTCTTGAAAGTACTTTTGACTCGTCCTCATGGGTGTTATTGACTTTGTGGGCTAATAGATGAATATTTGGTAATCAGGGTATATTTGCTCAGTTTAAATATTTTTTCCTTCAGAAAGGAATTCATTTAAACATGTGGTCAGTAACTGCATTTCAGCAGATATACACAAAGGATGAGTTTATTTGAAAAGGAATGAAGGGAGGAAAATAGGGCTACCAATTTAAACATAGCCATGTGCAATGTATCATGGACAGGGCAAAGAAGCCAAAGTCAGTAGCTGGGAACTTTTGTATTCCAGTTCATTTTCAGCCACAAGTCAAGCAAACTGGGGTTTCGCACACAAAGAACACATTGTACTGAACTCCTCAAAAGCATGGCCAGCTTATCCCAAACAACTGTCCTGACTTGGCCATCCTTGTTTCTCCAGGCATCCTACCTGCTCATCAGATTAATTTGGCCATCATTCTCTGCTCTGTGCCTCTTTCCCTTCTGTCTTTAACCTAAAGAGATCTTTTGCATCTTTAACTTCAGCTCTCATATTGAAGACCCAGTATAAATGTCACCTCCTCTGTGAAGCCTTCCCTGATACCTGAGGTAGGTTGTTTGTTCAGCATGTTGCTCATTTCTCTATCACACTCATTGTAAAGTACAAAACTGGGATGAATCCCAGGGGCTCTGGTGACTGAGTATGTGGGTTCCAATTTGTCTCTAAAATTAGCTGTGTGACTTGGTCAAAATTTTAAATCACTCTATGCCTCAATTTTCTAATCTATAAAATGAGGCAAGTAATAGAAACTACCTCACGAAGTTGTTATGTGGCTCAAATTAAAAAATATAGGAAACACAGTGGCTGGCACTGAGAAAGCATCACTATCACTAAATCCTGTCTTCATATTAGATGGTGAGCTCTGCAGGCTAAGGACTCACCTTTAAAAGAATTTTACTGAGAAACTCCCATTGTTTAGCATTGTGCTTAGTACCCATAAAATAATCAGTAAATACTAGGTGAAATTTTTCTTCTCAAATGCAGTTTCAACACAGAAAAAGCAACAAAAAATATAGCATTGACACACTTTGGGGTACATTGTTCTTTTTAGAAACTTGAAATTTTGTTAAGATGTTTTAAAACATTCTCATTTTATATTAAAAAGCACCATATAGGACAAATATACAATTAATGTAAAAGAATCAAGGGAAATGGAGATTCTGTATAATGGTAAAAAGAGACTCTCTATTGTTTGGAAATAGCCCATGAACACAATGTACATATGGCTACTTTAAGGACAGCCCCAGGAAGGGAAGTCCTCACTGGACTGACACATCAAAACAAAATTTACCCAGAGTGGTTTGTAGTTCCTCTTGAATAGGACTTGGTGAAATCATAGGAATCAAAGGGCTGCCTCGGGTCTCTAAAGGAGCTGCAAAAGACAGTTACCGAGGTTGTCAATCTCTAGTTTCAAAAGTCAGAACCAGGCCAGAATGATACTCCTTTATTTGAAATAGGAAAAAGAAAACATTGAGTCATGGAGAAGAAAGTATGCACAGAACCCTTAGGAAAATGACAGGAATGTTAGAATAATGGTTCTCAACTGTTTTGTTTTTTTCCCCCACCAGAATAGATAATAAATGACATTCAATGTTAGACATACTCCGTAACCATACCTGGTTAAGGTGGGGCATGTGTTAGACATGGCCCTGAGTCGGTCAGCTGTAACTCTCCCACCCAAGAGAGCACATAGGATTACAAAATGAATGAGAATATCATCGTGGTAGCAATCATCTAAAGTCTGCTCATTTATTAAAAAAAAAAAAACAATCGGCAAATTTCAATATATTGACCAATATTAAAAATTACTTCCCAGCACCTTTCACAACTTGCTAGTGTGTTGTAGCACTATAGCTGAGAACCAGTAAACCAGCAGAAATGTTAACTAGATGGGCACCAGTAAGGTGGAATCACTTTGAACACAAAGATAAATGAGGTAGGTGATGGACATGGTAGGGAGCTGTCTTAAGTTGGTCTTCAGAGCAAAGCTTTTACAAGAGTGAAACCATTACTTTTCTATTTTGGAAAGAGTAGTATTAATGAGAATGAAAGGATAAAATGATTTGAGAAGAGATGATGCTTTAATATGATCATTTGAGAAAGACCTGCGATCCTGATATTAGCAAAGAAAACAAAGTTAGTGAGTATGGAAAAGTCATTACCTATTGTTGTCTGTGGTAGGTCAATTCTAAAGGTAACAGGCTGCAGAACTAGGCCAAAAGCAAACCAAAGAAACATATATATGAGAATTATTACCTGAAGAAGTAAAAATAGTTTGTGTTTCTACATGCATCCATTTGAACATTTAAACATTCTCTAAGAACCGTAATAAATATGAAGAAATTCTATACAGTAGATGCCACCCAGGAAACTTCATTTAGCTAAAACCTTAAAGTTCGCATTCATTGTCACTTTGAGGAAATTTTTGAGTAGGCTTCTACATGTTTTACTTATAGTACATCCATAGCTGGAATGTAGTTATATTTACACTTTGAAAGAAAGTGAATATGGTTGGCTCAGTTAATAATTATTTCTTATAATTTTAGCATGATCTCCTATGCAATAAACACACTTCTAGGAAAAATCAGCTAATTATACACTCTTTCCTCATGTTAACTGGGGAAAAAAATTCAAACAGATTGTATACCCATAATTTTCTCCAAACTTTCACATCACAATCATTAAAAATATATATTTACCTCAAGATTTTTTTTTTTTGAAAAATATACTCCCTAACTGGGAAAATTATTTAATTCATTTACCAGGTTCGCTCTGAGAGACTTCGGGGTCTGGTTTATGGGGAAGGAGCACATCTTTTGGAACTGAAAGAAAAAGATTACTATGACACACCTGGAGTGAAATGACTCATAGATATAAAATCCTGAAAAGCAAGAGTGAAGCAAAGGTACTTTCACAGTGGCTAAAGAGCAAAGCTGAGATGACTGTTCTTTTCAAAAAGGAAAAATGTCACTGTGTAGGGAAAGTTCTAGTGGCTGTAAAACAAAGTTGGTCACAGTTCATTTTGAAGCCTTCTTTGAGGAAAACAAAAAAAGGGGAGGGGATAACAAATCAATTAAACACAAGCTAGGTAAGTCTCCCTCAAGTTGTCTTCAAAACAAAGTTTTTGCCTCAAGTGGTTGGGTGCCATTTGACAGTCATGCTAATATTCTACTGATAGTAATAAATATGTTCTCTTCAAGTGTATAAATGGCCTACAAGTTGAGGGAAACAGCAAGAAAGGCAAAATTCTGGAATATCTGAGTACAATGAAGTTTTATTTGAAAAGACACTAATAGTTATTATGGGGAAAAAAGAGAGCAAAAGGAATCAGCTGCTCATTAGAAGCTACCACATATAAAGTTGATGAGAATGCTTGTTATGTAGTGAATGCTAGGTCAATGTTGCCATCTTTGTCATTCTTAGTGTTATGGCTTCCAGCATATTAGGTGTCAGGGCCTCCTGACATATGAGAATATGAAAACAAAGGACAAAAATGTCAGCAAAATGATAAACCTACTAATATTTAGTCCCTGATATCCAGTATATTTTTAATGTCTGTGTCCAGTCTATTTTGGCAAAATAAAGCAGTAGGCTGGGAATTTGATACTTAATTTCTCATTGGGGAAAATACCAGGGTGATTTGGCTATTGTTAACGCTAGATTTCTATGGTAAAGTCTCCTTCCAAGAGCAAGATAATGTACTCCTTTGACTCTGTCTCCCACAAGAAGAGCCTTCTCAGCCCTACTCTCTCACTGAAAGTTTTCCTAGCACACTGAAGATTTTATAAATTTCAGAGTCCCTTCAGTGGGCAGTGTTATTTTCTCACATCTTACATGATGCTGGGGGGAAAAACTAGAATTCAGGCCAGAACTCTGCTTCAGATAAAGATGAAGAAAACTTCTGTACCATGACATGGTCAAACACCACTTTAACATTAGTGTAGGGATAAATTACATAACACAGACATTTTCTTTTTACTGCTTTTAGGGGATCTCATTTAACTTGCATATCATGTGTGTTCTTAGTCTAGGCCATCAAGCACCAGTGAAATTGCAGTTGTGGAATTTGGTACATTGAAAAGAGACTTGACTCAATTTAGAACTTCTATGAGCTAAAAGGTAACATCCAGGGGAACTTGAAAATCTGAATTTTTTTTTGAAGAAAAAAGGTAACTTTAAAAAGAACAGTGGTTGACAAAGTTAGAGAAAACTCATCACAGTAGTAATCATTTCACCTTTGCTATGTAGAATTTTTGGGGACTCAAATGGTAAAATGAGAAATTTCCAGTTGTAAATCAAACTAAGTGTTTGGAGGGTGAACGAGAAGGCACTTTGATTTGGCTTTGAGAAGGTCATGACCAGAGAAAGCGGCCTATAGTTTATAAATATGTTAATTGGTTACAGTGCTAGACTATACAAAGAGGAGCTGGGATTAAGGAAAGAAGAAACAGAAATGTGCTACCAATAAATCCGCTATGCTGTAAATACATTACTTGCTGCCTGCTTTAGTTGACTGAGGAATTTAGCTGGGGTAATGTGGATTCCTGCTGCTGCAATTGGCACTTTTTAACCATGAAGTGATGATTTAATAAACTGCCATAGCAGACCTTTTAAAACAGCTAAAATCAGTGGAAAGAAAAGAAATAGAAACATTCACAGGGAAGGGTTATGAATCATTCTCTTACTTGGTCAACTGCAGCTACAAAAAATGCAAGTTTTTTTCTTTTCCCTATGTGGCATGTCTCCGCATATTAAATTAAATAAGAGCATGATTCCTAAAGCCCAAATCTTCCATGCTGGGGGAACTTAATGTAAGTAATGGCAGTTTTCTGGGAAGTCACTTTTGATTTCCTTATAAGAACATTTACTATTATTATATTTTAGACTCAATTATATTAACCAACTTACCACTTATATTAACTAACTAATCTTTTTGAATAAACTATCATATTAACTATCTTTTTGAATAAAAGGCACCATTCCAAGGAAAAATTCAGCTGATGCAAGACAATTGTGTGTGGAAGCATCCAATATGGACAAATGTAAATGAATGTGCCCAAATGTTTTGCCAGAGTAGATGAGAGAATCAGCGTGTTATTCTCTGATAGAGATGGTAAAATATGAAGTCTGCAATAAGACTACAGTGGGCTACCAAGAGACTGATTCTCTTAGCAAAGTAATGCACAAAGACTATACATCCTTTCACCTCCAGAGACTCTAATCTTTTATTCTAACCTTGTACCCTTAGGTCCAGTCTGAGAGAAAGCAAGTCTTTTGCCCTTTTAGAGGCCACTTTCTGAGCTTCTCCTGTGCTCTCGGACCACCCTCCCTTCCATCTCCTCTAAGACACTCTATTTTTCATTATTTTTATTTTCTTATATTTTTCTCCATTAGTCCCTATCTCCATTAGTCCTTATTATCCAGAAGTTGCTTTCTCTACATCTATAAAACAGCTCAAGTGCTCCAACATCCTAAAAATAATAATCATTTCCTTAACATGGCTTCCCCTTTACACTGTCCCTTCTTTTGCTTTCATTTTTTACATCAAAGAACTATATCTGCCTCCACTTTCTATTCTCTCAATTGTCCCTTCTCATACTCTGTGGTCTGTCTTCCACTTCACTGATCTGCAACCATGGATCCATAATGTCATATTCATAGTTCCAAAGTCCAAACTGCTCTGAAACTGAAAGTGTTTCTTTTAAACTCATTTGACAGCAAAATTGGACTAGAAATGACCCCTAAAGCTATTTAGTTTTTATGCATTCTGTGTAATATAACTATTCATATTTTTCACTGCAGACTTATTAATATGTTTGTAACCAGTGGTATATGTGTATTTCACTTAAAAATCTGAAAGTTGCTGATTTTTGAAGTATCAGCCTAGGGGTTTTTGGATACAGGCTTGTGGATGAACACTCTCAACTCCAGCAGCTCTTCTGACTCCTCTCCACCTCATTGCCATCGCTGATTACCTTTCCCTGCTTCACCTCCTGAGTCCCTCATTCCTGATACTCTCCTGTCTTTTTTTGACAGAAGCTTCTGCTAGCTCCTCTTCCTCTATTTACTCCTTAAATATAACTGTGTGCTTTGACCACTGACTTCTTATCCAGATGACATTATCCAGGAGAAGTCTATAGCTTCCTCTGGATAATGTTATCTGCTCACAAGATTTAAGAACCATCTATATGTAGACAGGTGATTCCCAAATCTACATCCCAAATCTTGACTTCTGTTTAGAAATGCAGACATACACTTCAATCACCAGTTAGATATTCCCACTTAAAAGTCCAACTGGCCCTCCAAACCTAGCATGTTCAAACACAAGCCTGTGTTCCCTGCCTTAGTGGCATTACCATCCATCATTTACCCAAGCTAGAAGCAACAGTGTCATCCTTCTCTCCATAACATCCTTCAGTCACTGTCTGGGTCCTAGCAATTCCATCTCCAAAGGCATGTCAGCATTATTCCTTTATTTCCTAACTATAAAAATGCTGTAGTGTGACTGCAAATTAGAATTTACCAAAGAGAGTAGTTACCCAGAACATATGTGAGGATTGAATAGTTTGTAGAAATCTAGATTTTCTTCCTGGTTTTCTCCCAGTGACTTAATTCTATCCAAACACCTGTGGGCCAGAAGGGTAACCACAAAGCCAGAACAGCCCTTGGTGTAGAAACAAATTTACAAAGAAGGCACAGCTCTGTTGAACCAAGCATCAGGGTGAGTCCTTTGCTCTGAATGTAAAACCATTCCTCCAAGGCAGATTCAAAGAAAAGCTATTTCTGTTTTGATTCTGGACATGGCATGTGAACTCAGTTTGCCTAGATTCCTCATTAAATGTAGATAATTCAACTAAGTGGCTGGAAGAGAGTTTCTAAAGGCCTAACTGGATAAGACCTGTGTTATGGCTAAGAATCTATAAAATGTAAGAACTACACAGTGAATATTAGACTGATTTACTTGATCCAGGTCTAAAAATTCAAGTTTGCTACTTTTGATATCTCTCAGGATAAATTTTGAGATAAACGTTGTGATAAAACATAACTCTGTCCTGATTTCAGCACTATATTTTATGTTTTCAGAATTTTACAGAGCATCTATTTCTCTAGGATATCTGTTCATAATGAATATACATGTAATTTACCTTCTGCTTTTTGGGATATAACCCACAGGAACCAGTAAACAAGGCCTTGGGTTCATCAGGATGGAAACCTGAGCCTTGGTGCAAACCAGAAACTGTTTGAATACAACAGAATCCAGTCTGTTTGAACACTTGTGAGAAAGTTGAAATATAGTAATAGTTGCCTTATGATAATTCCTGTAGACATTGCGTCACACCCCTATAACAACAGGGAACCCCTGATGAGTACGTATGATGGCGGGACCAACACCAGAGTTAGAGACAGAATTCTAACTGAACATCTGGAACTGGAGAGTCAATTGAATAAACCCAGTGGAGGCTCCAGGGGGAGCATTTGTGCTGTTATTCCATTGCTCAAACTTACCAGTTAGAACTTTTGTGAAAAACAAGGTGTTGATGGAATTAAGGCAATTATTAGACATTTAAAAAGAAGAAAAAAAGTTTAACTATTAGATGGAATCATTTAATGAGATTAAGTCACATTAGGACCAACAATATTCCTTTCTCTAATGAAAAGAAAAAGTGAATAAAATCACTCAAATCTACTGTTATTTGTAATGACTCAATTCCTGTTACTCTTTTTTGTGTGTGTACAGTTGAAAATAAGAAATCAATATTTTCCAAGTGGGAAGATCAGCTTTTTTCTTATTGGCATTTATAATATTGGTTGTTGGTTTAGTGACATAAATTTAAATTCTAGACTTTAGGGTAAAGGAGACTCTTCCTAGCCTACCACACCTGCAACAACCTAATTATCCTATAGCAGCAATAACACCCTCCCTTTCACAATCTGGAAAATACTTTAGCAAGTGAATTCAGACTTACTTCCAAAATGCCATCATCTCAAGCTATAGAAATATTTTTGGTTTTGGGAATGTTCTACATGCTTCTAGGAGCACTAGGAATTTATAATAATTGGACTTTTTTTTTAAAGAGAGAAAAACATGGTATTTCCCAGATTCTCTAGTTAAAGGTGATCTTGGTTTGGTTTAGTATAGAACACTTTAGCTAACAGTAGCTTCCTAAGGTCATGTGAAGACTTAGAACACTGGTGGCGAGACCCAGAAAATGTCTGGGTCCTTAAAGTTCCCACTCTGTCTACTCCCACAAATATGAGATTATTCCCCCCTATAAATGGACAGAAGGCCTTCTCAGATGATAGGCAAGATATAGATTTGTAGCTTAAGAAGTCATTGTTTTGTGAAGCATATTTCTTAACCCAAGCTATTGCTTCATTTAACTGGTAAAATAAAATTTGACAAGAAAAAAACCTCAATGCTGGATAGTGTAAAACTTGTAAACCTTCTAAACCCCCCAAAATGGTTAAACATCATTTCCTCTGTTATTAAAAACATCATTTTATCATTTTTGTGGGCAAATTCTGAATTCTTTATCTTATTTCAGCAGAATGTTTGAGCATCATATAATAGCATTGGTAGGTTATTTTTTTATGTCAGAAAATAAAAGAAAATTTAGTTCTAAAGAAATTTTCTATTCTTGGCATAAGTCTCTGCCTTTTGATTCTATCAATAACTTACTATGTGAGCAATTAGATAACTTTTATGAGAACTTTGAAACTATCCCAACATGGTATCTGAACATACATGAAATATTGACTTCGTATCCATCAGCTCTCATGTTTTATTGTACCAGAGTGAAACAATGAATTTGGCTCAAATATGAAATAAAGCATTTACCAGGTGGAGTATATGGCACTTCTGGCCTTGGTGACATTTTTGGCTTTGAGGTGACACGCTGAGACACCTTAGGCACTGAAAGAGAGAACTCATATCATTTGGTTTCAGCCTTTCCCATTCATGCTTAACATATAAGCTATGATGAGGTGTAGGCCTGACCACTGATTTAAAAAAAGTATTGAAATGAGAGTTAGAAAAATAAACCTTAAGCTCTAAAAATAGATCAGTTAAATTCCAGATACTTTTAGAAAAATGAAATCTGAGAAACTGCAAAATTTGACTAAGCATAAGGGTAGGATGGAAAAATTTTTGAAATCTTCATTTCAGAAGAGATTAGCAATCAATGCAAAAATGCTCTTTTTTCCTGGATGTTTGCTTGACTTCTCCTTAACACCATCCCCTACCTCCCCACACACATACACACCAGTTCTTTCTTTGAAGATGAGTTCAGTGAAGTCAGAGTAGAAGCCCATGAAGCATGGATGAGAAACTTAAATCCAGATCAGGCAATGGCAGAAAGGGAAGTGAGCATGGAATGGAATGGAGTGGGTGGACTTGCATTCTACTCCCCCTGCAATTCTTAGTCCCCAAATAAACCTTTAAATGAACATGTTCACAAACTAAAATTCTTTCCACAACTGTTCATTTAAAGTAACAGGTGCTAATGTAATAGATACTAGGGGGAAAAAATCTAATTTATTTATGGCTCATTTCATAATTTCAAAAATGCTTTCATAAAGATTATACCCTTTGGTACTCACCATAATGCTGGGAGGAGGGAATTATCAGCTTCACTTTAAAGGCTTGGGTTGGTGACTATCTGCCTGAGCTTACATAGTTATTAATTACCAGAGACAAGACTTGAACTGGATACTGAGGCCCACACATTACCTTTAGGTCCAAGCACTTGTGCTGTCTATATCCCAATTGTGCAGGTCACATTTTAATTTGTTTCTCATTTTCTAGGGTTGAAATAATAAGCCTGTCTGAACTCAAGGGTGGTTGTGAAAATTAAATGTGAAATGCCAAAATGGTGTGAAAACTATACTACAATAATTTTTTTTTCCATTCCCCAGACCATTAGTGATAGTGAAGCTTCCCTTTGCTAATAAATTAGTAGGTACACCTCCTATACTTTTTTGGAAGTAGGTCATTTATAAATGATAAATTTAAGTTTAGGTGATTGCCTTAGACCATAACTTCCTTGTCCACAGAAGGATTCAATTTTGTTTCACATCCCTAGTGTCTAACACATGCCTGGTACATGGTCAGCATGCAATGAATCTTTGTTGAGTGACTAACTGATTAAATGAATTAGTTAAGCAATCACTTAAGACTCAATGGGCAATATAATTGAAATTAAGAGAGAAAAGAGACAGGGGATCAGCTGAGTAATGACAACAGACTGGACATGACTGAGTAGATGCTTTGAGCAAGTACAAATGCTAGAATGTACCATGCAGAGACTGGATGAGGGAGAGAAGTAAAAATCAGGCATAAAACGCTGAGGACCTGCCATGGTATAAATGAGAAATTGAAAGAAAGAAAGACAATAAACTCTCTTTGAGGCCTGTCAAGTTTCTGGTAGTCCAAAATGGGGATCTGCCGAGGCAGTTGGAAAAATTAGACAAGAGTTTGGTTAAGAAGTTAGGGTTAGAGTTAATTATTCAAATAAGAGCTTCTTGAACAGAATAAAAAATAGCTGATAATGACTCTTGCTTGGGTCCTTATCAAAATTTCACAGCAGAACAATCGAAGTAACATTGTAATCATTATTTTATAACACATGTTATATGTGTGTATATATATCTTCATGACATTAATGCTAAATAAAATCTACTGAAAGGTAAAAATAAAATAGGAGGTTGGCAAGAGGAGGCACATTTAAGACCTATAGAAGGGATAGGGATTCTCAAGCTGGGAGAAGCAAGGAAAGTAGGCTGGCCACTCCAAAATAATGTAATAATAGGGAAGCTTTCTGGAATAAGCTATTTCAATAATACACTTTTTGATAAAGTCTAAAAGTAAAAGTAAATATTTATTATGTTTCAAAGGAAGACTTGTTTCACAAGGATTAAAAACTCACCTTGCTATAATTCAGCAGAATAACTCCACTAACATCAAACTCTTCAGGCCAGAATATAAAATATGTATTTACCTGGCTGTGTTTGTGGGACTCTTGGACGTGGAGATGTTTTTGGTTTGGGTGGAGTGCGCGGTGTCTGCTTAGGAGCTAAAAGAAAGGACATAAGGTTTGGTGCCTTTAGGTTCCCCAAGTATCACAGTACCTAAGCCTCTAGTCTCTCAGAGATGTTTGTTGAGTGACTGAAGACCTAAATACACAGCAATTAGTGCAACTAAGCTCTCAACAAGCTACAAAGTATAGGAAGATAATTTTCTTATAACAGAAAACAAAACAGTAGGTAATATTAAGTGATATCCAAGATATTCAGCTGGTGAATGAAACCATTGGAATACCAGAAATATTTACTTCAAATATCTTAAATAGGTTAAAAATAAATTTCATAACAAAAATTCAACCTTATAAGTTCACACCGTTTTTATCAGATTATCTCAGTATATTTTTAAGTGTGAATAGATACAATTTATCCTAAAAGAAGTTAGTGTGTTATATTCCAAATACACATAGAAAATGAATGGGTATTAATAGCAAGTACTAATGGAAAAAAATCAATCTTATTAAACAAAACATAACTTTTATTGATTATTTTGAGGAGAAATTGAACATAAATTGAAAGCATGCATTACTGAAAAAAGTTATTCCTTAGCTGAGTGATTCCCAAAGAAGTTGAGGACATTCAGTGTGAAAATCAATTGTTTCTTCACCAAGAAAATAAAAAGTATATCCTGCTGGAGAAAAGGAATTATCAAATGCAAGTTTGCAGCTTGTGGAAACACCTCATTTGGTTGCACTAGTGTTTGGGATAAGAAATATAAAACAAAACAAAACAAAACAAAACAAAACAAAACAAAACAAAAACCAGAATGTTTTCAAGGTCACGAAGTTTCAGGATTGCTGAAAATAAGAGTTGTTAGATCCTAGAAGTTTCTAAAGTCTGCAGTGACTTCCTCCTGATACTAAATCAAAATATACAAGGCATGCAATGATTTTAGCAGAATCTTCTCACCTGTAGAAAGATGAAAACCAAGATACATTGAGGTTACATTGGTTTAGGAGCCTGGAACTTAGAGATTTAGAGCTCTCTTTGCTAATCCAAGGGTCTAAAGCCTCAGGTTCTCCATTAAAAGTTTCAGGATTTTTAAGAGTCTTTCACTTCTAAAATTCTGATTCTAGCGTTTCTTCCAGTCTAATGACTTCCTGACTCTCGACTTCTTTGCCTGCTGAGGTTCCTACTGATAAGCTAATTGCTTTCCCCAGGGTGTAGAAAGACCATCTACACGTCATGAGGCAAGTCCATAAAGTGATTCAGAAAGAGATAAGAATTACTAATAATATTCATAATTAAATGCTTCAATAATATTATACCTATTAAAAACAATAAGCTTTGAAAAGTTAGAGATGACTGACACAGATTCAGTTAATACAGCCAATGTGGAATTTTGGTAAAAATTAAACTGTAGAGTTTAATAGGTAACATTTAATAGGATATTTCAGAAGATAGTAAAATCAATATCCATATTTCTTTTGGAAATAGAGCCATATACAAAAAAGTTCAATGGCAATCAAAACACAAGTGTGTACTTATTTACAATAAACTCCTATTTCAAGAGAGCCTATAGATACTGAGATGATTTTTCCTTGTAAGAAGTACATTTAGTTATCCATGTTGGTTTGTTTTCCTTCACTTCAAACTCCACCACCAAGTAAACCTTTATGACTTGCCAAAGAAACTGGTTTGATTTCAGTTTCTCTTATTTGTATTCCATGAAATGGCCAAACCACTGCAGGAAGGACTGGAAAGAAGTAAAGGACTTGAACAATGACAAGGTGACTGGCCAGTTATACCTTTTTATGTGGACTGCACAGTGAAACCTGTTTCTGTTAATCTCAAATGGATGTTAGATATCTTAAAATACTTTTTACATGACCAAAGAACTTGTAAAACTAGTCGAGATGATAAAGTACTTAAAGTTAGTATATTTATTTTAAATGGAATATAAATGTTTGTTCCCAGAAACACTACTATTTTCTATGTTAAGCACTTGCACAGTAGCTGAGAGGTGTTTTTCAGCCATTCCAAAGAATATTCACAACAATGCCACGTGACTGGCTATAGATAATGGATAAATGAAGAAATGGGGTATCAAAGACTGTGAGCATGATGATTAAATTGGAACTTCTAATGTCAAGCAGTGTCCATACTGTCTTTCCAATCTCACGTTCTGTAAACAGTCATCTTGAAATACAAAATAATGTATTTACCCCGTTTGATCTGAGGTTCATCTGGGCTGGGTGGGATTATAGTTTGAGAAGGCAGAAGTGATGCTTCTATGGTAACTGAAGGAAAATACCCTGGGTTACCAAGTAGATTTTTAAAACAATAAAGAAAATTGCAAATCTGCAGCAAAATAGCATGTCTCCTTTATAATGCACTTAGTTTAAAAAATGTTTAGAGATTCTAGGTTACAAAATAATTTCAAAGTAAGCAATATCCTTACTTTTTAAATTCTCAATCCACACTATTACCCCTTCAACAATTCCATAAAGATATATTCAATAGTAATTATAAAAGGAAAAACAAAGTAATAAAAAAGCATTAAAGTATTCAAAAAGCATCGAATTTCATTTAAATAATGGAGAAAAAAACCAAACATGTAAATGAATGTGATGGAATGACAGTTAATGGAAAATACGTTGCTAGGGCAGGAAGTATGAATGGATCATTATATAAAAATATTATCTGAAATATTCAACAAAACATCAAGCTGGCAGAATATGCAATGTTAAGAAAAAGATGCTTCAGATTCAATAGTTTTGCTTAAGAAGAGAAAGAGATCAGGTCTAGATACAAAACTGAATGGTAGAAGTGACTTCATGGACAATGATTATGAATAGAAGCACATAGAAAGAAAATTAACTGCCATGACAAAGAATGATGTTGCAACATGAATTCACAACGGGAGAGAACTCAAGGTTCTCAGATGATGGTGGCAATGAGGACAAAAGCTGCTGACATGTGTCATTACCTAGTGTGGCCTCAGGTGGTTCAGACACTTTTGTAATAGATTCCACAACTGTATCAAAACAAAGGAGAACAACTTTTTAAAAATTGTAAGATATTAAGCTACAGTCAAATATTTCTTTAATATCAACATACCTCATTCTCTTAAGAATTTGCATCATATTTTTACCATAAGAAAACTGGATTTAGACAAGAAAAAAAGAGAACCAAGAGGGAAATCCTAGTCTATAATACTAATCCTCCAACTAATGTTTGTTTTAATTGTCATTAAGTGGCTGTTAAATGTTATGCCTCAATATTTAGACACTGAAGAGAAACTGAAATTTATTTCTATATTCAGAAAGTCAATTATCATTTTAAGAATCCAAGAATTTTGGAAGCTATAGCTCTTCAAATCTATTCAATTGTAGAGCAAGCGTCAGAGCCTGAACATTCATGTGCCACGGATATGAGACACTAATTAAAAATTTGTTGAATAAATGAATCAAAGCATGAAAACCTTTACTGCCTTCAGTCTTTGGCTCCTCTGGCCTGAGTGGTGCTTTGGTTTCAGCTGATGCTAAGGAGGAAACAGGGAATGTCTGGTTAGTGGAGGGCAGCCCATGGCATTCTGTAATGGAACACTGTTTAATTTGAAAACAAAGATTAGTCATCTTAAGTAGATACATTCATGAGAATAAATAACATTTAGGTGGATTATGATGATGACTACAATTTAAAATGGCAGAAACGAAAGCAGGAAATAAAGGCAATGTGCTATGTGGAAAAACTCTCTAACTGGTAGGGTCTATAGTAATTTCTACCTAGAGCAAAGCAGATCATTTCATTTCCTTACATTTTTCAAAGGATTCTAGTGAGAAAAAGATATAGAATGAGTCCTTGGAAAGCATGGGGATGAATACTAAAAATGATATTAAAATGAAAAATAGAATGTGCATATTCATATTGAAAGAGTCATCAGAATGTTAAAATACTAAAATTTGTATTCAGAGTGAGAGGAAACTAAATAAGGAAATTGTGAACCCTGCACAGCAATATGGCAGATACTAGCACAGAGTTCTGTGTACAATATTTGACTCCCAAGATTCATTAGATGAGCACAGACAAGATGTGAGGATCTATGAAATGTCACAAAGCATGAGGACAGTTAAAGGTGACTTCTTCAATGAAATGGAAAAGCACTGACTTCCCATTAGGAAACATTTTTACCTATAGCTTCCTTTGATGACTCAGTGATAAATGTAACAGATTCCGGGACTTTAGAAATAGCAAAAAACACCAAATGATACAACTGATAAAGGATGAGTTGTTGTGAGCATTGACTGAATGAATACTAAATATTTAGAAAAGTACTTTGTACCTGTAACTACTCCATGCTAGCCAATATGATAATATAGTTTTATTAATATTAATGGAAGCTCTAATAACTGAATAGAACTCACAATTTTATGTGCTGTGGGTTACTAATAACATCCATACCTTATACTGTCAACATGAGCACCAAAATGCCATTTAGCTAATTAAAAGATGCACAAAGGAGATGAAAAGAAATTACAATCCTATGCTAGAAAAAAATAAGATCCAATGTCTCAAAGTAAATGTCAGGGTGTAGCAACAGAGTTGCTAAGAATGATTAACAATTTTTGTTTTCATTTCTGAAGGGCAATAGGTTCAGGTTCACATTGAGTAAAGTGGAGTTTTGTTATCTTTACTGAAGTGAGAACTTTCTCCTTCCTTGATGGTCACACTTGAACTAGCATTCTTTTCATGTAGTAGAACACAAATTGAACTTACTACTAAAGAGTACCACAAATTTGTAACTGTTAGTGAAAAATAAGGATAAAGAATAAAATCAGTTCTTCTAAGTGCTTAATCAAATACATGATTATCTAAAATGATATACACCAAACACAGTGAAATGAAGTTTTTCTATACTGTTGAGTAATACAATTAATATAAATATAATGTACTACTACTTTAACACCAATATGCAATCATAGAAAGAACATGGTACAATATGCAGAGAGTTATTAAATGTGTATTCTTTCACATTTTTTATTTTTGGAATAACAAGACTTGGAGTTTTTTCTTTAAAGTTAACAGTGTACCCAGACAGATAAAACAATCTATTTACCAGGTTGACTTTGTGTCATTTCTAGGCTTGGTGATGTCACTGGTCTCAAAACAAAGGTTTGCAGTTCAGTGGGAGCTGAAAGAAGAGGGTCTAAGTTGTCAATTACGTATAATTTATTTAATAGGTTTTAGACAAAGGTAGCAATGAATTGAAATATATAGACCCTCAAAATCACAGGATTATGGAGAGCCACGCAGAGTTTGCATTAAGGCAGAAATTAACAAGCTATGTCCCTCTAAAATCTAGCCCTCTGCTTGTCCTGTGAGCTAAGAATTGTTTTTACATTTTCAAGTGATAGAAAAACAACTTAAGAGTAATATTTCATGACATGTGAAAATGGTATGAAATTCAAATAAAGTTTTATTGGAGCACAACCACACCCCCAAACTAAGATAATTTAAGGCATATTCACACATCATTTACATATTGGCTTTGGTTGACTTCAGGCTACAACTGTAAAATTGAGTCATTGTGACAGAGACCAAATGGCCTGCGAAGTCTAAAATATTCACTATCTAACTCTTCACACAAAAACTTTTGCTGACCCCCTGATCTTAAACATCCTTCTAGAAAAAGGCAAGAGCCTATTTGAAAAAATTAGGTTGTCCTTTATTATTGCATCTGAATTTGAATTTGCACAAAGGCTTTTAAGAGCTTCCTACAGCTGATTTGATGATAGTATCATTAACAAAATGCTCAATAATCTAGGAGTGTTTTGTTCTATGTTCCAATTTGACTACTCTCTTGGGTACCCTCAACAGGGGTCGAGACTTTGTTTTATTTTTGCTGTTCTTACCCTTCCATCCACTAATGCAAATCCTGAAATTATTTCAAATCCCAGCTATTTTCTAATAGCTCACATATATCCTTGACTCCTTTAAATATTCTCTCTCTAAATCTTTACCACTCAATTAAACAGGCTGCTTCTGTAACTAAGAAAATTGTCTTATATGAAGGTAAGGAAAACTCAAGAACAGATTTTTTCCACAGTTATATTTTGCCTGTTTAAAAAGTAAAACATGCCCTTACTTTTGATCTCTCCTCTGTTCAGTATTCCATCCAATCCTACTCAAGTGCTAATAATGGTGCTAGAAACACAGAGGTCACCATTGTTGACATAAACCAATGAAGTAGCACTTTTTAAAAAGAGGTGAATGAAATGGAATAAGAAAACTGAATAAGATACATCTTTTGTCAGAGACAATCCTTATAAGGTCACATGAATTTGACTATACATAGATTGCTCTCAACCATGATGCTTCTAGTCACCTTTGTAGTTTTAGAAATGCTAACTACTATTTATGTCCTTTCCCTAGAGGGTGTAGAGGTGAGAAGTACAAGTTAGGAAGCCACATCATTGTCACTCCTGGGGCCCAACTACAATGGGCTGGAAGAACTATTTAAACTAGAAAACATAGATTTTCTTGGTTTCACAGAGAACCTTCAGGAAAATTAAAGTTTGGGAGGAAGATGTGTCTTTTCTTCACATGTTTTTGAAACCAAAGAAAGAAAATCTTGAGTTGCTATAGTGTTTATAGGTCTAGAAACCATCAACAGCACTGTACATGGACCTATGTTTTCTAAAACATATTGAATTTTCTTGAGTTTATTTCCAAAATTTAAAAAATTTTACTATACTAATTTGTTCCTTATCATCACTGGGGGTCTTTTAGAGACCAAAATAATATACAAAATTTATTAAAGAAATAAATATTAATATGAATAATTAGATATTCAGAGAGATTTCTACTTGGTGAAGATTAAGAACCACTGCTCAACTGTGGTGGAGAATAGGGACTAATCAAGGTTGGGAAGCCTACAACTTATATTTACTAGGATTGGCACTTCCAGGAAGTATCTTTTTTTTTTTCTGATAATTTAATGTGGAATCCTCATTCCTTAAAACAAGAAGAGAATACTGAGAACATCACACAGATCTTACAGAGAGTAAAACTACTCAGAGAAAGTTCATGGTATAGTGCAATTGTTTTATAGCTCTAAATACCAAATAAAAGGGGAGCAATTTGGACTTCAGACTCTTTACTGAATCATATAACGAGATATTAAAGGGGGCTTCATGCCAGATAGATTTCCTCAGCAGGATCCAGGGACATCTCTTAAAAATGATAGGCAACACTTGCATTAAGAATCCTGACTACTTATAAGTATAAAATGGAATGACAATGGCAGTCTAAGGAAGCAAGAACAATTCTGGCTATGACAGTCAGGGAGTGGGTTGTAATGAGCAAGAAAGCATTTAATAAGGTCATAAAAATCATTACCTAATGTTGTTCCTGGAGCCTCAGAACTATGAGTAAGACATTCAAAGCCTGTAGCAGAAACTAATCAAATGCAACAACATGAAAATGAGAAAGTTTAAACACACAAAGGACGTCTTAATTTTTCTATCAAAACATTAGTTTCAAATGACAAACAATGTTTTAAAATTTTGAATAGACAGGAAGCAAAAAGTTTTATTTTTTTTTTTTGAAGATTTTGTCAAACTGTAACAAGGAACAATTCATTGCAGAAAGGGGTCTCAACCTTTAAATTCTGTTATGTATCTTACTATGGTCAACATAAGGTTTTCCTAGGTATCTCATTTTCTGATTTTAACTAATACAGAAGCTTGCTTTGGAAAATTTGTTTACATAATATATATGAAAATATATATGAAAGTAACATGTTGCATTTCTTGGAAGATGAAAAAAATACCTATGTTTATATAACCATGACTATAATAAATAGATCATATGTTTAAATTCAGATACAGCAATAAATAACTGTGAATGATTATGTCAATCTTGCTATAAATACATCTTTATAGAGAGACCCAAGAACATCATCCAAGAAGCAGCTGGTAACCATACCTCATACTTTGACTCTCAGAGAACACACAGACTGTTAACTTCCCATCAGGGGCATTGGTTTGGGACCCCACTGGGACCATCTACAAGGGCTCATCCCTCTGAGGGGCTTCAGGACTTATGTGGTTTTAGGTCTGGGATGTGGATGATGGGATCATTGTGAAGCTTTAGGAGCTGAAGGAAGAAGCTTTGGATGACTCTAGTGAAGGTGGTTTTTTGGAAATAAGGCTCTAGATTTTCTAAAATATATTTCCTTGAAATTTAAGGTATTTTTTTTAAGATCAAAATATTTTCTCCTATTTTGTTACTATTTTGAGGATTCTTGAGATAAAACTCACACATAAAATTAAGTCAAGGAGTGAAGAGCCTTGTATATTTCTAACTTTGAAAAAAGGTAAGGACTATAGCCAGATTGTAGGTCATGTGGTCTTAGGTTCACACCAAGAAATTTAAATATGCCAAGGGATCCATAGTACTATACCAATTGTTTGTGTTTATGTTTAGTTGGTCTAGAGATGATACAGACATTACAAACCATGTTTGAAACTTAGCTTTAAATGTGAGCACTATTTAGACAAAAGTACATGACAAAAAATTAAAATAAGATTACATGGTATACAGATAGAGGCCTATGCATAGCTTTTAAAAACAACAGATAACTTCTTTTAAGAGCCTTTAGGACTCTTAAAAAGAAGAAAAATAAAGTTAACGGACAGCAAAGGATGATGAGATAGTCCTTTGAAGTTGATGACAATGTGATTATGATGATGATGGAATGAGTTGACAATGAACAGAAAAAAATTGATGAGAAACATGGAAAATCATTACCTAATGTTTCTGGAGCTTTGGTTGTAAGAGTGACAGGTTCAAGGACTGTAGGAAGAATTGGCCAAAAACAATAAAATAAGCCAAAGAGATTTTAAAAATTCACTTGAAGACTAATATCAGAAGTTAATGTTTAAGCTTCAGAACTGAGAGAAAAGAGACACTTGTTCTTTGCAAATTTGACCAAACAGTGGCTGAGTTCCCATTCATCTCATGTGGTATATATAGCATTGAGCTCTGCTAAATTTCACTGTGGTCAACAAGTTCTCCTAGATGTTTGATTATCTGACTCTTGCTAATATGGAAGCTTCTGCTGGACAAGTTTTTTACACATTTATGTAACATATACTTTTCTAACTCCACTGGAAAAAGCATTTATCAGTCTACTCACTCTTCTGTAGATAAATATCTACTATTTTTGTCTATTTAGATAATCACAGTACAGTCATAAGCCTGTATGTGTGAAAGCATAAGGATCAAATGGACTGTGCTAATCAAAATTTCAAAGTGGTCCTTGATTCAATAAAAGTTGAAAAACATTTTTAAAACCTGTCAGAAAAGGAGTCAACCTATACTATCATGTGAGCCTATCATTTAAACTTTTAAGACATAGCACTTTTTGAATTTTGACAATTAACTAAAAACATCATTCATTGAAAGAATAGCTCCACCAAAATAATCACACAGATCCTAATACAATTAAATAAAATAAAAAGTAATATGAACAAAGAAACATGGTATTTCTGCAATTAATGAGACATAAGCAATATAAATAAGGGATGGATGGAAATTCATGTTTGAAATGAAGCTTAAAATAGTCAATGCTGTTTAAACAAATACATGTGATCACATGACACAATGTTGAGCAGTTACATAGCAGTCTGATGTCCTGAAATTAGTTTATGCACAGTTCTCTTAAACTCAACAGATAACTGCTATAGAGCTTAGCATAATTTCAAGATAAATGAAGGACACATGTTTTCATTACCCATGATTTCTAGAGCTTCTGTTCTAGGAGTACCAGGCTCAAGATCTGTAGTAGGAACTAATCAAAAGTAATGAAATAAACTCTTATGAAAAGCCAGCAGATTAAATCTTATCAGTATAATATTGCTTCAATAGATGTATAGCAATTTTATTTTACTTTTTTTCTGAAATTAAATACTGTTATTTAAAGATTTGGTCACCCTATAGCCAGGTAAACATCCTTTTATGAGACAGTCATAGCCTACACAATCTGGTATTTCAATAAAGGGAAAATAATATTCTCCTAGGTATCTAAGTACCTAATCCCAACAATTATAGAAGACTGCCCTAGGAAACTTGTTTAAACATTTCACCAAATATATACTTATGTAACTGTTCTGGCTATTGTTGGCTTATCTGTGGAAGTTTTAAGAAAATAATATGTCTAAATAAACATGGATACAATAAATAACTTCAATGTTTGAAAGGAGGCATAGCAAAGAATAAAGCAAAGTGAATCATGCTTGTCTTGTTGAGAACTCACATTCGGAAATAGGCTGACACCTCATTTATGGCAAAGGCACTCAACAAATCAGGATAAGGAACATCTACTCAGTGTGTGGTTCCCAGTAGAGTACCTTTCTGATCACAAAAACATGTTATCCTACATAGATGAGAGAGACCACTGATGCTTCTAGAGTCAGATCCAAACTTCTGAGTCACATATTGAAGGACATTAACTGCTTTTACGGATCCTTCCAAACTCAGCACTTTCATCACCACTTAGAAGCAGGACCTCCCTTGTTCCAGAAGCATGTGCCCTCTGGTTGGCCTCTATGCCTCTTTTCTTTCTGCCTTTGTTCATGCCCATGATTTTATTCCTGTCCAATTCTTTCTCTCCTTCACAAACTTCTCTATCTCGACGTTCATAGGTGTTTATAGCCCCTTGCAAAAGCGAGCTCGATTTGCACAGACGCACTGCCTTAGTTCAATCTTTGAATGTTTCATATTGGGGTAGATTTTGACTTTGAATAGATTACAGACAGAGAAGTAAAAACAAGCTGCCTACTTCTGATATTTTCACAGCTGTTTATGTAGCTGTAGGGGGATGGAAGGCACTTAATATTTGTTTCTTAAATTAAAAATACTTAGTCTACTAAAGATCTTGTAACTTTAAGAGAAAAATATAATTAATAAGAAAAAGTCAAAAAAATACATACTGAAAGAAAAGATCTTTATGCAATAAGCACAAGGAATTCTGCTCTCACACAGGCCTCCCCGACCATGATTTCCTTTGCTAACTTAACAGTGGGAGCAGCCCCAGATCATCTTGTGCCTTTTATTCCCATCATGGGCATTGATCCAAGGCTCCCCAAAGCTACTAGGCCTCAGTCCCTTAACCAGAAACCCACATTTACCCAGTTTGGTTTGAGGTGGCTCTGTACTTGGTGTGGTTTTAGATTTGGGATGTGGACGACGGGTCCGTTTTGATGTTTTAGGAGCTGAAGAAAGAAAACTTTCAGTTATTACATAGTCTGTAGTTCAGAAGCTATGGATAGCATGACACATGGTTCTATATTTCCTAAAACCTACTAGATTTCATTATATTTTAGGAAATGTATCTTTTTAGCTTTTTAATTTTAAACTTTCACCCTTATTATAGTACTGTCTTCTTTTACAATTGAAATCTCATTAGAAATGAGTCAGATATTAAGTTATTAATTCAGGATGTGAAGTATTATACATGGAGCTCTTCTACTGAATAAAATTGGTTGTGGTGATAGCCACATACTTTTTCACAGTTTACTAAAATAAGACCATGCAATTAACTAAACTGTCTATCAAAGAACAAATATCACATAGATATTTTAAAAAGTAGACCTTTAGATCCACAGAGAAACTCCCTGACACTATAATAGTCATTAGAATCAAGATAATTGCTTTTTAAATCCAACTTTAACAAAACGTTGGTTAAAAAATACACACAATGGCAAAACAATTTTATATGGTTACATGCACAACAGATGACTTGAGTTAGGTTCATGCATGGCTCTTTTAAAAAGCAGTGATAACTTGTTATAAGAACCAGAATCTTCAATACTTTTAGGATGAAGAATATAATGAAGTGACAACAGAGGATGATGATGTAGTCTTATGAAGCAAAAATACCTGTTGATACGATGTTGATGGAATGAGATTGACAATGTGAAAGAAAAGCACTTACTGAGGATCACAATGCATTATTACCTTGTGTTGTCACCCAAGCCTCAGTCCTGAATGTAACAGTTTCAAAGTCTGTAGTAGGAACTGACCGAAAGTATTAAAAATAAGCCCAATGTTGGTTTTAAATAAAACTCAAACATTTACTACAAATTGAATCTTACTAGTATAATATAGTTTCTAGACTATATAGCAACTTGTAAAAACTGTTAAACTAGAAAAGTAAACGGTTGATTTCCTAAAATTTGGCCATACTTAAGCCAGGTTTATTTCCTTATTCTTCCTTCTTCAATTATCTGATTCTAATAAGTCAAAGTGGAATGTGTAGGTATTGCTACAAATGTATCTTTGGAAAGAGACTGAGGTCTCAGCCTGATGAATCCGGCAGGGTTTCCTTCCATTCTAATCAAAGAAAGAGCATGCCTTCATGTGCAGAGAAGAGTTTGCTGATGTCTACAGGATTGAATCTCAACTTGTCTATCAGGTGTCTAAGGATCAACATTGTGGGAGTCCATGGACTGATCTAGATCCAGAAAAGCTTTGACTATGACCTCGAATCAGACATTCTCTATACTAGTGCTGCAGTTAGACTTTTTCCTCTGGTTAGCCTCTGTTTTCATCTACCATTCTTATTTTATTCCTCCCACCTTTCTACTCACCCTGTACCACAGCAATTTCAAGGTTTCACTCCTTCTTAATTTAACTTTCCTTGCTCCAAATGTTACTCTTGAGACCCTACTGGGTTAGGCTGCTGGGACTCTAAACCAGGAACACATGTTTACCTGGTTCGGTCTCAGGTGTTTTAGGACGTGGCGTGGTTTTTGGTCTGGGACGTGGACGGCCTGGTCGTTTCGATGGTTTGGAAGCTGAAGGAAGAAATTTCTCTATTACTACATAACTACATTATCTAAAGTTCTGGAAGCTACTGAAGGTGAAATATGACTAGATTTTCTACAACTTCTTAGACATTTGCTGTTTTAGTTTGAGATTTTTGTCATATATACTCCTTTTATATTTTCTCTCATCATAGAAGATTCTTTGAAGACAAAAACCACTTTTTAATTAAAGAAATAAAGATTAGTAACTATAATTAAATTCTCATAAGGCAGCTTAATGAGGCAACAAAAATGTTAAGAACCATAGCTAAATTTTAATAAATAATAATGAAGGTCAGTCATACTAAATCTGAGATTTATAATTTAATATTTCAAGCTTTGGTATATTTTCTAAATAACTATTAAAATAAGAACATACTACTACCTAGATAGAAACTAAACAATGATATGCAAAAAGGAAAAAAGGCAGAAATGTAGATGTGCAATAAATGGATCCTCTTAGCCCTGTGATAGCTACTAATGGTTTTGTGTGTCTAAATAAGAGGTAGAGATCCATGATATGTTTGAAAACCAGTTTGATTACAAACACTGAATAGAGGAAACAAAGAATGACATGACACATTTTCAAATAGTTTACATGGCACATGAATGTCCTAAAGTAGGTTCATGCATGATTGGTTCTATTAAAAACAACAGGTAATTAGTTTTAACAGTTTTCATAGTTTTAAGAAGAATGTAAATGAATGGCCACAAAGAATGACACTAATATCACATGAAGAAAGATGAAACTCTGGGTTTTACAATAATCAGGATAAGCCTTGTTGAAAACACAGTGCATCATTACCTAATGTTGTTCCAGGGGCCTCAGGTCTAAGGGTGACAGGTTCAAGGACTGTAGCAGGAACTGACCAAAAATACAGGAAACCAAAGATATTTTAAAATACATGAAAAGTTAGAACATTTATACCCCCAAAATCTAACTTGTATATCAATACTTCTATAGAAACAAGAGAGAAAAAATAAATGAGAAAAAGAGTAGATTGTTCTTTGAAGATCTGGACAAGCCATAACCACAGTCAGTCTAAGGCTTAGCCTTTGAACTATCCTGAGTATCTTAAAGAAGTCAACATGAAATTATCCTAGGTTTAAACTAATGAGTTCTAACTGATATGGAAAATTCTGCACTGGAAAATATTTTTATGCATTTACCTAATATACACTTAGAAAAGAAATTGTCTATTAAAGAATCTGATCAACCTATACTTCTATGGAACCTGAAAATGATCACTTAATATGTTTAAGTCAACATGGAGAAATAGACAGTTTATAAGTTTGAAATCAATATAAAAATTAATCATTTAAGAAGACTATGTTTATCTTGCCAAGAACTCATCTATGCAAACAGGCTGAGTCCTCTGTTCAAGCCATGGAATATAGAAGAGCAGGATAAAGACAGTCACTCAGTCTGTAATACTGAATAGAGCATATGCCTGGCCTAAGCCCAGAAAAAATGAAAAGACAGTTCATGTCTATATCACACCTAAGCTCTCAGGTCAGGTCCTTGAAGTCCTCTTTCAGCTGTCCAGATGGACCCTTGCAAATGCAGCATCATCAACAGCCATATTTTGATCAGCTTAGGACAGCCTGTTCCAGGCAGATTGGACTGCTTTTATGGTTGACCTACCACCCACCCTACCCACATGTCCAGTCCTTCTGTTGGCTCACTTTCCCCTCCATCCATTCAAGTCCTATAGTAGGTCAAAGGTGCATGGCCAATCCACCTTGATCTTTTCCTTTGCAAAGTCAATATTTAATGTTTGTATCATGCAGACATGTTCTCAACTTCACTGTTTTAGAAATAAAATAGGTCTCCCGCAGCTGACATATCACCCATGGTTGCTAATATTAGTCCAGGAACATGCAAGGGGCTTACAATTTGTTTATTTACTTGAACTGAAGATATTGGCTCTGCTAAAGAAGTTATGAGATTTGAATGGAATTTGATAGTAAGAAATATACTAAATTCATATCAAAGAAGACTCTTATAGAAAGAATAAAGTATTCTGGCACTCACTGTATCTCACATAGTCCAATTCTTGACACATGAGCAGAAGAGATATTGCTATGCCTCATGATCTAATGCTTAGAGAAAATAAGAGCTTGGTACTGCTTTGGGTGCCCACTAGGGTACTAGGAATCACTAGGAATCACACATTTACCCAGTTTGGTCTGAGGTACTTGAGGGCTCGGTGTGGTTTTAGGTCTGGGACGTGGACGATGGGGTCTTTTTGATGCTTTGGTAGCTGAAGAAAAAAAAGCCTCGTGTTACTCTAGGCTTATGGCTCTTGATACTAAGGAGAGGTTTTTCTAAAACTTGTTAGATTTCCTAGAGTTACAGGAAATTGTCTGTAGTTTAAAAAGTTTTACTCATTTTATGCCAATGTGACTTTTTTTTTTTAATAGCTGAGGTACTTTGGGGGCAAACTCACATATATAATGAAGTCATTCATTCAAGACATGAAGATTAGCATCTATAATCAGATACTCATAGAACTTTCCCATTGGGAGTAAATGATTGAGAAGATATGCTCGACCCTGGTACAAGGAGTACAAAAGTTAGGGTCACACTAGGGACAAGATTATAATTTAAAATTTCAAATTTGGGTAATCCTTATTTGTCAAATTAGTAATAAAACATATCATTACTTAAAGTACCTACAAAGAAACAACATGCGGAGAGCTTTTTTAAAAATATAGAAACTTGATGTACAAAGGAACATGAGTAGCTGTCATTGCAGATCAGCCTAGATAAGAAATAGAACCCAATTTGTTTGAAACTGAGCTTTAACATAGAGCGCTGTTCAACAAAGCACGAGATAACATAACAATCTTAAATGCACCATGTGGCAGGTAAATGTTTTAAGCTAAGCTCATGCCAGCTCTCATAAAAACAAACAGAAACATTTTCAAGAGGTATCAGTACTCTTCATTAAAAGGAAGTGATTGAATGGCAATGGAGGATGATGGTGGCTGTCTCATAAAGAAAAGCCATGTTATGGGAATGGAGACTGAATGGACTACACAATAAAGAGCAAAAGCACTCAGCGAATGGCACAGGATCATTACCTAATGTTGTCCCAAAGGTCTCAGTTGTAAAAGTAACAGGTTCAAGGTCTGTAACAGGAACTGAATAAAATAAAAGTTTTTTTTAAAAAAAAATGTATTAAGAGCTACAACATTTGCTTCAAAATGAATCTTTCCAGTATACTATCACCTCTAGAATAATTTTCTTTTTTAAATTTCTGGATGAAGGGAGTTATAGACTGAATTGTGTCTCCCTAAAATTTATGTTAAAGTCCTAACTCTCAATGTGCCTCTATTTGAAGATAGGGCCTTTAAGGAGTCAGTTAAGGTTAAATAAAGTGTTAAGGGTGGGACCCTAACCCAATATGACTGATGTTCTTACAAAAGGAGGGAAAGAGATGAGAGACACTCATGCACAGAGTAAGGCCATGTGAGGATACAGCAAGGTGGTGGCCGTCTGCACACCAAGGACAGAGGTCTCAGGAGAAATTAAACCTGCTGGCACCTTGATCTTAGACTTTTGGCCTACAGAGTTGTAGGAAATAGATTTCTGTTATTTAAGCCACTACTTCTGTACTATTTTGTTACAGAAGCTCTAGCAAACTAATACAAAGGGAAATTAAAGATTTGGCCAAACTATAGTTAGGGACTTCTTCATCTCATGAGACAGTCACTATTTTTGGTCTCTGTTTACCGCCCATCAACTCTCAGTACAGGGAAAACTTTATCTAATGTGGAAAGAAGAGATTTCTGATGCCCATGAAAATGATATCAGCCTCCTTCAACTTCCCATTTTGACATCCAAATGCAGAATCACCAACACAAATGTTTTGACTGATACTTAGAAGCAGGATCTCTGCCCCTCTGGTTGTCTCTACACATATCCTACTTTTTTGTCTTTGTTCACTCTTGCCTTTCCACTTGTGTAAATTCTGATGTGATATCAAGGCCCAGATTCTGACCCTGCTCTGCTGAAGCCCAAATAGATTTTTTCACTTCTTTGAGACCTTATATAATGAATCTAACACTTAATGTTTACATGCCCCAAAGAAATCCTGAATTTGCAAAAACATCCTGCTTGTTCTCATTCTGTAGGCTTTTTGTGCAGGAAAGTTTTTGTGCTCAACTAGCTTGCAGAATTAGAAGTAAAACATGTCTCCTATGACTCAGAGGAAAGACTATATCTCTTCCAAACATGAACTGCCACCCCTGAAGGGGTAAAGGCTCTTAATGATTCTTTCACCGGGGGGGTATGTGGGTTGACATTCTCAATCAGTAATAGGCTACGAGGCTCCTGAAACCAAGGACTTCACGTTTTTCAGGTGCATCCAGATATGGAGTGGTTTTGAGTGAATGATATGTCCACTGAGATATTTTTGAAAGTGGAAATAGATTACCTTTAGTTATTTTAAAGTTTATGGCTTTGCAAATTATAGGGTTTATTTTTTTAAGTTTTCCAAATCTTGATAGATTTTCAGGAAATATATATTTCTAGTGTAAAAATTTTATCCTTACTATGCTACTGTATCTTCTTTTATTACTGAAGATATCGGAAGTGGGACAAAATTGACATAAAACTGAAGTTATTAACTCAGAGAGTTAAGATTGGTATTTTTATCACATTATCCTAGAGTTCCCTGACTACATTAAAAGGTTAAGAATCATTTCTAAACTATGGTGGAGAGTAAGGGGGAGTGAGATTAACCCTAAGGATGGGGCTTGCTATTTAAACTTTTTAGCTTTCATCACATTATCTGTTAAACGATTTACTAAAACCTTATTACCCAAACATTAACAAAACAACAAAAAACCAAGCAGATTTTTTAATGGTAGATGTACAAAGAATGTGTAAATAAACTTCCCCATTACAATGTGGTTAGCACAGATCAAGATCAGACACTCCCATAGATATATGAAATTTACCTTAATAGAGAACTCCAGTTAACCCAAAAACTAAGGTGGCATGAACAAAATTTAAAGCAAGTTACAGGGAGGGAAGATATCCCAGACTAGATTTAGGCATGGATCTCTTAAGAACAAGAGACTGGTTTTATGCATGTTAAGCTGAAGATGAAGAATGTAACTGAATGGCAATAGAATGGAATAGGTTTGACAATGAGCAAAAAAAGTTCTTGCTGAAAGTCAGAAAGTGGCATTACCAAATGTTGTCCCCGGATCCTCTTTTATAGGAGTAACTGGTTTAAGTACCATAGCAGGAACTGAGCAAAAATAATAATAATAAATGTTAAACATTTATATAATCTTAGAACATTCACTTCAAAAAGAATTTTATCAAAGTAATAATGTATCTATAATATAATGCAAACACTATTAACCCTCTGAGCTGAGGGATATGATGTTTCTGCACTCAGATACCAATTTATCACTTGGTAGGGAATGTCTTTGTACTCAGATAACTTCATGCCCCTGAAGTTTCTCACCCTTTGATAATCCTAGTCTAAGTAATATACCAAAGTAGACCATACCCATCTTGCTGAAAACTCATCTTTGGAAAGAGACCACATGGATACTTAAGAGAAGAGGTTAAGTAAGAGGCAGCCATTCAGTCTGAGGTACAGCAGGGCATTTCTCTGTCCAGTGCTCATGTAAAGCCTGACCACATATGGATACTGATGATTCTTACATGAAATCCAAACTTTTAAGTCCAACATTCAAAATCCATTTTCAACTGGCCCTGTGGGCCCATTTAACTGCAGCAACCTCAATGAAATGCTCTGATCAACACTTTGAAGCCTGGTGGCCTCCATCAGTCAGAGAAGCCTCTGCCTTCTCTCACTGGCCTCCACACATGTCCTTCCTTTCTGTGCTTCTCTGTACCCAACTTCCCCCATAAACAATGGCCCATAGGCCAAATCTTGCCCATGGACTGTTTTCAAATAGCTCATGAGAATAAAGAATGATTTTTCTTTCCTGTTTTAAATGGTTATAAAAAATAATAAATAAACAAATAGATAGATAGATAGATAGATAGATAGGAAAAATATGCAACGGAAATTATATGGCCCACAAAGCCCCAAATATTTACTATCCAGCCCTTTATAGAAAATGTTTGCCAACTCTGGCCTTAGATCCTTACTATGATTTTCACAACTTTTATAGTTACCAGGAAATAATTTCCAATTTGCCTAAACATATGTTTGTTCTGTAGTTGTCTCAGTTCACTATGCACATTTAATATTTAAAGGATAGTGGAATCAAATAAGAAGTCAATTAAATAGACATTTAGAGAGAAGATTCCAATTACAAAGTGTAAGGAATTGGGCTGTCACCTAAGACCTCTCTAGCCATGTTCTCATGCCTACTCTGGAGTGGAAGCAGCCACTTACCCTGACTTGTCCCTTTGATTTCTCTGGACCCCACTAGGATGAGCTGCCAGGATTCCTTACCCAGGATCTACAAATTTACTCAGTTTGGTCTGAGGTGCTTCAGGACTTGGTGTGGTTTTAGGTTTGAGACATGGATGACGAGTTTGTTAAGGAATGTTAGAAGCTAAAGGAAGAAAACCGGTTAATAGAGTGTTTTTTAGTTCCAGAAGCTGTGTATAGGATTGTACTTGTTATACTTGGCTTTCTTAAAAAAATAGTTGTTTTAATACTCTTTAATATATTAACAAGTAATTGAATAACAATAGAGGATGATACCGAAGTCCTGTGAAGTGGGAGAAGCTGTGGTTGTGACAGTGATGAAATGGATTTGAAATGGGCAGGAAAAGCAGATGCAGACAAGCATAATGTGTCATTACCTAGTGTCGGTCCTGGAGCCTCAGTTTTAATAATAACTGGTTCAAATATTATAGCAGGAACTGATTAAAGGTAATAAAAGAAACCAAAGAGATTTTTCTGAATGCATGAAATGTTATGGGTATTAACAAAAAGTTGACTTTATTGTGTAGGCTCACTACTTTACTGAGCAAACTTTATCTTTCAGACATGAATGGAATCTAATAATAAGTAAATAAAATGATCATTGATGGAGAAGATTCCTACACGGGAAGCACAAGATACTCAGATATCTGTTCTCCTAACAAGTAGCTTATACTCTTAAGAGATATACAGGGTGTATAACAATTATGTGCATAGAATTTAGGGTTTCTATTGGGGTAGACTGCTTGGATTCCTTAAACCAGAAACTGCATATTTACCCAGTATGGTCTGAGGTACTTCTGGATGGGGTGTGGTTTTAGGTTTGGGACGTGGACGACGGGGTCTCTTTGCTGTTGTTGTTGGAGCTGAAGGAAAAATATTTAGTATTAATATAATGCTGATGGCTCTATAAATTGAAAAGATGATATAACATGGCTCTGTTTTCTAACACCTGTCAGAGTTTGTTACTTTAGTTTGGAATTTTCTCTTTTAGTATACTAGTAGGTTTTCTTTTATAATTAAGAGTTATCCAGAGATTAAAATTCTGTTTAAGAAATGAAGATAAGAAACTACGATTTTCTTGAAAGTGTCCCCAATCCAAAACTGGTCACAGATCACTGCTAAAACTATGATTGTGTGAGAGAAGTTCAAACCACCCTATTCACTTACAATTTCAAATGACTAGGCTTGGACAAATTTTCCACTTGGTTATTCACTAGAATATAGTATACAAAATTTGCTGAAATATCAACAAAGTAAAGAAAGTTATGTAGGACTTGCTATATAGAAAGTGAGATGCTTAAAGAAACTTCATGGTATCATAACTGATACTGCATTGGTCTAAATAAGGGATATATAATCGCAGGTTTGTTAGACCTCAGCTCTAACAAACAGTACTGTTCAAATAGAGACCAGCTCACATGATGCAATTTCAAGCTGGGATATGGAACATATTCTTTACACATCTGTGTTAGAAAGAAAGCCTTTTATATTTTAAGATGAATACCACAATAAGATAACAAATTATGACATTGTCATTTATATAGCACCATAGATAAATCTGATCATAAATAGGAATAAGCACTTGCTGAAGGACATAAAGAATCATTACCCAAAGATGTCTCAGGATTAATAGGTTTGATGTCTGTAGCAAGAAATGATCAAAAGTAATTAAAACTGGAAATGTTAAACACATGAGAAAAGTCATCAAAATCTCTCGAAAATGAACTTTACCAGTGTAACATTGGTTCTACAGCCAAAAAGCAAAAATTTTAAAGTTCTGAGGTGGTGGAACAAAGATATTTGTTTTTATGAAATGGTTATATCCTTAGTATCTCCACATAGTTAATTGTAAGTTTTGCTTGTTTTTGTATTTTTGATAATATAATAGAAAACTGTACTTAGAAAAATCTTTAAGTATCTAATAACACTCTGGCTAACAATGATGAGAAAATAATGTGAAAGAAACTATGAGAAAAAATATAGTTTATAACACTATATGTTGGAAAACAAAGCCCTAGGTCATGATAGATTTATATATATATTTAAGGAGATTTATTTATATTTAAGTAGGCACTGTCATGAATAACCAAAATAGATAATGCTCTTTTATGTTGAGAATCCACTTTGGAAAAAGACCAAGACCTCTGTTCAAATAAAGGCATATAAAAAAGATACAGAAGATCCTTTAGTCTGCAAAACTTGTCATTGCATCTCTTTGTTATCAGAATAGAAAAGGCCTGAGGCTGGGAGGTGAGGAAAGTATGCTCTAGCTAATTTGCTCAAATCCAATCAGTGAAGTTGGGCATTTAAGGTCTTCTTCATGGACCCAGCTAATAGTAACATCACTGAGCAAAATTTTGAGCTCCAGCTAAATAAACACTGCCTTTCTCTTTCTCACAATCAGGTTGTATTTCTAATTCCTATCCTTCTGACATCACCCACACATATGGTACCTTCCTGTCTCCATTTATGCCCATCCTTCCAACAAATCTACAAACTATACAAATTTTAAGGTTCACATTGTATACTTATCAGCCCATTGATCTTTTCCTTCTCTAAGAATTAACTATGTGCCTAATAGCAGATAAAACTCAATATGTTGCTTTGGCCCATATTCCTTTATATCTATGTATGAATAGTTTTACATAGGAGCAGCTTCCTTCCTCAACCAAGCTAATCAAATGTGTTACTAAATTGAACCAAATATGCTAGTTAGATACTTAACTAGATAAGTTTTTTCTGAGCCAGATTCAAAGAGAAATATGTTATTCAATTGTTAGAGAAGCAAATAAAATACCCAGGTACCAAGAATATACCAAGCTGCGTGAGGAAGTCACAGGTATTGACTAGAGCACTTGTGACTTGGGGCTCCATTCTTAAAAGTCACAGGGGATATTAAGTGGCAAGTTAAACTGCCACCCCAGTATCACATCTGATGGGGTTCCACAGGCACCAGGAACCACATATTTACCTAATTCAATCTGAGGTGCCTCTGGACTCGGCGTAGTTTTGTGTTTGGGACGTTTGGGACGTTTTGAAGGTTTGGGACGTGGATGACGTGTTCTTGGTTCTTCTGATGTTGTTGAAGCTGAAGAAAGGAAACTGGTTAATGTCAACTTATAACTCCAGAAACTAAAAAAAGGATTATATATGGCTCTAGGTTTTCTAAAATTTTGTTAGATTTTTTTTGAGAATTTTATCTCTTAAGTTCAAAATTTTGTCATCTCTATGTAAAAAAAAAAGTTTTGAGGGGTCCAATGACAGTTCTTTAGAGAGAAACTATATAACATTATTTTGATAATCTTAAAACATTGTTATTCTTGGTAGTGTCAGATTTCAAAGATCATCCTGACCCAACAGAAGTCAGAAGCACAACATGTCCGTGTCACATTAGAGAGAGACCCAGGATCACCTACTTTTGGGAGACTGTACTTAGAAATTACTTCACTTAGGCATACATCCCATTAAACATTATTAGAATAAGCACAGTTCATGTCTTCAAATCCTTGGTAGGCAATAAAAATGTTCTGCATATCTTAAAACAATTTCCTGTTGATGCCCACAGAATTATAAATAATGGTATGAGGGCAGACACTCCTAATTGTTTGAAATTCAGCTTAACCACAGAACACTAAACACAATCACAGGCTCTGCAGAGCATTAATAAAGTTAGATAGTATTGAAGATAGATGCTCTGCACTAGCTGTAAACAGGCTTGTATTCTAACCAATTTACTTGTTTTGGACATCTTCATTATATTTAAAATGAAGAATCTAGTTGAGTGACAAGAGAGGTTAATGAGAAAAGTCTTAGAGAAAAGCTCTTGACCAAGAGAATAATGGAATAGACTGGACAATGAGCAGAAAACACACTTGCTTAAATACATAAAAGGTCATTACCAAATGTTGTTCGGGAAGCCTCAGTTCTCAAAGTTA
This sequence comes from Eidolon dupreanum, assembly GCA_028627145.1. Taxonomy (NCBI): domain Eukaryota; kingdom Metazoa; phylum Chordata; class Mammalia; order Chiroptera; family Pteropodidae; genus Eidolon; species Eidolon dupreanum. The sequence continues at coordinate 92,584,650 of CM053507.1, forward strand.
CAGGTTCAATGTCTGTGGCAGAAACTGACCAAAAGCAATACAGTAAGCAGAAACATAGAAAAAGAAAAATATATATTGAAAATGAACTTCTTAACCCTGTAATGTTTAAAAAGCATTTTTGAACTCTAGAAAAATAGTGTTTGCTCTGTAATATCGGCTATACTCCAGTATCCATTATCTCATAAAAACAGCCATCCTTTTTGCACTGTGCGTCCCTATGAGGCCAATGAAAAACCTTTTTTCTTTTTAATTATTTGATTCCAACTATATTGGAAAGTTGGCTCCAAAAAATCTTAGTTGTCTGATATATATTTTAAATTACCCTGAAAAATTACCATGGAAGCTTCAGTTAGTATTTGAAAGGCTTCTACCACCATTATTAATATTTGTTGTGAGGAATGCTGGTTGTGAGATTTTTAAAATATCTTCTTAATCAGTCTGTTTATTGGAGATCTGTGACAGTTATGCAAAAGATGAATGTATGCTTTTCCTCTATAATGTGATACTCTTTCCTACTGTTTTTTCTCATTTATTTCTTTATTTCACATGGATAATTAGGAGATAATTATTGAAATGAGGAACAGAGATGATTACAAAAAAAGTCTGAAGAGTAATAATTCAAATTTTTGTCTGGATAAACAGGATTTTTATAATTTTATAGTATTCTGAAATGACTTATGTATAGATATGAAATTAAGATTTAGTAACTCTTTAGTTTTAAATAATTAGTGTCTCTATGTTTTATTAAATTCAGAGGATTAAATGTAACATTAAAACATCTTATCACCAAATGCCCTGAAAGCACTCATATGGAGATTGCCTTTTGTTGACTGTCAAAGACATACAGCACAGAATGATTTAAGTCACATCTGAGAACATCTGAACTAATGGAAAACATGGCGTACAGTAGAGAGGGAGAAAGCAAGGAAAATGGGATGAAAACAATACACAAAGCTGACTGCCTTCAAACAGAGAAATGGGAATTGAATCCCTATTTTGTTTTGCATTCGATATCACAAGATGAATTTGTTAACAAAGAATTGACATTCCTTTCAGTTGTGTTTGGACAGTATGGAATCAAAGAAGAGATTTTTCAAGAAAGAGACAATTATGTATTGTCTCAAGCCCCAGCTAACTTTTTCATTACTCCTCTCTCACATTCATAAATTATATACATAAAATCAGAGATCTCAAAAATTTTCTGGTTTGAAAGATGGATGAAGAGAGCACATGTGACTCTTGACAGCATCAAATGCTGCAAGCAATCTGAATGTCTCTGAAAGTGATGAAAGAAAGAATAACATTCAGGGATTTTAAACTGAGCAGCAGATGTAAGAATGCCTAACAGTGTTAAAAAATCCCTGTTGAAAATAGTAAACAAATTTTGGAAATGAATGAAAAAAGATGATGAATAATGTTTATACAAGAGAATATAGATAATGATAGAGGTGAGAAGAGGAAGCTGAGAGAAACACTGATCAGGAAGGAAGACATCCATCATTACCTATGGCTATGGAGGGAGCTTCAGTTTCAAATATAATGGGCTCAAAGACTGCATCACACACATACACAAAAAAACAGATTAAATATTAAACGAAAGTATAAACTTGTAGGTGCTCACTGATGTTAATTCAAGGGAAATAGGCCTGGTTTATTCTGAATTAATATAAATTGCCTTCATGGTAGGCTTATTTTATCAGAGGCTCTCTCTTAGTAAACTTGATTTTTATACTAACTGAAACCTTAGGAGAAAATTTCAGTTGCAAAACAGTTGAATTTTCAGAACTGTTGTATAAATATCTTATTTGGTAGGAAATCACTTAGTAAATAGCTACTTTCTAAAATGCCAATATGGTATTTTAGAGGATGCCAATCTCTGATTATGTTCCTATAAAGAATACAGTGTTAGCCTCCTGAGTACTGCCTAGTGGTGGCTGCTAAAATCACTTTCAAAAAAGGTTCCGGATAGAGAAAAACCAGTCTTCTACTCATTACAAACTCTAATTCAGAAAACAAAGCCTAAAAATTCTTTAGGAAAATGAAATATGTCAGACTAATAGATGTAAAATTTACTAATTGCCCACACTGTGATTTGTTCTTTTAACAATTAAAACATCAGTGTGACTATTTTGAGAAGACAATGGACAAAATCACGGTACAGGTATCTATGCTTTATATAACAAATTGTCAACATTTTCAGCAACATTACCAAAGACAATGCTTCTTAAAGTAAGGCATTGGAAATTATGTTTACTGGATTTAGTTGGTGGCATATCTGGTTTTGCTGTGGTTTGGGGTTTATGAAGTAATTGCTTTGGTGGTTTTGAATCTGAAGGAAAAAAAGGTGCTATAATTAGTGTCATGGTGTAGCTATGAATGTCAACATTAATGTGACTTATACACCATTTCCTTGTTATAGATCAAGGTACTGAAAGTAGTGATTACCAGGCTGGATTTGAAGTACATTTAGTCTATGTGTGGTTTTAGGTCTTTTGGATGGTTTTAATGCTAAAGAAAAAGGTATGGTATTAAAAATTAGCATAATGGTCATGGCTGTAACTGTCAGGATTAAGGACATGTATGTTTGAACAAAGATATATAAATTCAGTGAATATACAACACAATTAACTCCTAGAGTATGGGAAGAGTGGGAAATATGGCCATTTCTACTTATTTTTCCTAAAAGAAAAATCTTCAGGAAATGCTCAAGATGAGCATTTTGAACAAAAGTAATGAGAACTATAATAAAACTTTTTTCTACATAATTTCAAATGTAACAAGTATAATAGCTCTATTTCTTAATTGATAGGTTTTTTTTAAGTATAAAAATAGTAACATAGAAATTTGAAACTTGCTTAGTAGGAGACCTGGAAAATAATCCATGACACTTGAAATTATACACAATGTAACATGGCTACTAATTTCTAGAATTTTCTAAAGTAAGGGAGTAACAGATTTATTGTGAATGCTGAGAAGTTATAATGAAATAATCATAATCAAACAGCATTAGTACAAAAACCAGTAAAACTAGCTTGGGACTTTTAATGTTCTCAAGTTACAAAGGCCATAGTACTTTTATATTGGACCCTAGGCCAAGAACAGTATTTGTGCTTCTAGTTATCAAAACATATTCAAAAACATTCTTCAAAGAAACAGGAAGGCTGAAGAAGTCTTAAAAGTTGAATGAGTAAAGCAATGAAATGATAATCATGGCACTGGAATAAAATTTTGCCGTTTGTCAAGTCTAGGATGAGCACAGAAGTCCCAGTCTGAGAAAGAGTAGATGGTTTTCTCAACACAAAGATACATGTGATGGAAAAGACAGAGGGTTTGTGGAGAATCAGGAAGTTGTGTTCAAGACCACAGACCTCCCTTAAATAAGCACACAGGATTCTTCCAGAAATTTCCTATCTATAGGCTCTTCAGACCCAGATAGGAAACGTGAATGGAAGCATAGAACGAAATTGTGGTGATGTGGTACAGCTACATTCATGCCTGGGTGGAGAGTAGGAAAAGCAAAAGTGACAACGTGAAAGCAGCTGGAGGAGAGTAGAATTACCGACTGTGGGCATCAAGAGCTCGGGCTGTACTGTTGCAGGTTCCAGAGCTATAGAAGCAAAATACCAAAAACACTCATTATATCAAGAAGCATCATCTCGAGGGAAGAAATACTACTCCTCAATCCTTACTTAAGGTGTGTCCTTTTTTTAGGGTGTGATCTTCCCTTTTATTTTCCCCATTTATCCCTCTTCTCCCTATTGCTTTTCCATAACCCATCTGCCATGAATATGCAGCCTATGTAAGATTTTTTAGGGCGCCCTACTTTAATAGTCCACTTAGTGGGTAGCTTACTGCTGTGTACACCTGCAAATAAAAATATATATTCATATAACATATATATGGAAAGTATAGATACTCAAATATAAAAATCAATTATATTGGCTCCAGGTAGTAGGGAGCTACTATATCAGAAGCTTTTATATTCTTTCTGTGCTAATTAGAACCCTGAACATCACATTTACCAGGTTTGGACTTGGGCACATCTGGACTAGGCGTGGTTTTAGGGCGGGGGCGACGACCTGGTCGTTTGGTCTTTGGTGGAGCTGAAGAAAGAGCTGAAGAAAGAAAATTATCTAGTTAATACAGGGGTAGTAGCTCAACAAACTGAAAATCGAAGCTGCATATATCTTAGAAGCACACTTATGCCTTTTGACTTACTGTGGATATGCACCCTTCTTTTTTGCTACTTTTTATCATTAATTACCCAGTTAAATAAGGTCTTCAATAATTTTTTTATGTCAAAGATTTATAAACAATCATGGTTCAACAGAACTCTTATTCTTCCACGTTTAGATGAAAAACCCAGAACGCTGTATAATTTAGAGAAGAGAGTCTCATAAAAATTTCAAAGGTGCATGTTCAACAGGAACATGAGAGAAGTTACTTTTAAAAAGCCACTACAGATACAAATTAAAATTGATTTGGCCTAAGGTTTGAAAGCAAAAGTTTTTTACTTAGCATTAAACAAAATCTGCAAATCAGTGAGATGTGTTAAAAGGCTTTGAATTTGAATACAGAAATTATAGGAAGGCAACTTTTTAAAAATGAGACATAGTTTATAAAACTATAGGATTTAAAATTTCTCTCTGGTAGAACAAAGGACACACACACACACACACAAATGGACATTAATGAATTAATCCATGAATGTGAGCCTGTTAATAAAGATACCAGCAGTCAGGAAGAGGGGAAGCCAAGGTCACTCACTCGATATCTGTATTACCTAATGTTGTCATTGAAGGTTTGATCCCCAGTGTTCCAGGTTCTAGGACTGCATAAAAAATCATTGAGTAGGAATCAAAATCAGAGGGAAAATGATGAAATTTATTTAAATAAGAAAAACACTTGATTTTTAATTATTAAGTTGAGAGAATATAAATGGTGAAACTTTTACCTACATAAGACATTCCATTTTTATTTAAATAGATTCCTGAGTTTTTAGACAAAATGAACAAAAATGTAGCCAGTTTAATTTGGAAAGAGAAATGGAAGGAAAATGGTAATGAGTCTCATTTGGAAGATGCGAATGCAATAAAGTAACCAACAGTTGATGTTATAAAGGAAAATATGGGTAATTGGCTAAGATGACACCAGCAGAACACATTTTTTGCTTTCTTGCAGGAAAAACGCTATAAAGATCGGGGTTAGTTTTTCTATATCTTTTAACGAATTTCCTCGTGACATATCAAGATATTTAGATCTGGAAAGACCATAATGTTTTTTGAGAAAACCTACAAATGTTGGAGTTTGAAAGTAAGAAAAACTCCTCCAAAAGTGAAAGCACAAATATATCCTAGGGAAGCCATGGTCCTCCACTGGAAATTACCAGGTTAAAGAAGTTCAGGACACATTCCTCAAATATAAGGAGGGACAACAAATAATGTGTCTAATCAAAAATAAGTACGGCTTTCATGGCTGTCTCGGGACCTCCACTTAGTCAAGAATATGCAGAATGTTTATCTTCTGGCAAAAATGGCTGAAAGAAAGATCTGATGGACAATTAATAAATTTTTAAAAAGCCAAAGTTAAGGACAAAGTTAAAGGTAGAAGATGTGAAAGAAAGAGAATTCTTTTTCACTCACTAAAGGAAACTCCACTACCTATGGACCATGGTGGTGGTAGAGTCTGAGATTCTGGGGTTGCAATCAGAATCAGTATTATCAAAGACAATGCTGAAGGGCACCTTCTAAGATGGAAATTAAATTGTACTGTAGCATATAAAAAGTGCTCTTCGATGAGCAATCGGGTTAATGACAAAAACTCAACACTCCACATCCTCTTCACAAGCCACAATAAAAGAATTGAGATTTCTAATTTTTGTTGTAGATTTTTAGGTATTTTCTACACTACCCAATATTCTGAAAATTGCTCCTACTGCCTGAAGAGATACTACGTTAAAGGGAGGTTGGGGCGGCCTCTCTGAAGTTGCTTGAAGTATCCTGTTCAGCTGTCATTTTGTTTTCGTGCAGAATAGCCAGGTACACCCAGGGAAGTGGGAACAGGCGGCAGAGCCATGAGACCTGTAACTATGTCTAAGCTCTGTTAGTTTTGGATAATTTTCAGCCTGGCTGGGTATGATATTCTTTCATGAAAAATAGGAATTGAACTCAAGGTCTAAAAAGGGCCACAAGTGTTCATATGCTGTTCTCCATATTTACTGCATCTGTTGCTGGTGAACAAATTGGTTTACTTATGACATTTAGTCCATTTTGGTTAGTAAATCAGCAGAAGTCAAAAAACAGTCTCAGATTTCATGAAATGCTGAATAAATAAAATAATAATATTATTTAAATATTCTGATGGATAACGAGCCCTCCAGTGTCATTTAAATTGGCAGCAGGGGGTCGCGGGGCAGGTGGAAGGAGCCTGGATGTTTCAAATTCTATAGGAGAAAGGGAAATAAATAGTATTAATACATTAAATATAACAATTATCAAAAAAATCTACATCTGAAAATAGCAAACAAAAAAAATCTTTTGAAATTCTGAGGTGTGATTTATGTTTTAATGTCTACAAAGTTGCCATTTAAAAGTGTGAAAAAGTATGTTAAACTTGCTACTCATGGCATCTTTTAGCTTTTAGAAAGATTAAAGAATGTTGCCTTTTAAATTTTATAAAGAAATATGTGCATGTTCAAGCTTCTGACAGACTGAGACAACATAGGTATGGACTGCAATCAATTAAGCTTCCAATTCATCTGCATATAAAAATATTAAAGTCAGTGTTTATTAAAAGTGAATACCTCTCCAACAAGACTTCCTCTGTTTAACAGTCTTAAGGAGTTATCCTTAATCTTAAGGAAAAAGGTACAAAAATGTTCCATTAAAATGCTGAGTGGCGTGTAAATACCCCACTCACCTCAGCACAAAACAGCGAAAAATACAACCTCCTCATGGATTTGTAGCTAGCAATAAGAACAATTTACAGTTCCTTCCACCATGTCAGAGAACTATGTAAAATAAGCACCTGTCATTAATTGGAGGTCTCTCCCTTTTTCAGTCTGTTAAAAGCTTAAAGAGCCAAATGCCGTTATAATGTTAAAGATTATCTATGAAGGAAACAATTCTTATTGGGTGAGGCAGACAAGTAGAGATGTGGTAGATGGCTGGGATTTTCAAGAAAGCACTGGATTCTGCTTATAAAACAAGCCAAAACCAACATAGGTTTTTACTTATTTGTTTAACCACAAAGGAAAACCAAAGGAAATCAGCCTGCATGGAAATTGAAATGGAAAAAAAAAGGAGAGTATGAGGAGAAGGCTGGGAAAGGCAATGAATCACTCAAACCAAAAAGCTTTTGGTGGTTTATTTGCTTTCTTGAACCTTGGCTAGAAACAGGAATCTTCAACAGAGCTGTAATGGTGGACTACCCTAAAGTAAAAATAAATAAAATGTAAAAAGCTAAAACCCAAGTAATGATTTGCAGACATCTTGTCATTACTTTGTGTTGCCTCAGACCACTCAGTGTCAACTTGAGCTGGCATAAATTTAGATGCAGATTCTGAAGTGCTTGTACTTATTCTTAGGGGGAAAATGTGAATATTCTTAGGTGATTAGATGGTAGAAATCAAAGGAATATAAAATCATTAAGCTTCCAAATAATTTTCCACACTTTAAAAGGAAATGTCAAATTAAGAAGTCTCTTTGTTCAGACACCTTAGAATAATAATATACCCTTCCATTCTTATTTGTATTAAGGAATTTCCTCTTAGAAACCTTTTTAGAAACTACTGAAATTAATAATGTAACTTATCTTATATAAATTATAATGAACATTTGGAGACATTTTTTGATGTTTTAAATTTTATCTTGTAATAAGAGAAATAACTAAATTGGAGAAATATTTATTTAAATTCAGTGACCCAAACATATAGTAATATTTCTCAGTCTGCTTGGTAATAGCCCTGTATTCAAAATACATTATAAATATAATAGTTACTATTTTATTCCAAAGTCCTCTATGCATGATTTTTAAATAAATGCCCATATGGATGTCAGCGTCAATTTAAACTTGTAGGGCTCTCGAGTTTTATCAGCTATGCTTCTCTCTCCAGATAACTTCTCTGAGTAAGACTACTTCATTCCATTTCTCTGTCTTGGAGACCTCACTAATGGTCAATGTCAACTACACTCCTTTTGACTAATCCTTAATTTCCTTCAGTGTGATATCTACACCTGGAAATATCACTTTCTCTTTAAAGGGAGTTATGAGATATTTTTTTTTTCTGAGCAGTTTTTCTTCATTACCCATTTAATTGCAAAAAATAAATCATGCCCACTTAAGTAGTACATCTCTTGCTTTAATAAACATGTATTAATGAAAACTCCATTGCACATCATAGTGAGAAATATATTTTTCCCAGAACTAAGGTTTTAAAATTTAGATGGAAGTGACAAATAGTGACAAAGTTTTCATATACAATCTTGTAAGTCGACATTTAAACTATTGCTGTATAGATTCTGGATAGAAAACACAAAGATTTGACTATTCAATATGTCTTGTAATTCTTATGAAGGGAATTTTCTGTTTTTAATTACACTGAGTGACCCCTCTCTGCAAAAGAGCCTTCTCTTCTTCAACAAAACACCATTAATATATCCTGAGATGTAAACAAAAGTCAGTGTTCAGAAATCAGCCCCAATTTAGAAAGAAATCATGGAGCACCAGGGAGATACAATCCTTTCTAGTCTTATAGCCTGAGGACTGAGAAGCTCCAAACAAGGCAGAGCTCTTAAGGGATGGAAACATTTCTCCCTTTTCCAGGTGAAGGGTGATTGCTCAGTGTGATTAGAATTCCAGTCAACTTTGGTACTGGCAACTATTTCCTAGTCCTAGACAAGGGAATCCTCAATCATTCACCTTGTTCATTTTCTGTGTTTTCTCTGTGATGGTCATGAACATAATGATCCTCTACACACACAGCTCAGAGCAATGTTGCAAAAATATCAGAAAGACTGGTTATGAGACCATTTCAAAACATTTTGCACTTTTCATGGAAAAATATGTTAAATATTAAAATATAAATCAGAAATTCTTGCTCTGAAGAGTGGTATAAAACAATTTTTCAACCCTAGTCTTGGAATATTATAAAAAGTTCAGGGTAGTTACCGGGTTTGATGTGTGTCACTTCTGGGCTGAGAGAGACTTTTGGTTTCAAAGAAATAAATTGTGTTTTATTGGGAGCTGAAAAAAGAAACAAAATAATCAAGAAATTAATATGTAGGCATTTCAGTGTCTAAAACCACAAAAGAGAAACCTATACTTTAAGTGGATGAACATATCATCTTGGAAGATTTTGGAAAGAGTTCATTAAAAGAATATTTCACAGAGAAACATTTAATGGAAATATAGTGATAAATTTTCATCTGGTCTATGAAAACATCTCTAGAGTATATTTGACTTAACAGAAATAGCATTACCACTATATAGCCATAAAAACTATACAGTGATTTTAATTTATGCTTTAAAAACACCAGTGTAATCATTTATACCCTTATTTCATATTTCTCAGCTACATCTAAGTTTTTAAGCACCAGAAAAAAAACCTGTTTTAAAAATAATATTCACTGATAGGTGTAATGCTATGATCTGCAGCATAAAGAAATTCTGCTAACACAGTAATAGAAAGTCATTTTTTGATATAATGTCTGAAGTTGAACTTGAGGGAGAGCTATGCAAAAAAACAAATGGAGAGCTATGTATAAGACCCAACTTTGAATACAATGATTGGATAGAAAATGAGAAAGAAGCAGTGGTTTAACATCTTTCCAAGGCTGTTGTCCACTGGATGATGTCCAATGCTGAGTTCAGATCCATTAACTAAAGGGCCAGATATCCAAAACCATGAAAGCCACAGTTGATGTACTGAATAAGATATTCAGTATTGTTGAGTGAGCCAATTAGAATAGTGACTTAGACATTACATGAAAGCTGAGGTACTGGATTTTCCATGATGAAATGAAGTAATACATCTACTAAAGACATATCATTACCCAGTGTTGTCCATGTAGGTTCAGGACTTTTAAAAATTTTAGATGTAGTAGTTCCAGGAATTTTGGTTCTTTCTGGTGATGGAAAGGAAAAAGAAATATTACGATATCCTAGAGACAATAAAGAGATATCCTCCAAAGAAGAACTGAATGACCTTTATAAAATCCCGCCATATTTAGTAGTCAATGTTTACAAAGTTGGTAATTAGTTAACTTTAAAATTCTTTCCCCAAACTCAGTCATAATATTATAGATGAGAAAAAACTTTAAAAAAATACTGCAACAGAATAAGCAAAACCCAGCTTGTTGAGTATGATTCTGAGAATATTATTTGACAATGAAGTTAATCACTTCCAGATGGATAGGCTACCTCTACCACCCAAACCCTGTGCCTTAAAATACATTGTTCTCCTCTCCTTTTTCCTCTGTCCAAATGCCACATCTCTTTTGAAGTTTGCATCCTCAACTCTAACTTTTCTTTATGATCTTCTACATAAGTATTATAGACTCACAGTGGATTATATAATCTTATATTGCTCTCTCATTGTTTATGATGTACTATCTTTTTAAGATTATTAGCAATTAGAAAGCCAAAGTCATGTTCTCTCCATCTCAGCCATGGCCCTTGGGCAAAACTGAAAACATAGTAAGCACCAAAAAGCAAGGATTGTCAGCCTAATAAACATTTAAATATAGATGGCATACCAATAAAATAAATTATTTTTTTCATTTTATCATGCTGTGATAGCAGGACTTGTTTCTAGATTTCTATCAAAATTCATGCATAAGAACATCACTTACATAACTTTCAATAAAATCTTATTAGAAATGATTGTTATTTTGCATTATTATTCATTTTTAGTTAATTTCAAATATTATAAAGAAACTTCAACCTGTGGAATCATATTACTTCTTTTTATAGTAAGGAGATGGATATTATCTATTTGGAATTAAGTATTCTGAAAGTTTAAAGAAACATTATTTACCAGGTTTGGTTCTTTGTGTTTTGGGCTTGAGGCGTCGTTTAGGTGTGGAAGGGATAGATGTAGTTTGTAGAGGAGCTGAAAGAAGATTTAAAATAGTTTTCATAAATATTTCTCAGGGATCATCAGGTTGTAAATGTAAACTTATAAACCTCTTGAGTGCAAGAACTGCTTTCTATTTATTTATATCCCTAGAATGCCTAGAACTGTGCTTTATTTACACTAGGTGCTCAATAAATGTTGATCAGGCCAAAAAAATTAGATGTCTATATGAGAATTGAAAACACATTGTTCAATTAAATGCACTGCAAAGTGAGTACCATTGAGGAATTTAAGAACACGTGGGACAATTAAGAACTCAAAAGATGATTTTCCAAATAGCAGGGGAGAAGTACAAAATATTTGGGATTTAGAGAATGAAAAGTTTAGAATTTCTTTAATCCTGGAGCATATTACTAACCTCACCATGAGTTAATAAACTTCATTACTCCAATAATTTTCTATTATAAATTTAATTTATGTTACCTTTCTTTTATCCATTTTTCTTCATTACATTTAGGACTATAAAGCCCAGTTGGTGTTCTTTATATTTAGACTACTTTGAGAAAAATACTGTCAGCATGTGGTATCTAAATGTGCTAAATAGAAGGGAATATATTTTAAAATAATTATCTCTGTAATTCTGCTATTTTCTGGCTGGTAAATTTGAAAGGAATATAGCAAAAAAATAATTATTCAAAATATGTATGAACATCGAAATTATGGGAATCCTTTGAAAATAATCACAAGGCTAAGTATAATAGTTAACCCACTTCTTTGAAAAATTTCATGGTAGAGAACAAAGGAAAATGTTTACTACTGAAAATATTCTGAAAAGGCCAACATGACTGATTCTTTATTCATTTTATCTATTCTTTCAAAGCACACAGCTATGCAAATATTATTAGTTACCAGGTGTTGTAGGTTGCATTTCAGGACTGGTAATGATGTCCAGTTTTTGAGGAACAAATGGTGTTTCACGTGGAGCTGAGAACATAAACAACCCATCCCACCAAGTAATTCTAGTTAAAATGAGGTATTTTAAGAGTTGTAACATGCTTTTAGATGGTGTTACAAAGCACATGCTATAAATACGTGATTAAGGATGAAGAATGTATGTAATCTGGAAAGCTGATGAGTAAAATAATGATGTAAAATAAGGAAAAGGTGAGAATGATAATTGTTCAGTAGTTGAATCCAGGCAAACTCAAGGCATGAAAGAGAGGTGATACAGGCCACAAACACATGAGATGGGATGATATGAATGATGAAAATGTTCATGCAGTTTCCAAAGCCTTTCATTCCTTTAAGGATGGAAAAATATATCATCTATTACAGTTTAAAGAAAAAAAGAATCCCAAATGAAACATAAAATGTCTGCATTACAGGAAAAAAAAATGTGTGTGTGCATGTGTGTGAATATACATATATATACATATATATATATATATATATATATATATATTTTTTTTTTTTTCAGCAAGAGGAAAGAAATAAATGATTAGATGTGATGGAATGAAATGGTCATTTGGAAGACAGGCATTCACATGAATTTTCTGTTAAAACAAAGAATGAATTTTCTGTTAAAAACATTACCCAGTGTTGCCCTTGGCTTTTCAAGAGTTCTAGAAGTTTTAGGTGGGACAGAATCCAGAAATGGATCACTTGTTGCTGTTGGAATAAATGTCAACATTTATAACAGCAGTAGAAGGCCCCAGGAATAAAATACAAATTCTTGAGTAATAAATTATGCCTCATGTGGGGGAAAAATATCAAGAATACTTGAAAGATTGCTGAACATTTTCGAATGAGTGATTAATTAGAAGTTGAAGATGAGTTCACTTAAAAAAAAAACATATGTACTTTAAACATTAGAAACCATGATAAAACAGTGCCTCATAAATTCAACTGATTTTCAGTTGGTTTTTCTAGCTTCTTCTGTTTCTTAACTACTAATGGAATCCACCCTAAGCAGTCTATTTTTTTTCTTATTTTCTGCTTTTTAAAATTATTTGCTTTTATTTATCATGACACTGAGATAAGGCTATACATACAAAAAATATCAGACATATATGTATGTCTGGAAGAGACCAGTCTTACTTTGAGTCTTCTACAGTATCAAGTTTAGTAGGTACTTAATAAACAATTTCTAAAAGAACTAGTAGATGGAGTTAAATTCACTGTAGCTGGATTAGTAAGTGAATGCCAAAACTTAGACCTAACGGAACGTCTATAGACAAAATGAATGACATGATTGCTCTAGAGCAGGATTTTTCACTTTAGCACTATTGACATTTAGGGCTGGATAATTCTTTGCTGTGGGAGCCTATCCTGTGTATTGTAGGGGTTGAGGGGCACCCTACCCTTTACTCACTAGATGTCAGTAGCACTTCCCCTAGTTGTGACAACTGAAAATGTCTTAAAACATTGCTGAATGCCCCAAGTTGGAGTGGGGGAGAAGATTGCAAAATCGCTCCCACTTGAGAACCACTGCTCTAGAGATTCTAAAACCTTTCTAGAATGATTCTGAACAATAGAATGATAGCTCGTTACATTACTTTGCCTCAGTGACAACCAAATCTACCTTTATCTCTCACACGTGGCTGAGCTTATTTACTAGTGGATGTAAAGAAATAATCACTCAATGGGAGGAGTGGGTAGAATTCCTCTCCCTGACAGATTAGTATTTTTTTTCTGCAGAGCTCCGGAGAGCACGTTTTTTTTTTCAACCAGCAAAAGTTAAGGGGAAAACAAGGCACAGTAATGTCAAAACACCTGGAATCCAAAGAAAGAATTGAGAGGCTGGGTATACCTGTGTGTGGCTCTGATATTTCAGGCTCATCTGATGTTGTAGGGCTTGAGAAAACATCATAAGTTGCTTTAAAAGAAAAAGTAAAACAAAAGAGATGTTAATTTTGATTAAGAGATTTCATAACATATTTTAGTGCTGGCTGAAGGAGGACAGTTTTATGTGGTTGCTTGTAAGTTTTGGCTGTAGGCTCCTGGTCTTGATGCGATAATGCAAGCAATCATTGAGACTTGCCTCTAGTCTCTTTTTCCCTGAACTGCAGGTCTTTATACAAGCAAGTCCTGACACTCACCTCTAGGGTGATATGAGAATAGTGCTATATATTTACAATGAAGTGGTGCCGACTCTATATCAAAGAGCTTCAAAGAATATAAACATAAATGAAGTCAGGTGGCAGTTTGGGGAGAGATTTCCAAAAAAGTAAACAGCGGCCACACTGAGGCTCTTTGCTCAGTCTAGTATGTAGTCTTTCTACTTAGTAAAAGTTATCATCATGCTATCTTACATTTGGACAGCATTTTACAGTCTGCACAGCACTTTCTCATATAAAAGCTTATTTAACCCTCTTAATATCCTTGAGAAATAGGTGAGGTAGATTTTATTCCCACTTTATTGATAATGGAGTGTTTTCTCTACTTTCTAGATAATGCAGTTGAGATTCACAACGGTAATTTGCCAGTGGTCACACACTGGGATTGTCAAATTCAGTATATTTTTCCTTCTATTCACAGGGCCAGGAATGACAGAGTTAAGACCAATATTCTTCCTCTTGCACTATTCCCTTCTGATACTTTACTAAAAGGCAGTTGTCTTTTTATGTTCCTCTATCAAGCCATGGGCCCTCTATAATCTAAGCAGATTTAAAGAAAACATATTCTACATGAAATTAAAAAAATCAGGGTGACCTCAAAAAAGGGGGGAGGTTGGTTTTAAAACAGGGATTACTGTCATAAAAATTGTATTTTCAAATAAAAAGAGTATTAAAATAAAAATGTTCTCTTTTTGCACAAAGAGCTGTCACTATGGTAATAAGAAGTAGAGAGAGCATGAACTGTTGTGAGGTAGATGTTACTTTCCTTGCCCACTCAAAATGGCTGTATAGCAATAAACTAAAAAGGCAGGAGCTCATGAGAAAATTTATTCATTGGGATTACTTGTAATTCAGTGACGATGTAATGATTTGAACCAGTGCTGGCTGAAGCTGTAAGAAAGATCATCTCATACCCTGTGACACACTCTAATAAGCAGACAGGACAGTTTTTATTAAATTACATACTGAAGAGGCAGAAAAATACATTTTAATGTGTGAAGGTGAATCTGCCTTGCAAAATCTTCAAAACTAAAAGAATATGATGAGTTAAAATATTCAAAAATTCTGAGAATAAACCATTACATTGTAATATAAAGTTTTCTTTAGCCTAGCTACAATTTCAAAGGGTTAGAGGAGAATGACTAATCTTTTAAAGGACAAAAATGCTGGCAGTTGCTAAACTTAGTCTTGCTTTAAGTCAATTTCAAGTCATGGATCTAGCAAAGATGGCTCTATCTACTACTAAATAAATTAGGAAAACTTGACCAATGTTTATTCATCCTCTCATACTAGGAAAGAAATTATGAATAGCTTGAATTATTTATATTGTTGTATTTGAAAAATGTTACAACTGTCTTTATGTTATCCTAAGTCCCATGTTTCTCTTTCATCTAGAGACACTGGACCATCTTCCCTCTATTTTGTACTTTTTGTCCTAAGGGATGATATTTATTCACCCTCTTTCTACTTCTTTTCCATATTTGCAATTCCCCTCCTTCTGGAGTTTCCAAAGCAGGCTGCCATGTTCCCGTAGGCTATTCTCAGAAGGCACACTACTGAGGAAAGAAGTCTTCCTTCCCACGTTCTCTGGCAACTGTGGCTCATGTCTAGAAGTTCTAGTTGTCAGGGACCTCTTATTTCCAAACATTTTCCCAGATATGCTTAAGATTAAAATAACACATTCTCTGGCAGATGTTGTCCTTGATATTTCTATTTCTGGCATTTCTGAGAGCTGAGTAGTAAAGGACAAGAGAGCTAAAAACACACAATCATCACTTGCTGGAAGTTTTCTGTTGTTTGGGCAGCTTTGAGAAGCATACCACCTTGTTTCATTCATGAACTAAACAAGATTATTTTTTTTTGATGCTGAAGAAATTGATGTCAGAGGAGAGGACAGTGTGGAAATGGAGTTCTTTAGAAATCAACAGCTCATAACTTCTTTCCAAAATTCTTGTACATGCACTCCTTTACCAGAGTGAAGTGCATGGAATGGTTAGGCATCCCTGGTTTTAAAAAGGCTATAAAATTGATAAAAGCTAAGAGTTAGGAGTGAACCCTTCTATTTTTCAGATACTCCCCATGGTATCATGTGTTATTGTTCAGAAGCAAAGATCTGTTACCAGTATTTACTTGATGGATAAATCCTCCAGCTACTTGACATTAAGAACTACCTCTCATCTTGTATTCACAGAACATAAATGGGACCAAAAGTTGGAGGAGAAACCTAATGTGAGTAAAATTAGTTCAAGTCAAAGTTTATAAAAAGCAATACTAGTTTCTTTAAAAAAAGTAATGACTTATGATCATGATAACTAAATTTTACTTTTATATTTTTCATAGAAAAAATATTGTAATATGAAATAAACCACACTATCAGAAGCTCATTTCCTCAGTTCCTAAAACTACATAGTTATGTTTTGTTGGTTAAACATTTTACTTTTACTTTTTAAAAACTGATTAGATGCAAATTCCATAATAAAAAATGCTGTAATATTACACTGGAAACATAGGACTGAACATAGATATTTTCAATGATTAAGAATTTATCAATTTATTTTCTTCAAATTCCATGAATATTAATAACTATGTGAAAGACTTTCACTTTTAAACATAAGTTCTTAAATGAAAGACTTTATTAAGAAAAAAATTGTGTCTGTCTTGCTCATTATGCACTCCAAGTTTTATTTACCCCAAAGCCTGGTACGTAGTAGAGACTAAATAGAATTAATCTGCAAGATGCTCATTACAATGAGCAAATAACAATGATTTTACAGTTGATAGTTTATGCTTTTAGTAAAGATAAATGAAAATGAACAGGTCCTTTAATTATTTTATGACACACATACATGTGCATACAAATCTCTTCCTCTACCACACAATTATCTACCATGTGCTTTTGTGACCATAGAAATAGAGTCCTAAAAACATATGAAGAAGCAATGGGAAAGTACAACAGGATTGTCAATAAATAGCTGGATGAGAAAAGCTTTTATAAACACTACACACAGAGTTCTCAGTACTATTGAAATAAATTAAAAAATGCTTTCTTCAGTTCATGGAAAAATTAAATACCTTTCTGGTTAACCTTAAAATTTGTGAAAATACTGCCTGCAGAAAAAACAACAAAAAACAAAAAACAAAACAAAAAAACAACAACAAAAAAAAACAAACCTCATGAAGCAAAACCAAAGCCTGAGGCTATAAATCTCTAAGAGGCCACAGTAAATCTGTAAACCATCTGGTACACTTGAATTCTATTTTCCTTCTCTCAAAGCATCATCACCACCACTTACTCCTACTTCTTCTCCTCTTTAGAGCTTAATCCAGTTGGGTGGGCCAGATCTATGCTATCAACACCTCATAGGTGGACAATAAGGACCAAATGTAGAGGTCAACTCCTTTTCAACCATTCTGAATAAACTACTGAAACTTTCCAACCAATATAGGACTACTTGGGCATACTGAACAGTTTGGTCTTCAAGTGTTTAAGTAATTGATATAGCTTAAGTGTGTATAGCAATTTACTGAAGTTCTACAAAGTACTGAGAGAACTAAGATCTGAAAATAATAAGTGGATTCTAATGAAAAGACTAGGACCTATAATCCCCCATCTGACTGTCAAGGGAGGTTTCTAAAGATAATTGTTTATCATTCAAGAGTAAATAATTATGCCAGAAGAAGTCATTATCTTAGTAATAAGTCAGTACAGTTGGAGGAGAAAATCAGTTTATCTGGAAACATCGGGAAAAGAACAGGCAGGAGAACTTTCTAAAGATAAAAATAAACACGTTAAATTATTCTGGGTTATATAAAGAAACCATTTTCTTTATTTGATTTGCACTTTAAATCCCTCTGCCCTCCCAGTACTAAATGATGGTCTTTTAAGAGAATGAATAAGTTAAGGAGGCTTACTACTGATGGCATTATCGAGCCAGAAATAGAAAGTTGATTTCCATCCACCCCCTCAAACCATATAAGGACTTTAGAAATCATGCAAATATTCCACCTGTGGGATAATAAATACATGGCATTTATGTTGCTTCTTATACAGGTATCTCTGATGTCCACAGGAAACACAGAAAGTTGGTCATGGGATCATTTTACTCCCTGAGCCTAGACAGGGCCTGAGCCCAGTTTATAGAATGATATAGGCTGCTGATCTAACTGAAAAGCATGGCCATATGATACAATTTCCCATCCCCGTCATGGGGTTAATAGGACATCAGGCCATTCACATGGAGTTGCAGGGCCTCTTCAAATAACATAGCACATGTCCTTTCTATTCTCCTTAAAAATTTTTATGCAAGAGAAATAAAGACCCAATAATCATTGGTATGCTCATATATATAGAAGCTTAGAGTTGTTTTCCATGATCTCTTCTTTCTTTCTATTAATGAAATAATTTATTGTTATTAAGTGTCTGTAGCATTCAGGAAGTTTGGAATGGGCAGTATGGTGAGAAGGGGGTGCGTCAGTGCAAGAGTTCACTGTGCTAAGAAAATGATAACAGGGTACCCTTTATGTACTGTGAATTAGATTGTGATTTATACATTATTTCTAAGATATAACAACCCAATGAAAAAAATTTATATATTACTTCCATTTAATAGAAGGGGGAACAGGTTTAAAAGGTTAAATCACTTGTCTATAGCCACATAAATGGTAAATAGCTGAACTGCTTACTAACCCAGCTTGGTCTCATCCTACAGCTCATAAGTTAATGATCAGTCATGATGAGAATAAACTTCAGGGACTGGCCAGTCTTTCTCACAGTCTACTTGATATTTCTTAAAAATCTAGAAGGCACCTTGCTCTAATAAGAACATTTAGGTTACCCTGTTGTGCTACTCTGTGAAAATTCAGAGCAAGCTATGTGACATTGTTTCATTTTTAATGTGAAGTGGTTTGTTGGAGATTTAGAAAGAAATGAATGAAGATCCAGTCTTTGCTCTTCTGCCTATTCAGAGGCAAGCCTCTTACATATCTCCTTAAGATAAAAGAAAATAACTCTTTGGTTCCAGGGATTCCTGGAGGATCAATTTGATGATAAAAACACAAGCCTTTGAATTTTTCAATAGAAAACTGATATGTAAATACAAAATTATATGCTTTTAGTGAAGAAGTAATCCAAAAAGTATGTGCATATATGTGCAAATGCACAATTTAGAGGAGGGGGCGCAGTTTGAAGGTACTGAGCTTTTCTAGAACTTAGTCTATAACAGCATAGAAATCATAGTCAACTGGCCACCTTCCAGTAGAACATAAGACCAATTCCACTGCATCATCAGAAAGATTGGCTTTTCCGAAAGACTATCACAAGCATTAAAGTATTTCTAAAATGTGGCCAACTTTCTTTTAATACAGACTTTATAAGTTTGCATTCTGGCATGTTATTATAGAGCAGATTTTTATAATTTCTTTTCTATACTTTAGAAAGAATTGGATTGGCCAAGGGAATCAAAAGTAATCAATCCTACTTAAATGTACTTAAGTTTTGTATTTTAATACAAAATACAATTCCAAATAATGAGATCGCAAAATGCAGCATTAATGAAATATTAGGGCGAATAGGCCGAAAGTGAGGAAGAATATGTTTGGTGACTATACTTCTCAAATTTCCTGGAATATTCCAAATTCTAATAACCTGCTCCACTCTTGTCTTAAACTATTGAAATGACCCAGGGATTTCAACAGTCAGCATGCAGGGGAGAATTTTCACATGGTTTTTTATATCCAAAAGTAATACAGAAGTCCTTTTGAGAGCATGCATTCTGATGATTTGGTACAGAATATAAAGTAAATGTGGAAAGCAAATCCAGTAAATACTGAAGCAAATGAATTTTACGAAAGGTATTAATAAATCACGTTTAATGGTTGATAGGGAAAAGCAGCCCCTGGCATCCAGTGCTTGTCTAGCATCCACAGCTTGGTTTGGTGTTATACTACTGAACAGCAACAATTTGAAAGGACACCAACATCAGACAAGACCACTCACTGATCAAGATGGATTGAGACAAAACCAAGAGCACTCTGTAATTGTGTGGAATACAGACAAATGCATTAGCACAAAAATGACAGTTCCCACATTCTGGCTAATATGACTAACTGCTGTTTCTTTACCAACCATAATTTTAGCTTTATTCTTCTTGCCTTCCTTGATTGAATTAAGATATTCAATCACAGAATTACTCCCACTTTCATACAGCATTCAATACAGAGCAAAGTTTCACTTCCTTGGACCCTCCCCAGAATCATCTAACACAACACCAAATTTTGCAATATGTCCTTTCCAATACCCTGTTACTATGAGATCTCACAGTTATTCATGGCATCCATTCTCCATTGTTGCAATGTGTAAATAAACCTCACTTTGTTCAAATATAGGTATGTTCCTGGTGGTCTTTAACTGAGGGCATTGACATAGTAAATATAGATGTATTGTTTCATGACAGAGAAAACAAAATATATCATTTCTTTAAAGGATATAATGACTGAAAATGGGACCAATGGTTTTATGAACCAGCATTCAAGTACTCGCTCTACCTCTTTCTCTTCTTAATTCTCAAAGCAATCGCAATTAGGAAGCTAAGTGAGTAACTGGAAAATAAAATAGTTATATGCATTGAAACTTAGTACATGTATAAATTCACACAAAATCAATCCCAAGAAACACAAAAAGCTGAAATGAATGAAAGGATGGCATGAATATATCAACTCTTAAAATCACAAATAATGCATTTGATAAATTTTAATTGGAAATTTAACATGTTAGGAAGATACCACAGAACTCTTGCATAAAAGTTAGGTGTAAGCATTGTGTGCATTTGCAGAAACAATTGATACTTAATCATCTACTTTGAAAAAACAATCTTATATTGACTTGAGGCCTCTTGTCCCATAATTAATCACATTTGATGATTCTTATCTGCACCATGTGAAATATTACAGACTACAGTGCTAATGTACTGCTTCTCAAACTTTAATGTTCATACAAATTGCCTGGAGATCTTGTCCTAGCTCAATAGATCTGGAGCAAGCCTCCAGATTCTGCCTTTTTAACCAACTCCCTAGTGATATCAATGGTGCTGGTCCAAGGATTATACTAAATAGCAGAGGTATCAAAATTAAATGTTGTAAAGGCAGGCTAGGAAGTTTCTGGGGCTAATTTTCATGCCTGCAATCGTCATCTACAGGACTGGTACAGCCCATGACAAGCCCTAACACTTCATACAGAGAAGGCTGGCAGTGACAGGTGGAAGTTCTCTGGCAGTCTAAGGTTGTCCTGGCAGTAGTGACACAGCTGCACAAAACTGCTTCCTGCTGCATCAGCCACTATGTATACTCTAACAGGGAAAAACTAGAATATTCCTTTTCTACAATTAAAGCAAAGGAACCATGCCTTTATTGGGATTTCTTATCTCATCTATCTTTGTGTCTTTGTAACTCAATAACCATTAATTCCCAACATATTCTCCCCACTCCCTAATGTTTGGTTCAATTCAGGCTTTATATATAATTTATGCTCTAGGCATTAAAATTCCATATAGTTTCCTTGAGGTTTTGGTCAGTTTGTTCTTGAATAATTATAGGCAAAAACGAACAAACAAACAAACAAAAACAAAAACTGGAGGCTGCTCAAGGGAAACCTGGAGGACTCTATGTCCCCTATGTTATAACCCAAAAGCTAAGAGATGAAAGGAGCCTAATAGTTCATCTAGTCCAATGGGCCTCAAAAGTGTTTGGTTTGGGAGATGTGATGTGCATGAAGGATGTGGGAATCAGGCCAGGCCTGCCTTAGTGTAGCAGATAAACTATCACACATGGCCACAGACTAGCTGTTGTTCCATAGTCACAGTGCAGCTCTGCCTATATAATAGCTAATAGAATTAGAGGGTCAGTATGAAACTCTACCTAGAACCTGGATTTTTGACTCAGGAGACCTGGATTGCTAAGGGTATTTTTGCACCCACACTAAATAATTGCACTAGAGTTTCAGGGTCAGTGACTAGGGGAACCAAGGCTTAGAAAGAGCCAATTTGAGGCTTCTCTGGATAGGCTGAACCATAGCAAACTTTCAGTGTCACTTGAGAAAACTAGGGGAGACTATAATAGACATGCTTACTTCATTTGATACCATCCTTCATCTTTTTTTTTTTTTTTTTGAGATCTGAGCCAATTACGTGTACCAGAGAAAGAATAATTTGACTAAGATCTATGTATCAGAAGACTCATTCTTATTCTTTCTCATATTAGTCCTCTGCTGGAACACTTGCTGAAGAATTCCACAAAATGGTATATTTAACTTCATTGCATAAACTAACTACATTATATACTATATTAGGCGCTCAAAAAAAATCACAACTAAAAGGTACACAAAAAATTAAAATACAAACAAATAAAACAAAAATCATGAAAGTAATCACAAAAAATGGTTTCTGAGATTTTCTTACAATTCTCCTATGTTGAATATTTCCTTAAGTTGACTGCTAGACATCAAAGAAAAGATGTATAGGAGAAAACATTTTTTGAGAAAAATCTCTTTTTAAAAAAGGGAATCTATTTCCCTTAATCAGTTTTAGTGGTGGAACACAAGAATTCTCAGGAGAAAAAAGCCAATCACTGCAACTTACAAAAGAGCAAACTAAGACCCAGAAAAGTAGAAAAAAATAGCAAAAGTGTATGGTTAGTAGGAAAGCCAGCATTGGAGCTAAAGTCCATTATTATTACGAAGACCTGTAGTCTTTCCTCTATATCACAATGTGCTTACAGATTTTAGGACTTAGTAATAGTATCTTGAATATAATAAGCTCTCAAATGTTCATTTCTGAAAAAAGAAGCAAATATCTACTGGCAAGAGAAGTATT
The DNA here is from genome assembly GCA_028627145.1 of Eidolon dupreanum. Taxonomy (NCBI): domain Eukaryota; kingdom Metazoa; phylum Chordata; class Mammalia; order Chiroptera; family Pteropodidae; genus Eidolon; species Eidolon dupreanum. The sequence goes on from CM053507.1 coordinate 92,607,704, forward strand.
AAATTCACTGTTAAGGCAGACCCATGATGATTCTTATTTTTGCTACTGCTTTTATGTCACTAAAGAGATCTCTAGAAAAATCAATGAGCCAATTCATAGCTTATCTTTTAGCCAAACTTCTACTTATATGTCCAGACACTAAAACAGAAATCTTTAAAACAATTTTAAAACCATTTTGTTTTTGTGATGATCAACTAAGGAACTATAAAAATAAAAACGAGAAGTTATTTAATACTGTTGTTCTCATCCATTTTTAAAAAGAATGCCATTACCAGTTTGAGGTTGTAGAATTTTGGAATCTTCCAACATTTTAGTTGTAGGTAAAATCCATGACTTTTCACTTGAAGCTACAGCAAAAGAAATGGAATTTGCTAAAAATTTTTTTGGAGAGGACAAAAAGACAGTAATAGGTTGCTGGTATGGTTAAGTGACTACAAAAAGCCTGTAACAAAATGTGCATACTGATCCAATCAAAAGTCATCATATCTCAAGAAGAAATCAATATGTATCCATCCCAAGATCATTTGATTAGTAACTAGAGAGAGATCAGAGTTTGGCATCATATTTTCAACATATTCGAGGACAGCAAATGAACTTAATGGGCTATATGGAATTAACAGACTGATGATACTAAATTTTAAAAAATAATTCAATCAGACAAATATATATATATATACACACATATATATACACACATATGTATACATATATATATACACACATATATATACACACATATATATACATATACATATGTATATATATGTATATTTTAACAAAATCAACTACTTGTTTGGCCAAGTTAACGCAATTCATGAGTTCTCTGAGGTTTGCAGAGATAGGACCCAGTAAATGTGTCCTCTAGAATTAAGCAACCACCATCCATATCTTAACATCAGATTTCAGGCTCTGTTATTACCCAAGGTGCCCCCAGGTTTCTCAAAAGGGAAGGGTGTTTTTGCCTAAGGAAACTCTGGAAGTCTTTTCGGAGCTGTAATGAAACATAAGAAATATTATGACTTGAGGTACAAGTAACAGAAAAGATTTTTAAAATCACAAGCTTGCTAAAACAAAAAACACAAAAAGGCAAATTACTCATGTTAAGTAAGGAACTGTTAGTAGTATTTCTTACTCCTGTGTTTCAACGCTTGATAATATAATAAAGCTTCTTGTTCTATTTTTTATAATCAAGCCATGATTTCTGAGGAATTTGGGCTCTTTTTTTCACCTTCATTAAATTAGTTTCCTAGTTTCTTCATCTGTGTGTATGTGTGCACGTAGATATATTTTATTTAAACTCAAACCAAGCACCAAACACATCTGAACTAGAAAATGTCTATCTAATAGCTTTTAAAAACAGAATTTCAGTAACCACATGGCTTTATATTTAAGCTCCTGCTTCCTATCTAACAACTTTTTTGATATTATACTTATAAAGAAATTCTAAGAAGCAGTCTGCATTAATATTATAAATGTCTTTTATGGGAAAAGAAACAAAAAGATATTCAGAAAAAATATAGAAAAGTATTCCATGACAAAATAATTTCAAATTAAAAGAATCAAGTATAACATCAAAATATGACCACCAAAAAGGAAAACAACTAAAAATTTGTCATAGAGAAACTCTTTTGGATCCTAAATTATAAAATAAAGATTTTATAACATTTAAAAACTTGGTGTTGGGGAATTTATTGTTTTATAAGCCATTTGTCCCTTCCTTCCTGTGAGGAGATAAATTTGAATGAATTAGCCTCAGGACTCCTTTCAAGCATGCATAAAATTTCCAAAGTAATAAGCTGTGGTTTTTAATAATTTTACCTAGAGTGCTCAGTGACAGTTAAAACCTAGGTATTGGAATAGTTTGCAATGTTTCCAGCGTCCTTTCACTGAGAACAACAACAAAAAAGAATTCAATAGTTAGCAACTGCATGAATCGCAATTTGATGTTGTGGCTTAACCATGGCCATGTGACACATGCTCATAACAGAATGTGTACTGGGCAGCTAATGCCTTTCATGGAAATAGCTGGCTTTCCCTGGAAAAGTTTTACATAGTGGCTAAAAATTGAAGGTATGCTTTCAAAGTGCCTTGGTGTGACATGAAAGATCAATGTCACAAGTACAGAACAAAATACATGCTGCTCCATTTCTTCAGGAGAAGAGAACAAAGCAAGTTGTGTTCTCTTGGGCCAAGAAGCTGCTAACATGCATGACATAAATTCTTATTAGAAAGCATGACACTTTTAGGGATTGTCCTCAAGTTTAGTACACACAAGACTTGGAAAAACCAATCAAAACAGAAAGCACAGACATAATCAAGACTTCCAGATTTCCTACCACCCCCTTAGCTTTTTGGGTTAAAAGACTGGCATTCTGTTTTTCTATACATCCCAAGACTGGTTAAAAGGATGTGTAGTTAGCATCTAGCATCCAGAGCTACTTAAAATATCCGTCACCAGAATCAAGGCATGTTGTTAACTCTTTAATGGAACTGGTCCAAGAAATTGGAAGATTAACTACTGCCAGTAAGGATGGGAGGGATGTGGGAGAAAGCTAAGGTATTGGGTTAGTTTTTATTTTTATGAGTGTTGGGGGATTTTTTTGATTTGTTTTAGAAAAAAAGTTTTTAGAATTACCTAGTTTTCTTTCTGAAATGTCTAACACACTAGACACAGTGGGTTTAGTGGTTCTTGAAACTGATTCAGGAATCACTGGAAGGTAAAAAAGACAACTTTATTTTAATTAAGATAAAATGATGAAGCAACCAAAGATCATATTGCCCTTTAGAATTAGTAACTGACACTTAGATAGCTCATCATGTTTCAAATTATGTATGTTAAGGACTCCCTGGCTTGCCCCAGGTGCTTGAGCTGACATCCATCCAACCTTTCTTTTCTGGGTTTGGTCCACTTTCCATATATTCCAAAAAACACACTGAATTGACCTCCATGAAAGCACTTATCAGATTAGTCATAATTTTTTATTTGTCTGTCCTTTTCTTTCTCTTTATCTTCAGAGCTTAATGCAATGTCTGGGGTATAGTAAAGCAAGCACATGATAAATGTTTATTAAATGAATTAATTAATGAGCAAATAAAAAAATCTCCCAGGGCAAAAGGTTTATTTAGAACTATTACATTATAAGATTACTCTCTTTCAAACTACAGTCAACATGCAAAAGTTGGAACTGGGTTCAAGTGATGATAACAATTCAAATGCTTAGGCGCAAGTCTGGTCTAAGAGCTAGATCAAAGGCAATGATCACCTCGAGTAAATAGCTTTGAAGAAATAAGAACCAGGATCACTGAGATCTGGAATGAATTGTAAGCTAGACAATTTCAGAATTTTGCAGGGTAAGGACATATGATAACACAATAACACTGTTTGACAGAGTGTTTCTGAAGTGGAAAATTCTGAGGAAGGATTGGCAGAGAACTAAGAAATCTGTAGACTCTCCCATAAGATACTGTGCCAGGAGAAGAAAGCAGAATTAGGGAAAGTATAATTGGGTTGAATCTTTGGGCAGAAAAGAACTTAGAGCCATCCACTGGGCCATGCTTATGTTTTTTTTTTTTTTTTTTTTTTTTTTTTAGTATTAATTATATTGAAATCATAAAACTACCTAGGAATTTCATTCAAATAGATTATTTCAGCATCTGGAATAGCTTCTACTTCTGCCCCAGCTCCCAAGAAGGTGAGGAATGGAAGGTCTTACTCTGTTAAAAATATCTCTACCTAAATAGGTTTCTTGAAATTAAGTTATTATATTTCCCCACCAGACTTTATCTTCTCTGGACCAGTTATCAGTTTAAGAGTTTAATGGATGGACAGTATCACTAATATCACAATTTATAGCAATTTTACGGATTAAAAAATTCACTTTAGGTTGGAGTTACTTTGCTAAATGTGGATTTGGGGAGTTCTTGCCAGACATTTATTTCACTGAGCCCTAGATGAGGTAGTACTGCTCTGGCAAAGACTATAGTTCAGAAATAATATGTTCCCAGTGGGCTGGACTTGGGCAGTTCATTCATAGAAGAAATGCTGAATGTTTGTTAGTAACGGCTGATAAACTGTGGGGAAAATGCATACCACATTTACTCTTTAAAGGATTTTTACCAAGCTATTACATATTCTCTAGACTACTATTGTTGGTCTTCCAGAGATATTGCTGCTAAATAATTCCACTGTACTTTCATAGATCTCAAGCTATGGTCTGTGAAGGATAATGACATTTTATTAAACTGATCACTTGTAATGTGAAGGGAAAGCAATCTGTCTTCATATAAAAGGAAAGCACCAAAACCAGGTATCACATTTTAGTATAAAAATATTTCAGAACACTGAAGTAACAACTTTTATTTAGAGTGAAAAATACAGCTTCCATATTACATATCAGATGTTATATGAGTCAATAGTTCATTTTGTATCTGTTGTTTTTTCAAACATTAGATTAAGAACATAGACTCTCCTATCATTTTGTGCTTCTGATTAGAATAAATTTCCTACTGGCTCTTCACTGAAACCAGTATAGGCTAGTCAATTATTTAATTTTTGAAAACATATATTACTTATTCTCTCAAAGCCAACAACATAGGGATGTCATTACCTGTTATAGGCTGTGCTGGGATTTTTTCTACCTTTGGTGTTTTAGATTCAGCAGGTAATGCCAAGGTTTCATTCTTAGCTAAAAAAGTCAGAGAACAAGTAATTTGCTTCATTTCCTTAGAACACAGTTTCCAAATATAATTCATTCAAAACATAATCAAGTAACAGACTATTTCCAGAAATTCTGCTTATCTCTTCCCACCAAGCAGTCAACAAAATCTACTGTGCATTACTACCAGGGATTAGCATGAGTACAGTTTTCAGAACTCCTTCTCATTAACCCCAGGTAATTCTTTAAGATCTAAGCTGGCATTGGAATGAAGAAAAAAATCACAAGCCAATACTTGGATAACCCTCTAGCTGTTCTGATTCATAGAGTTTCTGAAAGGCATAGGTTGTATTGCAAATACTCTATGGGATTTTATATTCAAGTACTCCTAATTTTAAGAAAAGAAATGAATGAATAGAAAATTTCCATTATTGTGCATGGTAAAATATGTAATAGGTTATGACACTGAAATTTTAGAAAAGCACAAATAACACACACAGGAAACTAAATTATTTGAAAACATTTGTGTAAAAAAAATACTACCAGTAATTTATTTGAGCCACATATTAACAAAGACCTTTTCTTTTGGTCACATGTGGGAATTCAGTGTAAAGAATAAAATCAAATATTTTTCTATTTTTTTCCTTCTTCAGACATCTATTCAGGAAACTTCCTTCTAAAATTTAGGTATTCTTTTTCAAAGAAAATATATTTCATACCACAGTTTCCCAATGATTAAGGTATTCTCCATTTAAAAAATGCACTTAATATTAATTTGATTTGGCTAGTTACTACATGAATCAATGACTTACTTGTAATATTATGAAACAATCTAGTGGCATAAAAGAATTCGTTTATCTTTGAGACACCCTGATCATGTCATTTTGAACTGATTATATAATTCAGATAGGAATTTTTAGAGTCCTAAGATTGTACAGGAACTCCTTGGGTTTCTTAGCTTTGGCGTTGCTGACATTTTGGGCTGGGTAATTTTTGTTGTGGGGGCCTTTCCTTTGCTGTAGGATGTTTAGTAGCACCTCTGGCCTTTATCCACTGGATTCCACTAGCACTTACATAGTTGTGGCAACCAAAAATGTCTCCAGACATTACCAAATATCCCTTGAGGAACAAAATTGCCTTCTGTTGAGAACTATTGATCTAATCTGTTCTCTCAAAGTTCTCTGAGGATGCAAATTTTGTAACCTTCTGTAGTTCGCATCACTGTTCTAAAGGCCACTTTCTTCTTTGGGCACAAAATATTTATTTACTTCTGATGGACAAAGACAATTTTAAAGTCATCCTTTTCATAATGCTAATAAAAGCCAATCGATTTTTAATCTGTATTATGGAAGCATACAATAGATTCCTACATAGAGCCAATTATTTTCAAGAGTGATTTAAAGTGCTAGAAATAGATGTCACAAGTGCTACATACTTGCCATACTAAATAGTCAAGTGTGTGTCTTGGATTCAGGTTTACATGAAGTTGCATAGCATGTCTGTATAACAGAAATGTTTAATATGATTGTTCAAATTAATTAAGCAGGGCATAAAGAGAAGGAACTCTATTTGGAATAACTAAAAAAAAACAGATCTAGTATAATTTTATGAAAAATTCTGGTTTTGAAATTTCTAAATTTTACTGAGATTTTTTCTTGCCTTTTTTGTAGTCAGTTTTTATTTAGAATGATTGCGTTTGTTAGCACAGGAAAAAACAATTCAGAGTACAAATTTTTATGATTATAAGATTTTTATTTCATCCTTGTTTCCTTTTCAGTGTCCTCTTATCCTTCAGGACATCTTTGCTAATCCTCTCCTTCCTATGAGTATCTGATGTTCTTGGTGGTTCCCTGGCTGACTAGGAGTATCTATCTACATATTTATCTTAAGCTCCAAAGCCTAGACTTTCATATAATGCTTTGAGTTGCTTTACTTTAGCTCTTTATATTCTAAACATGCCCTTAGCTGGCAATCACATTACTCTAAAATTACCTGTTAATGAAGAAGAAATGGTAAACTACCTTCCCAAGAGATATTTGTATTCTTTACACATCACTAATTACTTAGAAAGGCATAATGTATTTCTTACTATGGCATTTCAGGAATCAGAGAAATTGGTAGATGGAGAAGATATTCAAATGGAGAACTCTTTATGTCTCCTATCAACCCATGAGCACTATCTATGTATAACTACAGTCTTGACAATGGCAGAGCAAAATACCATCAGAACAACCTAAAACCCGGGAAATTCCTTTTCCTCTCTGATTCTTCTGTACCTTTTTTCAACACACTTGTTTCCTTGAATTTTTGGCAAGCTAAGTCTTGGGTTTGGCAAAGCCTTTGTATGACCCTGGGAGATGTGGGTGTAATACTAACTTTTTTGTTTATTTCTCTCATTATTCACACCATGTGTTCTTAGAACAAAGGTATTAATTTCTTGGTATCCCATGACTGGCCCTGCTTGAATGAGGATATTATTTTTAGCATTTATCCCCTCAAAAAATAAGACTTTTCTGAATTACAGTGATAAATAAGTTAAGGAAAGTTTATTTCTCCCACATGGGTATAAAGAACTGCTTAGGTTCACACTATTTTCATTAAAAAAAAAAAAACAAAAACAAAAACAATAAATTTAAATGTAATTTTTTGTTAGCATTCATTTTGAATAGTAAAAAACTGGAAGCAACACACACATTTATCAGCAGAGGAATAAATAAATAAATGGAAGTATAGTCATACCACAGAATATTATACATCATTAAAACGAGTGAACTTGGGTTAATAATATGCATCGAATTGAGTAAACTTTTAAAAACAATACTGAGGAAAAAAAACAATTCGCAGAATATATACAAATCATTAATAATGTGGAGTCACCTAGGTATTTTTAAAGAGAAATAGATTAGGGTGCTTTCATTACACATTCCCCAGCAAACTCCAAACCCATAAAAGAAATTTTTGTTTCATTAAGTTTCTTCTTGGAGTTCCTCTCCTTGGTATTTCCCACACTTAGTGCTGATCTTTGCCAGTACCTTTCTCAGATGTGCCCTGGGGCTTGTGCTTTAGAGCAGTGGCCCCCAACATTTTTGGCACCATGACTGGTGCTCCCATGAGAAGCTAATGCCTGATGATCTGAGGTGGAGCTGAGGTGGTGATGTTAGCGCTGGGGAGCAGTTGCAAATACAGATGAAGCTTCACTCTGCTCACCCGTTGCTCACCTCCTGCTGTGCCTGGTTCCTAACAGGCTGTAGACTAGCATTGGTGTGTGGCCCGGGGGTTGGGGACCCCTGCTTTAGAGGACCCCAACATCACAAATATACATAATAAAAATGTATGAAAGAACACATGGGTACCTCTTACATGTGCTAACACAAAGCAACCCACTGTGCAAGTATCCAACTTTATGTTAAAGGTAGTTTTTAAACACAGTCTATTAAGATGGCACATTTGATAGATTTTCTAGACATTTTCAAACTTACTATCAGTGTCTTTAATCTGTAAAAAATTTGCCATCTATTGAATTTAAGATAATTGTTTTCCCAAGAATACAAGTTTAAAAAGTTATTATTATTGGCATAGAATTTTTTTTTCATTAAAATCACATTCAATCCTGAACCTTTAGTGAATCGTATTGGGAAACAAAAGCAAAACAAAACGAAACAAAAATTTACTGTTTAATTCTCTAAATCAAAGAAAATAGAAAGTCTGAATTGGCATTAAGGTAGCTGGCAGAACTTTGCAAAAAAAAAAAAAAATTAGGAAATATCACTCAAGACTAAGGATTCAGGAATAAAACACCTTCCAGTTCAAAACTGACAGCAGTGGTATGGGAAAAAAACTGCTCATTTTCACTCTCCTTCACAAATCCAAACAAATTTTCCAGGTGCAGGGCAAGGTAGTACATAGGTTCCAGGCTGAGAACAGGTAAATGCAAAAATCCTGAGCTCTGATTCCAAACACAGGTTCACTGAAGGAATTTAATTTGGAAATTTCCTGGCTGTTAGCATAGAATATAGATGAGAATAGAGCTGAGTCATAGGTTTTATAGCTAAAAGGAGGATGGTCTAGTGTAATGTACAAATTAAGGAAATGAAGCCTAAGAGTCATTTATCTACATTTTTGGAGGTAACTCACTTTAGAATTAACAGGTATGAATATTTTACAGTAAAAATGTAATGAGTGCACAAAATCACAAAGATTTACTGGCAAATATTTTCACATCTTAATAAAATGGTGATGTGAAGATTGTTGTTTTTTTTTTTTCTAAAATTATAGGGTCTAATAGTTCACTATTAAGTGCTCGTCTACCCGCTTAAGGCTTTGTTCCTCCTTCTTATCCAGAAGTTATCAAAATTAACAGCTAAAGGGAACTTAAAAGTTCTTACCTTTTAAAACTGTTACAATCTGATTGCCTAGCATTGAACAAGCAAGCAGGTCAGGTATCCAGCAAGGGAAAAGAAATTAAATCTGAAGGCTCTGTAAGGACAGGTCCTGGGGTCTGTGTAACCCAGCATTACAGCCTACAGCAACTTGCAGTTCTGGCACAGAATAATGCTAAGTAGTTTTTGAATGAATGCTGCCAAATGGGGAGCTTGGGCCTCTGTTTTTGCATCCACACAGTGTGAAGCTTCAGTCACATAAATGCTAAAGTTCTTACTTCACAGAAAATACTCTGCATTTTTGTCTTACTCAATTTCTACCACATCATGCCATCATCTCCTTCCATATTTATCAATGGTCCAAGACATTCTCCAGAGACTTTAGAGGGGTGGTTCTCAAAGCATTGTCCCTAGACTAGCAACATCAGTATACTATAAGAACTGTAAATTCTCAGGCCCCACCCCAGATCTATTGAATTAGTTAACTCTGAGGGTGGGCCCCGCAGTCTGTGTATTCAAAAGCTCTCTAAAATGTCTGATGCTCCACCAAGTTTGAGATCCTCTGCTACAGAGAGAATGCAGACTGATCTGATGCTCAAACGTAGCAACTGACTTAGCCCAGGGAACAGCACAATTATTCCCTGGGCTCCTTTTAAAGGGTTTTGTTGCTTGGTTATTTTTTCCAAATTGTTATTTTTTACATTTCTTAAACACTAAAATCATATCAGGTTTTTTTCTAGAAGTAGGAAACAGTATCAAATACAAGCAAATAATAATTCTAATAGACCTGACCTTTATATCAGTTCCCACTGAAAATACCTAGTGGTCCATTGATAGTATAGTATGTGTAATTATTTACAGTAATTACTTTATTTAAAAATTATACTTATAAAAATGTGTGTATTTTGGATATTTGATAAATATTCATTCACTCTTCTTTCATAAATGTAAACATTTTATTTAAATATAAAAAATTATTTCCCTATAGAATATTATTTAATATTTTTAACACTCTAAACTCTCTGCCCTTTACTTTTTTTCCTAATTATTTTTATTGTGGTAAAATATTCATAACATAAAATTTACGATATTAACCATTTTTAAATGTAAAATTCAGTAGTATTAAATACATTCATAATGTTGTGCATCCCTCACCATCATCCATCTCCAGAACTCTTATCATCTCTTCTAAAACTGAAACTAAGCCACTAAACGCTAACTCCTCATTCCCCTCTTCTCTCCAGTCCCTGGCTACCATCATTCCACTTTCTCTCTCAATGAATTTGACTTCTCCAGGAATCTCATATAAGTGGAATTGTATAGCACTCTTCTTTTTGTAACTGGCTTGTTTAACTTAGTATAATGTCCTTCAGGTTCATCAGTATCATAGCATATGTCATAATATCCTTCCTTTTTAAGGCTGAATAATATGCCACATAATAAAATGTGGTATGTATATACCACATTTTGTTTATCCATTTATCTTTTGATGAACACTTGGTTTGCTTTCATGTTTTAGCTATCGTGAATGATGCTACTATAAACATAGATATACAAATACTACTTTGAAAACTTTTTTTCATTTCTTTTGGTTATATACCTAGAAGTGGAATTGCTGGATCATATGGTAATTCTATTTTTAATTTTTTGAGAAATGGTTGTGCTGTTTCCATTTTACATTCCCATCAGCATCGTACATGCCTGTCCCTTACTTTTTAATTTAATCCCAAATAACTAATTTGCTAGATCCCCTGGATATTCTAAGACTATCAGCATTAGTACTCAGTCACTGCAAAGTTCAAATGTAGAATTCTGCTGCTTACCTAATTGTTTCTTGATTGTATCTGAAATCTCAAACATTATGGATGTAGGAAGTTTTACAGTGGTTTCATTAAGACCTGGAATAACAAGGTGGACTGCAAGGAAACAGAAGTATAGATAAGAGGAAGAAAATCATCATGACATTAAACAAAGCTCAGAGCATCATACTAGTAACTATGAACTTTAGTACTTATTATGCTTAGTCAGCTTTAACCCAAACTTCAAGATGTTAGAAAAATACGATAGTATCTTTTAAATAGAATCTTTCTCACATTATGAACTGAATTGAAATTCTATGGCTTTTAATCCATGAACTCAAAAATTGTAAAATGGCTGCTTAATGTGATAAACAAAGAATACTGTAATTAATTTCTTAAAAAGCAGTCCAATATGACAAAGACTCCCTCATGACTGCAACAGCCCTGTGGGACAGGTAGGATGGTTGCCACCATGTCCACTAGGCATGGGATAGAGTTGCTTCTCTAACATGATAGTAGTAGCATCTCTAAGTTCTTAACCAGGATGTTAAACACTGAAAGGAAATGAATCAACATCAATTCAACAGACCTGCTCACAGTGCAAAATTCTGTAAAGGATTCATTATCAAAAAATAGCCCAACTTTCTTAATCTAGGTACAGATTTCAAGATACTCACGTAGTATTGTTCCTCCAATGGGAGTCTTATCTGGGGATTTAGTTGAAGCTCTGTGAGTAACATTCTGAATCACTGTTGAAATATAAAAATATAATTGTGTGATGGAAAAAATAGGAAGCAGTAAGAAGCTAATAATGTGAAGACATCTGCACTGAGTAAACCCTGACCTAACTTTTCAATTCATAGAAAGAAACTCATTGGGCTGGCTACACAGCCAATGAAGGGACTAGGAAACACATTTTACCTTGATGCCTCTGCCTTTAAGTAATGAAAGTCTATTACTCTATCATAAAATGTTCCATTCCAATGAGCTGAAAGTTTTTCTTCATTTCCACTCCCTGCAGCCTACCCACATTAATGGACAAAATGAGGCAATGACCTAATAAATAAAAAATTAGAAAATGTATAATCTCAAATCAAAGCCATCTTTGGATGATTCTAATACTAATTGACCCTGTTTTGAGAGTATACTTGGAACATTGTGTTCTCTTAAAATGAAGGACTATCTCAAGTGCCCAATCCCCTCTACCAAGAAACTCTCTGGAAATAATAAAATGTGTCTGATAATTTGAAAAAACAGTCAAAACAAAAACAACTGGATGCTGAAATGAAATAAGACATTATAATTCTTGAAACCTGGATGTCTTTACTTTCCCTAAAGTGACCACTAAATCATAGCTTTCATTTCATTAACCAAAATATCCATTAATGATTTTCTTCATGTATGCTAACTTAACCCTGAACAAAGTCACACATATTTAACTGGCTTTTTACAATTAAGTATTTCTTACATTTGCTTTGTCCCTATTTGTCCAACCAATGTAACTTGTCAAGATTTGGCTTATTGGTACGAGAATCAAAACACCTATTAACTTCCAACTTACTAGACCATACTGGTTTCTTTAATCCATTTCTGAAAAACAATAATCATAAAAATAGAGAAAATATATGCTATGTTTAATTATTTCAGTTTAAAAGTTCTAAACACATATCCAGAGCAGGCTCATACAAATTACCTTGCTTGATGATTGTTATTGGGATCACCTTCCTTGGGACGTATGCTGGCTGAAGAGAGAGGAAGAGAGTCAGCTTTGGAGGTAGTGTTAACTTTTTTAAAATAACAAATCAAAGAACTGGAAGTAGCCCTTTTTGTCTTTAATGAAGTCACCATGACACTGATTTAACAGTTGCCGGAAATATCTTTAGTACATATATATCTGCTGCTATTTTATTGGACTTGCTTAGTTTTCCCCACAAATGGCCAAAGATCTGACAGAAGCAGTTTCTTCAGAACTCCCTTTAGTTTATGTAGAAACTGCAATGGAGAGAAATAAACCTGTGGACTGAATACTATAGTTTATTTTCACTTCATTTGAGACATGATTCAGCCAAATTCTGTCTTTACATTCCCTCTCAAAAAGCAGTTAGGCTTCATATTATCTTTTAAAACTAAACAACAGCAATTGTTTGAGTGTACCCAATTGCTACTGCTGCTGCTATATATAACACAAGCAGCATGAGCTCCTGACACAAAGCATTTCCTTACCCAAGAAGTCAGAACTGGAAATCAAATCCAGATATTTCTACTTCCAAAGACCACACTAGCTAACTTAACCATTCTGGACATATTTATGCACAAAAGACCTCAGAATTAGAATGGTAGGTCCTAGAGGACTGTGAATTCTCCCCTCTTCCAAACTGCCTCAGATCAGATGTCCCACAGGAAGCTTTGATGTCGTAGAGCTACTTGAACTATGGATAGGATTAGTGTTAACTATAAAGGGGCGTCACTACTGGATGAAGTTGTGAGCCAAGGATAAGACACCAAGGGAGAGACATAGGAACAGGAGAAGAGAAGGGTAGCAAATATATAGAGAAGAATTAGACTACATTAACGAGACAAGCCTGACATCGATTTTTGATGCTTGATTTAACTTGATACATAATATAGATACTCCACACACAAGATCTGCTGATATTTTAGGATGTGCTGAATGAGACACTTAAACATAGTTGTGAGCAAGAGACTTGCTAGTACATTACTGTTTTAATAAATGACATCCCTATAATAAAGAATGGCCACAATACCAAGGTTACTGTTGGCAATTTTTCTTCTTGCATTAAGGGTCTATGTTTAAAAACCACCAAAAAAAAGTTACCATTATCAGATTATTTTTTTAAAGGCATTATCTATACCTGTTGACTCAGTACTATGAACTGTATACTCTGTCCTCCTCCCAAATTCATATGTTGAAACTTAATCCCCAGAGTGATGGTATTAGGAGGTGGGACATTTAGAAGTGATTAGGTCATGAGGGTGGAACCCTCATAAATGGCATTAATGCCCTTATAAAAGGCACCCCAGAGAGCTTCCTCTACCCTTCCACCATGTGAGGATACATCAAGAAAATGGCTGGCTGTGAAGCAGAAAGTGAGCTCTCATCAAACACCCAATCTGCTGGCATCTTGATCTTGCATTTCCTAAGCTCCAAAACTGTAAGAAATAAATGTTTATTGTTTAAGTCACCCAGTCTATGGTATCTTTGTTATAGTAGCCCTATGGATTAAAACACCCATAATTTCCTCCTTAGCAACCTAGCCTAAGTAGTTAATCAAAGATACAAATAATCTTTTATTTGTAAGTGTGTTTATTACCACATGTGAAACAACCTCATTATCCAAAAGCAGAGGTTTTATTAAATAAATTATGTTTCAAATTTTTGATATGTATGTAATAAAGTAGAAAAATATGCACAATATTAATACAAAGGATATAAATTTATATCCACAGTGTAACCTAATTTTATAACAAATATGTATACACAAAAGACCAGATGGAATAGTTGGGGTTTTTTTTTTTTTTTTTTTGAGAATTTTTATGAGTTTATTTGAGCCAAACTGGCGATAATGCCAGGAGCAAAATCTCAAATGCTCTCAGATCGTAGTGTTTTTAACAGTAGATTTCTTATACACTGATATGAATTTCATTTTGTATACTTTTCTATATTTTGAAATTCCTTACAAGGGTGAATTACATTTATAATTAGGATAAGTTATTTTAAACAATAGTCTGTTCAGCTGCTACACACATTTTTGTACTGTATCACTTGTACACTATTGGTAAAAAGAAGATAATGTAAATATAATTTATGCATGATTTTTTCTCAGTCAAGGGGAAGGGAAGAGTAGAATCAAAGTATAAACTTCATGAGGAAAGAAAAAATAATTATCAGCTTTGATGTTGCACTGTTAGCAGAATTTCCTTCTTATTATCATAAGAAAAATAAATATACAAAAATTTAAGTATCAGCACTTACACACAGGATTCTTCTCCAGAGAGGGACAGTCAGACCCATGGCACTGTCTCATGTGTTCACCTTACTTCTACCTGTCCAGCTCCAGTGAAAGGGTTGCCAGCACATGGCCTCCATTATTTCTGAGAAATTTAAATGCCTACTATAGCAACCTCCAGCCACAAGGGAGCTACTTGCCAGAGGAGTCACACCATCTTTACAGGTACTAATAACAGTTTTTATTAGAGCTGTGGCTACTGTTCTAAAAATTTTTGAATGCCTTGTCCTCTATTTGCCCTATGAGTCCTGCCATTTAGTGCCCTTTTTGCTGAATGTGAGGCTTTTCAGGGACATGTCACATAAAAGCAGAAACATCTATATGTTGTGTTGATTGCCTTTGAATTATATTATCCCAATTTTTATTTCCTTTGCTGTGATGATTTGTTTTAAATAAACAATTTTTTACAAGGAAAAATGGAAAATATACTACCTTTCACATTAATGGAACAAAGTTTTTCTTTAAGTTTTTACTTGAATATAGACCCATGTTCTATTAAGATGATGACAAGACTATATGGACAATATGTGCTGCTGAAAAAATAAATAAATCATTTAGCTGTAGACTCCAATTCTTTTTTAGACCTATAATTATTCTATTGCCCAATCAACAACCCAAAGATGCACCAAGACTGGACTAATGAGTAATTAGCTACCTCTCTGTAAGCAGGTCTTTAAAGGGCATCAGGAAAGTCCTTCTGCACAAAGTGTCTATGTTGAAGGCTCTAAAATTTTCAAGAAGACATCCATACTATGAATCTTTGTCCTATGTCTTTTTATAAAATAAAAGTGTAGGGAAACATCTGTTATCTGGACTTACTGAGAAATAAAATACTGTGATAATTTTTAAGTTAACAGTGTTTAATCAGTTATAATACAATTTTAATTGAACTGTTTTATGTACAATGTTTCTTTAAAAAGGTACCTGTCCCAGACTTGCAATTATGAACACCAATCAATATGTATAGGAGTCTCGGTGTAGCTGGTGTGAGGTCTGGGGGTGTGGAGCAAGGCTGTGAAAGTCCCACAAGCTGCTGCAATTTTGCTGGTGTGGCCTCAGCAGAATACTGCCATCTAAAGACACCACCCTTGGACCAGTTTTTTCCCTTAGGCCATTTTCTTACTGACTTTTTTCTTTGCAGCTTGTTGACCCCCCATTCTGACTACAAACCTCCCTCACCACTTCCTTTCACAGCTCTTATTCCTCCCTTCATTCAGCAACTATTTTTTAAATGTTTACTGTATGGCAGGAAGTAAGCATATTTCCCTCCTGACCTATAAAAGATGCATCAAATTTTTCTGAGTTTCAAGATATTCTGTCACTTAAGAACCCAGGTTGTACTACATCTTGAGCAAGGTGACCGATTAAGGGAATTCACTTTTAAGGATGTTGTGACTGAGCATCTAGTCAGGGGATTCAATGGAGAGACTGATGCTGAAATAATAAAATGCCCCTGATGACCAATGCAGCTTGATTTTTTAGTCTTAATTTGGAAAAGCTTGTGCTTATTGAGAAATAACCAAAGCAGCAGTCATTACACAGGATGAGGGATTTTGAATTCATTCTGCATTACCTTTCTCCTGATATTATCTTGAAAATTAGCTTTAATAAAAGTAGTGATGACACCAGGATGCTACACTTTACAAGTTATTCCATTTCTTTACAAGTTTGTCCATTTGGTATTTTTGTGGTGTCAGAATATTTATTGTAGATTTAACTTTATGTTCAGGCCCTAAGATAAGGAGAAGCTGTCCATTTGGGGAATGACTAAGGGCTGCTCAAAATCAAATTTCAACGGCTCAAGAGCCAAACCACATGAGAAGAACTTGGGCATGTTACAGTCTGGTTTTAATTCATTTGGGAATGTTCTAATCAAAGTTATGAAACATGCCGATTCAATCCAACATCTGATTAAAAGTGAATCTAACATCCTACTTGCGAAAGTCTCCATATTTCTGGTAAGATGGGGGAGGAATCAGATATACACCTTCGGTGATATCATTGGCCTAAATATAAATTTTTTAAGTTTCTGCTTAGGATAATGAATGCTAAGAATGTAAGGACACCTGATGTATCCATTATACACAATTCAATGTGGGGGTGGGGACTATATGGTATTTCTCTTCCCTATTTATTTCACTTGTCTGATAACTGTTACATTTTAAAAATTGGTACCATGCCTCATTTTGCCAGTAATAGAAATGGCTTTTTAAAAAGATGGGTGGATCTCTGATGGAAAAAAAAAATGAAGGGTGGAAATAGATGTCATATTTTAGGGGAACACCGATCCTAAGGAGATTTTGATTAATTAAATTTGTATTTTAAAATCTGTTAATAAATGCTTTATACTTCAAAAATTGTTTAGTGAACTAGTTAGATAAGTTTTTTTTTTTTTAAACATAGGGATAATATACTAAAATTAGGTCTTTTAGCTATCTTTAAAAATTTTTTCTTTAATAAAATCTAACAGTAAGCATTAGTTTTCACCTTTATAAAAAGAGTGTTATAGATTCTCAACATGGACAAAATAGCACAATTATAAAAATGTGGTTTTTCTTCCTCAATTACATGAATTTCAAGTGACATGACTTATATGGAAAGAATCATACTTTTGTTTATGCATATACCTTTTCTTTGACTTTTCTAGAGGTATAAACAGCAGTGATATTGAAAGTATTTAACAATTAGTAGAGCAAAGTCACTAACGAAACAAGAGACCAAACAAAAGAGACTGCTGCTACATGTCTCAGGAACAAGTGTGCTGGGAGTTGCCAGCAGAACAGTGCTTAGAGACGTGAATTACAATACACAATGTAACCATATGCTTAAGATGGGGATGTAGTCAACATTTATTTTTTTGTACTTAACTTTTACTGTAAGTGATTAAAATTACATTATATCATTTCCCCAAGCCACACACATTAATACCAGGATCACTTGCTATTTTGGAGAAGCAATAAAACACTGCAATAAAAGTGTACACTTTGAAGCTGAAAAAAATCAACATTAAATTCTTTAACTTATATATTATTTATCTTTTAAAAATGGATAAAGTTGAAATTGTTCCTCTCATTTCAAATATCTCTTTTTAGAAGGTGTTAAGGAGTTTTTCCTGCGTATAAGTTTTAAGTATAAGTATGTGTGAACAAAAACACTTTTCAGTGTGTCTTTTCCTTACAATTCTGAAAGTAAAACATCTGGAATTAATTTTCTATCTTTTGAAATACTGCCTTCTAAGATCAGTTTCAGAGAAGAGATGGGTGAATATTTGGATTGATACCAACTTTATTTGGATTAAAATATACCTCTAAAGTATCGAAGCAATTTTTAGAATCAATTCTGTGGCCACATAAGACAGCCATAGAATCAATTCTGTGGCCACATAAGATGGCCAAGGTGTCCCAAGTGGTTCCTTTTAAACTTTCCTATATTCCAGAGCTACCCAAGAGCGCAGATGACAGTTTAAGAAACATTTTTTTCTGCTGGCCTGAAGTTAACAATGGAGAAAGCCTCACAATGAAGCCTTAAAATATCTTTTCAGTTAATTTGGGTTTTCCTTTGGAAATAACCAAGACTTTCAAACCGTAGCTCTTCAGAGCTGGCTGGGGTACTCTGCCTCACAGCCTAAAGTAATAAAATATTTAGCTTTGTGTCAAAGATGCAGGAAGTTTCTTCCTGGCTTTTTTTGTCATAGCTATTGTAATGTGAAAAATAAATTAAGTCCTTGGGAGTAAAATGTCAATCAATCACCTTTCCTAATCTTGCTGAGTAACTCACCAAATGAAATAGTTTGCCAAAAGTAATACAAATTATTGGGATATGATTGCTGAAAAGAAGGAATGAAAGAAATGACATCATTGAATCACATGTAAGATAAAGCATGACAGCCAAGAGTGTGGGAGATAAGAAATGCTTCCTAGGAAACCATTCACAACAATACTGAGGATTGTTACAGAAGAGAATGAAGAGAAACTTTATTCCCTGTGATTGGATTTAAGAGAAAGCCAAAGGAATTTAGGGAGTGGCACAGATCAATACTTGGTACTGAGTCAATTGGTCAATAGTTTGGGAAGAATATATAACCCAATCAATGTAGAACCTTACTACACATAACAGAGCAAAAGAAAACCCACATAGCTTAGAATTTAATCACTACAAAATCAAGTCACTCATCAAACTTTAAAAAGGAAAATATTTATGTGCTCTCTAGAGAAGAGCTTCCTAAAATGTGCAATTGAAGATATGATAACACAAAAGACAAATAATTTGATTAAGCAAATATCAAGACTTGCCTATTTCAAAAATTCTTATAAACAAAGTTGATAACAAATGTTATATCATGTTTCTCAATGATATAACAAAAGGTCCCTGTTCTTTAATTTATAGACTTTAAACTCTTCAAGAAAAAACCATGACACACTGAAAAACAGAGCTGAAAGTAAAGTTCATTAAATGTAAAATACAAATGACTAATAAAAAAGTGAATAAAGTATTGTTTTATAAGCAATTAGAGAAATAGAAATTAAAAAAACATTTTACACTATTACATTAGTTGGAAATTTGGTGATGAGGACACATAATGTTGATGATCAGGGTAGTATAGCAAGATAACTCCAATACATTGCTGGCAAAATGATAAATTTGTTACGACCTTTCTGAAAAGAATTTGACCATATATATTAGAAAGTTTAAAAAATGTTAAAAATATCTATTGTTAATTCCCATTCTAAGTATCTATTATAAGGAAACAATCAGAAATGTGAACAAAGACTTATGATCATAAATATTCACCATATCACTTATAATTTAAAAAGCATTAGAAATAAATGTCTAAAAAATGTAAACTGATTGAATAGGTGAAAGTGTATTTAGACATATAATATACAGCAATTAAAATTATGTATATGAAGATCATTTTATGACATGAAATATGCTATGCCATATTTTGGCTAAGCAAAAAGAGTGAGATAAAATTACATATATAGCATGATTTTAATTTTATAGTGAAAACATATTTAAAAATAAAAAATGTTCTGAAGTCTTAATAGATCATAAATGGTTTTATATGGTCATTATTCGACAGTGTTACAGGTAATTTTGTTAATATTTCTTTTTGCATTTTTATACATTCTAAATCTTTAAGTATTAAATAATCAAAAAAATCAAAACAGAAAGAAAGAAAGAAAGAAAGAAAAAAAGAAAGAAAGAAAGGTAGAAAGAAAGAAAAAAAGAAAAAAGGAAGGAAAGAAGGAAAGAAGGAAGGAAGGAAGGAAGGAAGGAAAGAAAAAAGAAAAGAAAAGAAAAGAAAAGAAAAGAAAAGAAAAGAAAAGAAAGAAAGAAAGAAAGAAAGAAAGAAAGAAAGAAAGAAAGAAAGAAAGACACAGACAGACAGACAGGCAGAGAGAATAAGATAAAATTTTAAGAAAAAAAAAGAAGATGGGGTGGAGGGAAGGAAAGAAAGAAAAGGAAAAGAAAGAAAATGAATGAATAAATCTAGGCCTGAGAATTTACCTGCAATCTCCTTTTTTATGTTATGATTTGAAATACATCAAAATACTTTCCTGGACAATTATAATAATCTAATCATCTTGATTTGATAACAATTTCTCAATCTACATACTTTTTTGCCTATTAAAACCATAGAAACATTGGCCTTAGCAAGATTAATTCTCAGTCAGTTCTATTTCATCCAAACCCATTCTCTGTCACTGAAAATAATTCTGTATTTTCTTTATTCCAGTGAGGTATGTACTTTTTTCCCCATAGGACTACATAATCAATGGAGTATTCTGTGGACTAATTAGACATAAAAAGATATTCATCTATATACATCATGTACAAATTAAATAGAGCAAATTTGCAACCATGAATAGTCTTTTCACGTTCATTTGACTGTAGAATATTTTCCTGATTGAATACTTCCAATACCTAGGCACCAAAGTCAGAACCAAATTCCTCTCTTCTCACCAAAGTGCTTCCTCTACCTACTCAGTAACATAACGTCCTTCACTTTATAGCTGGGCATGTGATTTCAAATGCAAACATCTGTGTGATAGTTATAGCAATGGCTTCCACTTATAACAGGCAGCACATAGAATGCTTCCTGAGAACAGATTTCGAAAATTGGAGGGAAAGAGAACAAGAAACTGAGTTTCTGAAGTGAGAGGGAAAAGGGTGTCTAGATGGGAGAAAAGACCTGGCATATAAAATATAAAAACATTTACTGCACTGAATAGAGGCTGAGCTCATTAAAAAACCAAATCAGCTGCTTCTTCATTTTAAAAAGGGTTGGTTCCTTTAAGTAGGAAGTGATAGAAAATAGGGGAAAGATCTGAACAGCAGCACTATAAGTGGAGCATGTACCAATTTGCACTTCAAACATGTGGTACTAGAGTAACTATATTGAATAGCAGACTTATAGGGCTTTAAACAAATTAGAGATGATCTTGTCTCATACTTCCACCTCTATTTTCTGAAACAGAAACTAATTCCGAAAATTTTAAGTGCTTTACTCAATATCCCATAGCTAGTCAGTTAATCCAGTCTTAGTACCTTATAATAGGACTATTTCCTTATTTAAATAAAAGTACACTGCAGATACAATTTAAAAAAAAAATTCTTGAAAATAACTTGGTACATACCACTGTGTGGACTTGGTCAGATGTACTTTGAATTTTCCCATTTACTTTATTTATGCCTGACAAAAACAAGAGAAAATAACATTATTTTTATTCTTCTTGTTCTTAAATCAATTTTTATTATTCATTCTGAAGACAACTACAAATCCTGCTCTAACTCGGACATATTATTTTATTTACTATCATTTCAAACGCTGATTCCAATGAAGTCTGAATGAAGAGATAGCAGGAAGAAATCCCAGGAACCCCTAAAGTCTTTTTATGCTCACTCTAGTGGCCCAGCTTTCTATCTGAACATTTTTACACATTATTGTAAAAATTCAATGGAGGCATCAAATATTTTTTTCACTTTAAAAAATACACACATAAAAAAAGATTCTGAAATATCAATACTCAATAAATTCTGTTTACTTTTTATCTTCTCAAATATTACAGGATTGGGCTTAACTTATGTCATATTACACAATAATAAAAAAATTTCATAATTAGAGAAAAAAAAGAGTACAGAAAGATTACTAAAACAGTTCCAGGTACTTACTTCCAACAATAGTCTTGTGATTAAAAATCTTACTCCAAATTCCACCTTCTACATTATCTTTCACTCCAAATTCATAAACTGTGTTGGGCTTTAGATTTTCTACAATTGTTTCAGTGGCTGGGCAGAGTTGAAAAATCCACTTCTTTTCCTTATCCTTTTCCCTATAGCGAATTGTATAAAATCTGTTGAATAACAGAAATATGACACTTTAAAATCACAGGGAGATTTAGAATTTTTTTTTTCGAGTTTCTTAATACCTCATAGGTTCTCATCTACTCCAAAGGCTATAATAGATATTAGCTTCTATTTCAATTCTTTTAAAAATTTTAGAGAACATTAAAAATATCTTAACATGTGCTTAAGTTTGAACTTCTAATTGCAAGGTAGGGGACTATGGACTAGCACAGTTATGGTCTGACAGAATTCAGACCTCTCAATTGTTACTTTGCAAAATGAAAGTTGGAAAACTCTGGGTATTCTTTTTTTCTTTCCCTGTTACATGTACAGAGGAACATAAAGGTAATTTTGTAAATACTTAATGTTGTAGTTTTATAACTGTGAATTTAAGCCCTTCATCCCATGGAAGTTGCATTAGAGGTAATATCATTCAATTTTGTAAAAGAGAAACCTGAAACTCTAAGATGTAACCAGGACTGCATTTCAAGGGTGAAATTTTTCTTATTATTAAAAAAATTTAAAAAATGTAAATTTAAGATCACTGTTACGTATTTGCTTAGGGCTTCACAAAATTCAGACATATGCATAGCAAAATAATAATAATCCCCACTACTATTTTTTTTGTACTTTTATCACATGCTAGATTTTACTTATATTTTTGTTACAATATCTTAAGTGGTAAAAGTTATTAATTCCACTTTACAAATGTGCAAATGGAGTTTTGGAAAGATCATTTAACTTGCCCAGTGTCACCCAGCTAATGACTTTTACTAGTGGCAATGGCAGAACCAGGAGACAAAGACTCCTCTGGCTCTGCTCTGAAAAGCCTCACTAAGTGAGACAGCAGATCAGGAAAGGGGATTTTATCACAACCATGTACCGTAATGAGAATGAATAAACTAGGGCTACATGTATCAATATGGATAGACTTTACAAACAAAATACTGAATGAAAATAGCAAATTATAAAATGATGCATATAGTTGCATGTCATTTATATAAATACCAAAACACTTACACAAAATATGTTACTACATATTGTTCCTGGTGTTGTAAAAGGACAACAAATACTGGAAGGGTATAATACTTGTGATAGTGCTTTGGCTCCCAATAAGCAGGTAGGGAGATAAATGGGATTAAAGGTAAAGATAACATATAAATTGTATCTGCTTTTAATTTTTAAGTAGACATTTAAAATAAATAGGATAAAATAACAGCTGTCATGTATGATGATGGAAACATAGGGGTTTGTCATGTTATTTTAGGTTCTTTTTATGTGTTAAATTTTTTCTCAAAAATTTAGTACCTCTCTCCCACTCCCTACCCAACAAAATTAAATGGACTAAGATTCAGGTCAATTGCTTGTATACAAAGCTTTAAAAAAATTACTCATTTACTCATGCTAAAATTGTTTATTGTGCACTCTCTAAGTATCAGGCACAGTTCTTGATGATACAGAAAGAAGTACCCAGAATCGCTGGAAACAAGGGCCAGGAATGGATGTAAAATTGATGGGATCATTGCAAAATAAAAACTAAGGGTCCCCCTATTCAAACATGATTAAGAATTTGAAGACAGTGAGAGTAGAGCATTAAATCAAGCATGGGCCATTTTAAATGGGGGATCCTGTGCAAATGCACTGGTTGCATACCCATGAAGTCAACAGAGAGAGTTTATAGTTTAATAAGAACAGAGAGGGAGGGAATGTTTTTGTACATTCAACTTACATTTTTACTAGTCACAAACTACTGTACTGCTTGAAATCATTCATTAGCTTGTGTCTTTCCAGTAAAAGCTGCTCTCCAGGCCCCAGTTCCCACTTTCCAAAGTAGTAAAAGAATGAGTGAATGAGGCTGCTCCAGCTGAAATACTAACTGCTATTGGAAAGAAATGTTATAGGATACTAATCCTTTGTCCTGTGAATCAAAACATCAACAGCCATTTACAAACATATTTCCTGACAAGTACAATGCATGGGATTTTTGTTGTCATTTTTTCCCTGCCCTGGCTATGATAAAACTTTACTGACATGTGGAGAAGCTGAAATCAGTCCAGAAGAGCTATCACAGTTATAAATCTCTAGTTTGGATACATTTCTGAAGTCTGGAATTGCTTACATGATCCAGGGGGCCCACTGCTAACAGAACTACCAAAGGCCAGATTCCAAGATTCCCAATAAGCTTGATTTTATGTCATCTTCCTAGGAATAAAGTGATACAGAAATGTTCTGTCCTAAGAACTTACCCATATGTTAAAAAAAAAATCCAGCCCATATATTTTTTCAGTTTTGATCATAAAGCCTTTTAAATACCCTCTCTCGTACCAAGTTTCTCAGGAAAAATTAATGTATAGGCAGCCAGCCCTTCTTCTCTGCTTCAGTCAGCTTACCCTCATCAACGCTGGCTTACTAGATGATTATATAATATATGTAAAGTCTAAATTATGAAAGAGATAGTAAATGTGACTACTTAGCTATAAAGTTTCCTTGTTAAAGCAAAATATAGACCTTATGATAATAAACAGTGCTATACAACCTAGCACACTAGGTACACTAGGTACACTAGGTACATTATGGAGTACATTAGGTACTCCATAAATATTTCTGGAATGAATAGAATGGATATTTAAGTGCTCATAGGGTCATTCTAAAATTAGAATACAATTGTTCTAAATGGCCAATTATTCAATCACCATAATATACTGATTTAAGCCATTAGGTCTACAATTATATTTTGCAATGTGTCAGTGTATAGGGTTTTACTTAACAAAACTCACCATTTCTATAGAATCAGTGCAAACTGAAGGAAAATATAGTAAATGTTTACATTGTACATTTGCAGAGGGCATAACAATTTTTTAATTTATTTCAGTTTATCCATATAATAAACTCTGAAACGAGCAGAGCAAGAATTACTATGAAAGAAAAAGAAAGGCTGGGAAGTGTCTAAAGTCAGATAACCAGTGACAGAGCCAGGCAAATGGATAATATCTTTTGTGTTGCACTGGATTGTCTTTCTACTGTGGTGCTTGGCAAAAGGAGATGAAAAAAGACAGGTAAAATGACCAGAATGAAAGAAGTTTAGACTTGAATTAGCATTATTTAAGGCTTTTTATCTTTTGTTTTATTGTGTATTCACCATAACATATAATCAGACTTCCCATTATTGTCTGAGAAAATCCAGACTCAAACACTGATTGCATCTTTTTCTGTGGATGACTAAATTTAGGCACAAGTGCATGGAGAGGCAATAAGTCTACTAAAAAACAGGTAGCAGCTTTGAATGTCATCAGATCAGACCTCTGGAAAGCCTGATTCTAGCAATTTGGATTTTAAGAACAAGAACCTCTCATGTCCTAATTAAGTGTTAAGAAACTTTTGAGGGTAATGTTTGGTTCAATTGGCATTATTCTGTACTTTGATTTCCCTGAAAGTCTCAATACTACCAATAATTGTTTTTATAGCTTGAAGAGATCCATAGCTCCTCAACATATAATAGACAAGGCAGGTAGTGGTTTGACTTGGATATTTGTCAGCTGCAGATTAGCAGCAGGACTTTGGAGGAGTCTCTTTGTGCACTTATTCATCATTTTTCTCAATTGCAAAAGGGGGATTGTACTACATAATCTTTGCAATTATTTCTGTTTCTAAAAATGTATTCTAGCTACATATCAGACATTCTGTTCTAATAAAATACAAAGGCAGAACACAGGATAGAAACCCCATTAACAAAATTTGTGATGTAACTGCCAGTGAATTATACTAAGCAAAAAAAAATTAAAGAATGTCAAAATAAATTTAGTCATTTCACAAACTAGCCTAGCTTAATGTACATGGTTGGCCATTTTATGGGGTTGCCATACTTTTTTCAGCAATGCTTTTATTTCTATGCAATTAGCTACTATTATATTTCCTAAAACATCTATTTCACACATTCTTTGCACTCTTCACATTAAAGGACACTTCCTGTCCAATTTTTTGCCTTACTGAGACTATAACTGATATAAATTCTGCCCTCTCTCCCTTTCTCTCTCTCCTTGTCGCTATTTGATTCCAGGGTTCTTCCTTCTTTTGAAAAATAAGAGTCTTGGTAACTTTATTCCCTTTCCTTATTCCTTCTTTTCTCCAGCTTCTCTTGATTCTTCAAGGACCTTTCTTTGAGTCTAAAAGATGTTTGAATATTTTCCATTCTATCAAAACAAAAATAAAACTGATGCTTGCTTTTTACCCCTGCCACTATCTTTTAACATAAAATTTCTTAAAGGTAATCCTCCATGAATTTCATAACTACCTTAAAATCTACTCATCTTCTTTCCCAAAACTGTTCCAATTTTCATTGAGTTCATATTTCTTCTGTTTTCAAGTTTAGTTTATGTTTCCCTGCATGATCCCTCTTGTCCTTGTCACTTCTCTATTCCTAAGTAGCACTGAAGGGCCCAGTTAAGGTCCTTATTATCTTTGGACTCTTGCAATAATTTTCAAGCTGGTAAACCATGTTCAAAATCTCTTACTCACCTACTGCTGGCTGGCTTAAACTCAACAAAGAAAGAAGTTTCTAGTGATTTTAGTGCTATCTTAAATGGAATAGCTTGTCTGAAATGGCCATTCTAACATAAGGTAAATAATATCAAAAATAACAAGACTAACAGCAAACACATAAGTACCATTTATTGAGTGCTCACTGCATGTCAGACACTATGTTAACATAGCCACATTTTACAGCATTATCTCATTTATTTCTGACAAACTTATTACATTTTACTATTATTACCTTTATTGAAAACTAAGGTTTAAAGCATATAAGAAACCTGTCAAAGGCCACTTAGCTAATAATAGAATATAACTTAGGTTAATCTGACCAGAATTGTACCTTCAACATTCATGCTATGTTACCATCCCTGGAGATATTCACTGTGACCTCTGGATGGCAGATGTTATGGAAGAGGTTCAAGGGCTAAATGGACTGGCTAGGTGATTTTTAAGGCTTGTTCTTGACTTTCCTTTTCCTTATTAATGTATACATTTATTGAGAGCTACTATTTTAAAACATGATGGCAGGTTCTTAATGAGATGGAAGATGAGTCGAACACCATGCACAACTTCAAAATGAACTCGCAATATAGTGAGAGAAGTAGATGTATATATAAATATAACTTTAAAAGGCAGGATGAAAGCAGAGAGTTCTGAGGGTGGCTGAGCATGGCATCTTGCAGCCTGAACTTGTAAAATGGCCAGGATGTATTTTAAATCCCATCGCAGTATTGTGGTTTAAAGCAGGACACCCTACGCAGGTCCTGGGAAAGCAGAGTCGTCGAGACTCAAACCTCATGTCAGGAACATGACTCATATATTCCTTGAGATAGATTCTTGGACAGAGTCTATGATTTCTTTCACCTGGCAGTGGGAAGCTGGTGGAGGTTCTTCAACAGGTGAATAAAATTGCATAGTGATGAAGAAAGCTAGATTTATCAGCAGTGGAAGAATTAGAGAGAAACCAGAGAGAGGAAACTTAATATGCTATAGTCCAGATATGAAATAACAAAGGAATTAATCATGAAAGGAATCAGAAAAAAGGGAAAAGGAGGAAGAGATCAAAGTTATATTTCAATAAAAGAATTGATGAGACTAATTCCATATGAGATATAAGCACCAAAGAAAGTGTAAATAAAAATCAAAACTGAATTTTCAAACTTGAGAAGAGGAAAGTTAAAGTAATGGAAAAGGAGTTATTTTATTAATGTAGAAAATATAAATTTAGTATGAGCTGGAGGTTCTGACCACTATTATCTGGTCAATTGAATGAAAATATTCCATGGACAACTAAAATATAGTTTTAGAACTTTGGAAGTGGGTCAAGGTCAGAGGTTCAGTATTGGAAGTCACGTATCCTTTTCCATTCCTGCTGTTCTCTATAGAATAGCAACATCGGCAATTCCTGGGAGCTTTTAGAAATGCTATGGAATCAGAATCTGCATTTTAACAAGGTCTCCCACATAATGTACAAGCACGTTAAAGTTTGACAAGCACTATTCTGCACTGAAGTGACAGTTAAAGACAGGACATAGGTGAAGTAAGGAGGACACATAGATGAGAGACCAAAAGGATAGAACTCTATTCCATATTTGGGAGGTAGGATAACAAGTAAGCAGAAAAGAGGAAAAAGAGGGTAAGAGGAAAATCTAAATAAAAATGTAAAATAAAGAGTTCAAAATTGGGAGTACAGCCAACGATTCCACAGAGAGGTTTAAAAGGATAAGAACTGAGATAACTCTGCTGGATTTAGCAATTTATTGATCACAGATAATCACAAAGAGAAGTTGCAATGGAATGGTAGAAAGGACGGAAGCCATGCAAGGGAATAAAGACGGTATGGGTGGTATAGAAATCAGAAAGGCGACAGCAGATCACTCTGAAAAGTTTCGGAACTAAGAAAGGATATTAAAAAGTAGCTTGGAAGATATAACAGGATCAACAGAAGATTCTATTTTCGGGTAGGGAACATTTGGTTGCAAGCAAAAGGCAGGGTGCCAATTGCAGCAAAGGGGTAATGTTAAAAGGATTATAGGATGTGGAAGGGATGTGATGATGAGCACTGCCTGAAGTCAGATATCTGTCCCTTGGAAAGAAGAGAAGGAGAGGTAAAAATAAATCTGGGATGAAGCAAGAGTAAGCTGATGGTGGATACTTTAACTTCCTCAGTATTGCAGAAGCTAGGATGGATTGGAGTGGAAAAAGAGCCATGAAAAGTAGCCAGGATGCGATTCCTGGGATCCAGGGTGAGGTGAGTGTCTGGGTTGGAATCACTGATGTGGAAATGGAGAAGTAGAAGATAAAGAGACTGATATAGCTACTTCTCAAAGGCAAAACCCGTATAACTTGGGAGCTCATTAGTTATAGGAGATGAAAGATAAAAAAAAAATGGTTAACGTTTCAAATTATGTTTCAAATTATGGTACTTCAGAAAGTAATAAGACAAATGAGGTAATATTTCAAGAGAAAAAGTATGAGTTCAATGTTGTCATGTTAAGTTTCAGGTAATGGTAAGATATAAAAGTAAAAATGCTGACAGTTCACTATTCATTCATTTAACATATATTTACTGAAGGCCTACTATGTGCCCAACACTAGTCCAGGGACTGGCGAGATGATGATGGTTAAGATACACATAGTTCCCATCCTCACAGAACTTAAAATTTTACTTGGCAAGACAAATGGGTAATAAGGCGTTGAGCTCAGTCAAGTGAAAATACTTGCTTCTTAAAAACTTGGAAAGAAACAAAAAGTCAACAGCTTTCTCTGGACCAGTGAAAAAGGAGGGCCTTCATTCTATATTGAGAGTAAATAAGTATAATATGAAAGTGTTAGAGAACATGAAAATGCTATCTAAATGATTCGTAAAACTTTAAGGAGCACAAACTAAAGCAACCTTAAATGATTTAACAAGCTGGAAACGTGGAAAGGAAACAAAAAAGTCATTAATGGGGAAATAAATTTTGGTTAAAAACATGTTTTATTCTTCATCTGAGCCAATTTTGAAAGCTTTCTTTTGACCTTCGATATATCATGGATAAATGGAGGACATTCCTTCATTTAAAGTTCATTAAGAATAAAAACTGTAAATTAAGTGCATCCACTCTCCAATGTGAACTCAGAAAAGGATAGAAAAACATGGGAGACCCATATGGATCCTATGCAAATAGATACATGTACCACAAGGGTAAAGCAACATTTCATCAATATTTCCAAGCTTAAAACAAACAAAAAACACAGGGGTTTTCTCACTGGAAACTTACTACACAGGATACAGGAAGTCTAAAGTCAAAGTATAAAGAAAAAGCTTTTCCAATAAAGTATCTGCATTTGAATAGGACAAATGAGGCTATACCACAAACCAATGAGAAGTGATTTCTTTTTTAAATCAGAGACTTTACACAGGTTGCCAAATATTAAGAGTTCGATGGATTAAAATGACAACAGTAGGTATTTCTGTAGTAGGCCAAAGGCATTCAGATTTCAATGGTTTTATAAGAAGACACTCCTGAAGGAAAACTTCAACTGTATTAACCTTCCAATTTTTGAGAAGTAATCCTTCTCCATAACTATTATTTCTTATTCTAACCTATTAGTCTAAATTCTAAAAAAAAACCCTTCATGATCATAAGAGAGTAAATTTCTGCAAGTCTGCTTCTAGTTACAGTAAATTTAGAGTTGTTCTGGTAGATTTATTTGGCTGCTTATATCAAATACAATATTTCCAGAGTTTTAGATAGGGACTACTTTTTTGTCTCGAACACCACAAAAACTTTAAAATGTCTGCTCTTTATTAAATACACTAACTAGGGAGAAAGGAGGCATGGTGATTGAAATCCACAAGTACCCCAAGTGCTTCTTTTAGTCATTACTGTTTAATTCTTCTCTTTTAGTCATATCTTAATAGTTCCCTATTTCTGTCAAGTATACCTTGATTCTCTCACTCAAGTGTGAAAATTTGCAAGCATCTTGACATGCTATTATTGAGGTTTTCTTTTTTAAAAAACAAAAACAGAAACAAAAACCTTTATTCTAAGTGGAATTATTGATTTTAAATATTGTGATTTGACAGCCATGACTCCATCTAGTTGATGAGAATAACAGAAGCAGGGTGTATGCACCAGTCGCAAGGGTGACGTACATGGCCCAAAGAGCTTGGGCCTGTGAGTCAACTACCTTGGTTAAAACCCTGGCTCCTGTTCCTCTGCTTGTCTCCACATTCATTATCTCTTGTGCTGTCAAACCATAACAATATCTATCAATTAGAATCAGTCATTAGATAAATTTTTTCAAGAAAGTGTCACTAGGACTAAGTGAAATTGAAGGAAAGGCTTGAGGACAGGGAAGGAAATCATATACAAATTATGCTGTATGAATTCACAGGTTACTGAAACTTAGTTTTGCTACAAGTGTACCGAATTTCCTTCTCTCCCGTTCCTCATTTCCCTACCCTCCCTCCTTTTGTCTTTACTTTTTAGTAAGAGACTAAAAAATCTTTTTTTTTTTTTTCAAAGAAAGCCATCTATAAATGTTTATTTTCTCAGGATTGGCACCCTAGACCAATCCACCAGAAATTGGAATTATTACAAGAAAGCATATTTTTTCTAGTCCATTTTAAAACAAAACAAAACAAAACAAACAAACAAAAAAACTATGGGTTTAGTGGTAGGTGAAATAAGGAATATTTCAGATTCTTTGAAACATCTCAAAATTATTTTTCAAAAAATTTGGTTTTGGTGATATCTTCTACATGCCTTTTTCCAAGAATTTCTTCTTTCATAACTATAAAATGGACAAGTGAAAGGAAGTATTTTCTTTTCTTAGTCTAAATTTCTTAATCAAAGTCATATGAAAGGTATTTTTGTGGACTTATAAACATTTTTAAAGGTCTTTTTAGTTCAATTTAGGCAAATAAAAATAAATACTACAAAAAAATAGCTATATGGCCAAAAAGTACATGAAAAAGTTCTTAATACCTTATTCAATAGAAATGGTAATGAGCTATGACTACGCTGGAATAACTAAAATGAAAAATGTCAAACACATGAAATGCTGGTGAGAATGTGGAGTAACCAGAATTCTCAGACATTGCTTGTGGGAGGATAAATGGAAGAGTTAGACAAAAACAAAACAAAACAAAAAAATGTTAAATATACATCTTTCCTATGAACCAGCACTTGTAATTCTAGGTATTTACCTAAGATAAATTAAAAGATATGTCTACAAAGGTGTTATACAAAAATGTTTATAAAATCTATATTCACAATAACCCCAAACAAGTCATAATTTGGATGTCTACCAGCAAGAGAACAGATAAATTCTGGAATATTTACATAATGAAATAATACTCAGGTTTAAAAAAGAAATTGATTATTGATACCTGCAGTGTCATGAATAAATTTCAAAAACATGCACAATGATAGACAATAGACACAAAAAGTGAACATACTGTGTGATTTCATTTTTGTGGAATTCTAGAATAAGCAAAACTAATCTATGGTGATAGAAATCAAATCAGTGGTTGCTTCTTGAGGAAGGTACTTTCTGGGATGATGAAAATGTTCACTTTCTGGATGGCATGTAAGATACATGATTATATGCAATTTTTTTTATAACTAATCAAACTGAATACCTAAGATCTTTGCATTTTACTGGGTTTATTATACTTAAGTAACAATTTTTTTTTATTTTAAAAAAGGGAAGGAAACAACTTCTGAAAGTAAAAAAATCACTGAGTGTATTTAAAACAAAAATCTTTTTAAGTAAAATGCCTTGGCTGAAGCTTGAAATTTTTAAATGCTTATTGGATTCTAAGTTTTGAATTGTGAAGCTAATGTAGTAAATATTCATGATAAAGATTTTATAATCTATTTAGAATTATGGTTCAGCATTTAGCACAGTGCCTTACACATAGACAGTTCCAAATGCATGTGTTGGGTGGATGAATGGCAGTAATTGAAAACCGTACTTACATTTTTCTTATTTTGCTCGGCTTAAGAAAATGACAGCATCATTTCCAGCTGTGCTTTTCCTCTGCCTACATCCTTCCCTGTGTGCATCTCTCCAATTTTCTAAGCCACTGATTCTTAAACTTAAGTGGGCATCAGAATCACCTGGAGGGTTTGTTGAATGACAGATGGCTGGGCCCCATCCTCAGAGTTTCTGATTCAGTAGGTCTGGAGTGGGACCCCAGAATTTCCATCTGTGACAAGTTCCCGGGTGATTCTGAGGTTAATGCTGCTTGGTTTAGGGACAACACCGTGAGAACTACTGCTTCTGACTCTTCTTCAAAGATTTATCCTTTTCCGTTTCAAGATCAACCTTTCCAACTTTTACCAGTCTTTCTAATTGCCTTCTGCCTCATTCTCTGAGCTTTTATTACACTTCTCACTGATATGCCCCACTTGCTATTTGGCTTATTCTTCTTTGTAATTTATTCTTTGGAAAGAAAAAATACATGCATGTGTTTTTTATTCAGGTAGGTAATAATTCCCTTAAGGTTAGGGACTCTGACTTAGGTCTTTTCATTTCCCTCACGCCCAGAATAGGCTGGACAGCTAAAAGGTGATTGTAAATGTTGCCGTTCCTAATATTTACACATTCTTCTAAAGCATGTACAAATACTATTAAAAGCAAGCACTAATTTTCAGATGAAAAATAAAGTCTTCTATTATGGTGAATTACCTGTCATTGGGACAGTGAGTTGGCAATGTCCAGTCGTGGTGTGGGTTAATGAGGAAACCCCAGGAAAGGAAGACTGAGCTTGGTGTCAGAGTGCCAACTACCAGCTGAAGAGGTTTGCGAGGGCGTGTTTTACCTATGGAGGTAACATAGAGGTTAATTCTAGTAACATTTAGTATATTTTCATGATTGGGCAAAATGCAGAAAGATGACTTGGTAACATAATAGAGAGTGTGAAAGTACCCAGTTTTTTTTCTTTTTATATAGCATACAAATATTACTAATTCTTTGAAAATGAATTTATTCATGAACCAAATGAAATATCCTTTTTTGATATTTGTGTGTATGTGTGCATATACATGTACATATATGTGCATATGCATATATGTATAATGTATGCATATAAACTATATCCATTTATACCTAGTTTTTATTTTCTTGTGGGTCAGGGATGAATATGCAGTTCTTGACTATTACTAGTAAAATAAACACACACACATTTCCATACACATATATGTATGTATATATTCACATGTACATATATGTGTGTATGCATGCACACACATTCATTCATTTCATTTCTCTTACAGACAAAATAAAACACACCTATATTTTTTTCCAGGACTGTGAATTGGTGTGAAATGACATCTAAGAAACCTACCATCTAGGTTGTAGGTTATATTCTTTTTTTAAAGAAAACCAATTTGGAAGTGTAAGTCACCGTCATACCGTTGCAATAAGAATATTATTTACAGTGAGTATCTAAATGGAAAATGTGCACACATTTTTAATTATGCTGGAATAGCAGAAATAATACAGGAAGCAGTTGTTCCAATGGGACTCACTGGACTTGGGCAATGCCTAGAGTGATGCTGATAAACCATTGTAGATTTTTTCCAAGTATATAGGGGGTGGACATTTTCACTTTAAAAAATATTTGAAACTGCAGGAATGGGAGCAGTGAAAAAGAGCTAGAAAGATCCACAATCATGAAAACCAATATTAGCTCATAAAGAAATCAGAGTTAATAAAATAAAAATTCAATAGCAGACCTATTAAAATTACATAGAGCTAGCATAAAACACATATGCTTTGTATTCCCATTGGATTCTTCCTTTCATTTTATGATACTATGTGTGTTATATTTGCTATAGAAAGAACTTGTATTATCTTAATCTGATGCAGTTAGAACCAGTGGGTAGGAAAGTACCCGTTGTATGAGCTTAATCGAGGTTATTGAACCAAATGCCCTTGAAAATTGTGCCGTACTGTGGCTTCTACCAGATTTAAGTTCTGTAAACTGTTATTCCAGTAAAAAACATTCTAAGCCCAGAATATACATAATCTAGTGGTGATGAATTGCCTCACTATAACAGAGGTAAATTTTTTAAGATATTTGAAATAATTCTCTAGGGTAGTTATTGCTTACTTGGTTGTAAACATGCAATTATACTTTTCAGTAAATTTTTCCAAATCCACTTATAATAGTACCTTGTATGATTGTGATTCAAAGGGTCCAAGTCTGGCCCCCAAAGTGGGGACAGATTAGAATCTGAAATGAGGGTAAGGGGCACATACAGTTCGAAAAACTACATGATGTGATCCTGGTATACCATTTTTCACATCTAAGTTGATCTTCACTAATGTGATACAATTATCTCATTTTACAGATGAAAAATAAGGCCCAGAGAAATATCAAGGGTTTTCAAGGTCATACCAAAAGTAAGGTCAAGACTCAAATCTAGGTCTCCTGAATTAGTTTTTTTTTTTTTTTATTATTATTATTACATTATTGGTTTAGCTCAAAGTATGAAGATAATACCACTTAGAGACTAAAGATACATTATCTTTTTCCAAGGGAACCTAAGGCTTACATGACCATCAAGTAATTATTTCACTAAGTTTAGATCTTAATATAAAAATGAGTAAATGAAAATTTATGTGGTAGATGCAAATACAAAATGAATGAAAGCTAATCCATTAATCATCATGTCATTCTCAAATGCAGATTAGAAAAACAAAAGTTATATCCATTGCCTGAAAGAAAAGGTGGGGCATTATATCCTGAGCAAGATGAAACAATTTCCTGAGCTAGTCATCACAAAGTAAAAAACAATTTCTAAGGCCAGTGTCATAGAAGCCCCAAATGAAATGATGTTCTAAAGTGCTACTAAGATATAATCACTCTCTTGACTTATATATTTGTATCACAATCATATTTGCATTAAGAAAAAGTTCATTGACTATAAAGCCAGAACCCCATAGAATTGAACTTATGCTTCTTGATTTTATTGTTATATATTTTAAAATAGAGTCTTGAAATAGTGAGAGGACATTTATTTTAAAGTGCACAGAAAGCTGCCTGGACAACTATTATTAACAAGTTATAAGGAGTGATTGAAATTTGCACTTTGGGATAATATAAAAGGTCAGAAAGAATTTATATTTTTCAAAATGTTTGACCATTTACTGCTTCTCTTAAAAGAAGTGGAAAACAACAGGTTGGTAGGGTAGGGGATTGTGGCAACTCATTTCTGGTAACCGGGCTTGCCTGATAATTCTAGAAGACAGAACACACTGCTGCCAAGGGCCCATTTAGTATGTATATTTGAAGATTTGTATGCTCACCGCTGATTTCATCCCTTTAGAAAGATATAACAACAACAAAAAGATCTTTAGTGTGACATCCAGTATACTAAAACATAAGTATGATTTGGAAATAATTATTTTGAGAACAGTTCATACTAGAAAATGAAAAAGAAAAGCAAAACAAGATCAGTTCTATCAACAGAGTTAGAAAGGTATAATACCAGATGGTAAAAGCAATTCGTAGCTTCTACTGGTTTTTTCTTATAGCAATGGCCTCCTTATTTGATCTGAGAAGAAATTTTAGTAGAGAAATTGGGACAGTTTCGAGAAGGATTTTAATCTCCCTTTAGTCATGTAAAATATTTCTACTTTTTTATTCACAGGGTATCTACATTCCTGTTTCAAGACTTCCTAACCCTGGAAAGATGAGCATTGTATAGCTGTTTTATGAAAGATGTCCTTCCTCAATTTTGACTATAGAAGAGCTTTGGAAGGGAGAGATCAAGAGTAAATAAAACCTGAGTCCCAATTCATTGAACACACATGTAAATGAGTTATGCTTTTGAAATGAAAACAGTCTCCTTCAGCAAAGGTTAGGCATCAAACGTTGCTCTTAAAATCTGAAAGGCATGCGTTCATACATAGCAAAATCAAGACAGATTAACTAACAGGAGCAACTCTCAGCAAGCACTTGCCATGGGCCAGGCTCTGTCCTAGGTGTCCCATATCCATGAATTCAGTTAATCCTCACAAGGACACTATTATGCAGCAGAAAGGAGGCAGAGAAGAGGATCAATAATTTGCTCAGTCTTGCAGTTTGTATGTGATGGTGCTGGGATAGGATCCCAAGTAGTTTTTACCACCAGGCTGAACTTCTAATCTGTTGATTCGGGGCTTGCTGTGCAAATCACATATTCTAATCTACATTCCTAAAGCTCCTAAGGCACTGGGTCCCCAAGAGTAGAAAAGAGATGAAAATGGTTTAAAAGAAAAAACAAATGAAAAATACCTGAGCATGACTTCTTTTTACTTGGAGAAGGAGCGGGTCGCACAACAATCAGATATTTAGGCTCCGCATCTGGAAAGAATAACAAATGATTTATCAGTAAAAATATTTGAGAACGAGCAGTACTCGCGACAGCACACTCATGTCCTGACTCAGTGTTCCCTGGCTTTAGTCATTGTAACCACAGTGGATGAGAGGACCCAGGAATTCAGAAAAGTTAACACTTCCTGAATATTGTTCAGATTTGTTCCGTTTTTAAAGTGAAAATTAAATCCAGACTTTTAAAATGGAAAGGGACAGGGGTAGGGGAAAGGTCTTAAAAGAAAATTAAATCCAGATTTTTAAAACAAAGTGGACAGGGGTAGGGAAGAGGACTTAAAAGAATATTGTTAGACACAGATTTTATGCCACATTTCATCAATCCTTTTCTCTGCAGAGATTTGTTTTTTGAAAATCAGATCACATCTATTCTGTTATCCTATCAGGGTCAGCCCGATACTAAAATCAGAGAAGGAAAAGCTTCCTTGCATAAGGCACGTGGGATATATTACCTGTTGTATGATCCGAAATTGTTCACTTTTGTGGAAATATGAATATTTATAATGCCCCACCTATTTTTTTATCCTGTTTGCGTAACTTCTCAGCCTGTTATCTAACCAGTCATTTTCATGAACAAGTTTTAAACAAAGTCATAATTTTAGTTTGCTATAATTTTCACCTAAATTCTGCCAATGGAAAATAATAACAATTTCTTTTAAAAATATTTAGGTTTTAAATAAAATGATGTTTAAACAATTAGTACATGCTAACTCAATCATAAGCTAACAATTTATCAAATTATCTTTTTTTAAAATTGAGTTTCCAAGATGAATCGTTGATTTAAATATTGTTTATTAAATATATAAAAATATATATTTAAAAAAAGTATTTATATACATATAAATAAGCCAAATACACTTTGGTCATACTAAATAGCATTTTATAAGAAGCTCTCCTGGATTAACTAATTGATAGGTATTATCTACAATATTTCTTCAGTAACTTTAGATCCTGAAACTCATTCTACTCCAAGTTTCATTTGGATGCTATAATCAATAAGAGTTCACCCCTACTTGCTCAGGCAGATCTCACATCTTTGGTTTTTCTTCATCCTAGGTTCATATACCTCCCCTCCATGAGTTTGCAACGCGGACTTCTCAGCCCAAGACTTTACAGAGCTCAACGTATTCTCAACCAGAGGCAATCTAGCAATTCAACTGCCTTTCCTGACTCCAGCCTTTGTCTTTTTCTGGACACCACACACAACTCTATTTGCTATAAGCTGCTGCACTAATTACCACTGCATAAAGTAAACCAGGTAACCTCTTGAACAGACCTTGTAGTTTTGCCTATTTATTATATAGTTGCCTCATGACCACAACACACTTAAAGGAGCATTCATTGTGTTTGAGTCTCATGTGTTTGAAAGCATATTTTGCTTAGTGAAACTTTTATAAAGAATATATAACCTAAGTCAAGTTTCCAAGTAGGAATACAATAATCATTTCCTAATTTTATCTGGGATATAAAGCCATATAGGTATTAAGAAATTGCCATGTATTGAGTACTTTCTATGTGCAGGATACCTGTTCAGCACTTTGCATTCACAACTTAATTACTCCTCATGGCAATGCTAACTAACACATATTATCACCCCAATTTGTAGATGAGGTCACTGACAGGGTGAGCTTCATGGGCGTGCAACAGTTACATACATGCCTGTAGGGATCCCATGCTCAAAAGGGTCCTACATTTGGTTTAGTAACCTGCTGTCACCATCTTGAAATTTTTAATATTTTTATCTTTGAATTTGTGTTTTGCAAGGGAAGTTCGATGGAATGAAGCAGTTGTGTGAGCAGAGGAGATAATAGCAGTATACATAACTGCAGTTCCTCCCCTTCACATACAGTATTCCAGGAGCTCCATTAGCCTAGCATTCCAAAGGACTCATGATGCCTGGGAGCTCAGTGAGACTCAAGGCTGACCAAGGTAAGCATATTACATCTAACTGAGTAACAGGGTGTGGAGGAAAACACAGACAGCTCAGTGAGGCCACACTTTCCATTCAAACCAGAACTTGGTTCGATAAAGAAAGAAGCAATGGCATTTTAAGAAACACACATGACTAAGGAATCCTATCATATCCTCTCTTATTCATGTTACTTCTGTGTTCACCAACTACTTATATTGAAAATGATAATGTAGAAGGAAAGGGTAAGTTAAAGCAACCCCTAGTTTCTTCTTTTCAGTCCTTGCTGACTCATAAGCAGAGTTTTGGTAGAATGTGCACATATCAAGAAGTGAAGTAAGAAGTTCAGTTAGTTTTGCACATTTTCACTTTTCTGCTAAGAATTAAATATATGCATGTATGAACTACAAAATACAAAATATGATTTTAGTGATTCTGCTTTGGAGTTAAAACTCTCACATATGCATTTAAAACTAGCACTGCACGATATAAAAATAAATGGTAAAATTCATGCTAATTTAAAATTTTAATTTTTCTTTACCTAAATGACATTAAAGAGCAAATAAAATAACAACAAGACAAGTTGAGAAAAAACAGTGGAAGAAAGGAAAAAAACGTTATATTTTAGTACCTTGAAGGCAATTTTTTCCTGTGTTTGAACCCGGAGTCCTCCATTTTTATTTTGCTTTCAGCCCTGCAAATTATGCAGCTATCTTAGTCTAGTTCCCAAAGTATCCTTTTACTAAATCTCTGCAATTCATTTCTAGAAACGGAATTAAATCCCTGTTTTCCTTAAATTGTTCTCACTGTGGCAAAGCCTCTTTGAGCTAATCTTTTATTTCCTTCCTTGATACACATTAATTCAATTATGCCTCAGTGGTCTTTAAGAAAAAAGACCTGAAATACTAGAAAAATAACATACATGATCTATGGTTATATGAGCAATGTAAAAGTAATTTTTATTATGATCACAGTCATTTTACATAAAACAAAGGCTGTTACATCAATTACAAATTGGAACAGATGTTGGGATCTAGATGTATATGGTGGCTCTCACTGCTCATTAAAAACTTTTGACATTCGTGTATTTCAGCAGGCTTTGCACTTAATTGAGAACACAGACATGGAAATATAAACTAACTGAAAAACAAGATTCCTATTTCTGTACCACACTATGAAATTCTTTGTGGATTAGTAGCAACCTAGAAATACATACAACTATAGCCTGATTAGAAATTCTGGCAACACATGCCAAAATATACTACTTCATTTAAAGAATATGAATGATTAAAATGTTAAGAAAATTCATGTAGAATGAAGTTACCTTAACAGACTTTCCACTCTTAATAGTTAAGCCTATACAATATTTCAAACTAAATCTAATTGGCTTAATATTTTAAATGCCCTATGGTGGAGAATAGGGACAGCTTACTGTTTAAGGAAATCTACTATTGAAATCTTTTATAAGGTAGATTTTTTTTTTGTACTACAAATAATCCATAATTTCTCTTTCAAAAATCCCAGTTCTCTTTTTTATTAGAGGACATCTGCATTGCAAACACACTTCTTTAGAATTCTGCCATGCAAGTTTCATAAAAATAAATAATAAGCCAAAATAAAAAATAAGCCAGGCTGATCCTAAAGGAAACCAGGTGAAAGACCTGAAAAAAAAATTTATTTGCCCCTGCTATCTTTTTCACAATTTGATTTCAAACGAAATTTCTGGGCATGAGCATGGACTCCGGAGCCTGGAATCAAATTCTGCTTAGTTACTAAAACAATATGAAGCACTTGATAACTATGTTCCTCAGTTTTCTTACCTGACAAATGGGAAAAATCACAGTACTTAGCCACATAATGTTCTTAGTTATGAGTAATGTGCAGCATTGCCCAACAGACAGAAAGTGCTACCGTGATTTTAGCTATTATGAAAATTTTTTTAGCTATTTTTAAAATTTAATTTTTTTTAGTTACAGTTGACATTCGACATTATTTTATATTGTTTTTAGATGTACAGCATAATGGTTAGACATTTATATAATCTATTAAGTGATCTCCCCAATAAATCTAGTACTCACCTGGCACCATACGTGGTTATTACAATGACACTTTTCCCTATGCTGTACTTTACATTTTCATGACCATTTTGTAACTAATTTGTACTTCTTAATCCCTTCATCTTTTTCACCTAGCCCCTGAACTCCCTTCCATCTGGCAACCATCAGTTTGTTCTCTGTACCTATTATTCTGTTAGTTTTGTTTGTTCATTTATTTTGTTCTTTAGAGTCTAAACATAATTGAAATCATACAGTATTTGTCTTTCTGAAGTATTTCATTTAGCATAATACCCTCTAGGTCCATCCATGTTGTTGTAAATGGTAAGATTTTTTTTTTATGGTTGAGTAATATTCCATTGAATATATGTACCTCATCTTATTTACTCAATCATCCATCCATAAACACTTAGGTTGCTTCCATATCCTGGATATTGTAAATAATGCTGGTTCCATGTGCATTTGAAAATAATTGAAAATAATTCTGCTATTTTGGGGTGAAATGCTTGAAACATATCAATTAAATTAATCTGGTCTTATGTGTCATTTAAGGCCTCTGTTTTCTTATTGATTTTCTGTCTGGAAGATCTATCCATTGACGACAATGGGATGTTAAAGTCTTCTACTATGATTATCTTACTGTTGATCTCTCCATGTCGATCAATATTTGCTTTATATATTTAGGTGCTCCTATGATGAGTGCATAAATATTTACAAAGGTGAAATGCTTTTTTTTTGATTGATTCTTTTATGATTACAAAATGTCCTTTGTCTTACTCTAGCCTGTTTTCAAGTCTATTTTTTCTGATATAAGTGTTGCTACCTTAGCTTTTTTTGTTGTTGCATTTACATGAAATATCATTTATCATCTCTGTACTTTCTGTCTGTGTGTATCTTTTGATCTGAAGTGGTGTCTTGCAGACAGCATATGTATGGGCCTTTTCTTATCCATTCTTATCCATTCAGCTACCCTATGTCTTTTGATTGGAGCATTTAATCCACTTACATTGAAAATGATTACTGATAGGTACATAGTTATTGCCATTTTATTATTCATATTTGTGGGGTTTTTTTTTTCTTAAAGAAGTCCCATTAACATTTCTTGTAATACTGGATCAGTGATGATGAACTCCTTTAACTTTTTCTTGTCTAGAAAGCTCTTTATCTCTCCTTCTTTTTAAATGATAGCCCTGCTGAGTAGTCTTGATTGTAGGTCCTTGCTTTTCATCACTTTAACTATTTTGTGCCAATTTCTTCTGGCTTGAAAAGTTTGTGTTAAGAAATTAGCTGACAGTCTTATCGGAGCTCCCTTGTAGGTAACTTTTTCTTAACTGTCTTTTTCTGTTCTTAAGATGCTTTGTTTTTAACCTTTGGTGTTTTAATGATGATGTGTCTTGGTGTGGGCCTCTTTGGGTTCATCTTGTTTGGAACCCTCTACACGTCCTGGACTTGTATGTCTATTTCCTTTGCCAGGTGAGGACCATCATTATTTCTTCAAATTAGCTCTCAATTCCTTGCTCTCTCCCTTTTCCTTCTATTGCTGCTTTGTGAACATTGTTATGCTTGATGTTGTCCCAGAGGTCCCTTAAACTACCCCCATTTTTTTGTACTTTTTTCCTGTTTGCTGTTCCCATTGGGTGTTTCCTGCTACCTTATTTTCTAAATCATTGATTTGATCCTCTGCTTCATATAATCTGCTCTTGATCCCTTTTAGTGTATTCTTTATTTCAGTTATTGTATTCTTCATTTCTGACTGGTTCTTTTTATGATTTCTATGTTTTCTCTTGTTCTTTCATTTGGGATATGTTTATCTCATTTTGGCTGCCTCTCTTTGTTTCTATGTATGAGGTAGATCTGCTATGTTTCTCAGGCTACCTGATCACCTACCTCAGTTGGGTGCTCCAGTAATACCCCTTGTGTGGGTTGTGTGTGTCCACCTGTTACAGTTGAGCCTTGATTGCTGCTGGCACATCAGTGGGTAGGATTGATCCTAAGTCTTCCTCAATGTAAGGATTAGCCACAACCACAGCATACAAGCTGCTGTTTGGGGGCTGACCCCATAGAGTGGGATTTGCCTGAGCCAGCTCTGGTGCCTGCTAAGACCACCCTTTGGGTACGCCCTTGTGGGGCTAATCAGGTGGTGCTCTGTTGTGGTCCGAAGCCGGCTAATGGCTGTGTTCATTCTGGGGCCTCTTAGGAAGAGTTACAGTGTAATGTAAGTTCAGCCCCTGCCTGTGACCAGGCCGGGGCTACCTGGTAGGAGGTATAAAGCAATCTGCAGTTGATCTGCTTGTGCTGGGCCTGGAGATGTATGCAAGAGGCCTTGCTGCAAACCGAGGCTGGCAGTCACTAGTGTTGGGCCTGGGACCACTCAGCAAAGGGCATCCTGAGGACTGCAACCTCCTGCTGGCTGCCTGTAATGCTCAACCACTGAAAGAGCCTTGGGAGGTATGTGAGTTGGGTAGGGTGTGCTCCCAGCAAGTCACTAGGGAGGAGTGAGCTGATTTCACCATGCCAATGTAGATTCAGATTTGGCTGTGTAGGGGGAGGGCTCAATGCAGGCAAGATGGTATCCACCTGGCAGCTGTGTGAGAGGAGGGTT
The DNA here is from genome assembly GCA_028627145.1 of Eidolon dupreanum. Classification (NCBI taxonomy): domain Eukaryota; kingdom Metazoa; phylum Chordata; class Mammalia; order Chiroptera; family Pteropodidae; genus Eidolon; species Eidolon dupreanum. Next base: position 92,651,385 of record CM053507.1, read on the forward strand.
CAATACACAGACAATGGTAGCTGTCCCTCCAGGCCTTACCATGAAGCCACATAACTCAGTTTCTCCTTGTATGTCTCTGGCACCTTCTGAGCTGCTGTTCTTTCACTGGAGCCCAGGGTGAGTGCTTGCAAGAGACTGAGGCTATGTGCAGACCCTTTAAGAGGAAGTCTGGGTTTCTAGAAGCCTTCCATCTCACTGGGACAGACAAAGTCCCAACTGATTTTCACAGCCAGATTTTGTAGGGGCTTCTCTTCCTGGCACTGGTGCTCTGGGCTGAGAATTCTGATGTGGAGATGAGACCCCCTCACTCCTCAGGGGGTACCTCTGCAGCTGAGATATCTCTCCTGATTCTCAACCACCACATACGGGTGTGGGACAAGCCTGTTTTGCATCTCTGGCCCTCTTCTGATTTCTTTGTGGCTTCTTCTTTATATCCTTAGTTATAGGATTTCTGTTCAGCTAGTCTTCAGATGGTTCTCCAGGTTGATTGTTCTATAATTTGTTGTAATTTTGATGTGGTCATGAGAGATGAGCACAGCATTTATGTACTTTGCCATCTTGACCAAAACTTTTTTTAAAATTTTATTTCTTGAAATAAGTTGTATCTTAAGAGGTCCTGAGAACATGTTAAGAGTTAAAAAAAAGTTCTAAACCTTTTGTTCTTTTAAAGCAAGCATCAGATTCCAAAATGTAAAATTTCATAAAAAAGAAAATTATAGACCATACTGTCAAAGATTCTCTCCTTCATCCCTAATCACTTCCTCTGAGCTCTTTTTCAACTAGACCCTGAGTTTTGGGTTTCTGTGTTCATGTCTGCGTTATCCAATTTTAGGAAGAATCCTGCTTAGATGCTTTAGCCAAATTCCTCATCCTTTATACCTCATCACCCTTGATATCTAACCAGGTTCTTTATTCTTCATTACCCTCCAGGAGGTATCTGATCACCCTGGTCTGCCTTCAGCAAGAATCCTGTTAGATCAGCTTAGCCAGAATCCCCTACTATCCTTAATGTTTCCTCTTAGTAATTTTTTATCCACTGACTCTCACCCTGCTCCTTGGCTATAAATTTCCACTTAGTCTTGTTCTATTCAGAATTGAGCTCCATCTCTCTTTCTAACTGCAAGACCCCATGGTAGGGGTCCCTACACCTATCGAGGTAGTTCCTCCTTAAATAAAGTCTTTTGTGCCACCTTTAATAAGTGCCACTGAATAATTTTTTCTTTAGCAACACTCAATCATAAATGTCAATGCAAAAAATCCTAGAAAATATATTGACAAGTAGAATTTGTCAGCACATAATACAATAATACATTATGGCTAACTGTAGTTTATTTCAGGAATGTAAAATAAGGAGGAAAAAAATAGGCCTATTTCTGCCAGTGCTGAAAAGGCATTTGACAAAAATTCAATATCAATTCTTAATAAAGAATTCAATAGAATACTTTCTTAATATGATAAAATATATCTTAAAATAGATGAACCACTTTTATTAAATGTGCAGGACACTACACATATATTTCTTTTGAATAACTCTCTCTGGCTTTATCAGAAAATTCAACCCTCATTTTTCTTTTCATTTTATTACTATATATTTTTAAAGGTTACACTATGATTCTATTTTTGTAAACTGCTCCAGTTTTTCCATAAAATAGCTGGGACATGGATTAGGAAAACAAATAAGGAACGTTGTAACCATCTACATTATGTATTCTTTTATAACAGTAAGGTGGGAATCACTAATGAAGCATTACTGGAACATTTACACATAGACCAGCCTTACCAGTGTTGTTAGGACAAATTTGCTTGCAAAGTTACCAGATTTAAGATTTTATGTTCATTTCCCTATTTGAGATAACCTCCTCACTTTACCAAATATGCTTGTCCTCCTCAATCTTATTTTCATTTGTTCTCAGAGAGGATCACAAAAGCAACCATTTACAACTTAGTGTTAATACAGTACCCCTACTCATGATCTGTTCTATTTTAATTACATAAGAAAAGCATCCATCCTCTAATAAATACCCACAGGACCCTGAATAACAAATGGGGAGGATCTTTTGTCCTAGTGCCTTTTCTAATTCTCCTAATTCCTTTTTTCTGTCTCTAAAATACTAAGGTATAGAGAACCACTTTCTTCATAAGCAAAAGACAGCTGGCTTGCAAATGTCTTGTTAGAGACTAGGTCTGTGGAGGGTGTGTATATAGGATTTTCTCTGGCAGGTGTGGGGACAGGCACCATTCTCCTCATGCTATTGTGCTCCAAAAGGCTAGGTCCCTTTGGACCCAGTCAGAAAAATTTCAAGATAAAATTAAATTTCCAGATGACTTTCAGCCTGTAAAAGACATCCAAGAAACATCTTTTGTGCATAATCAGGTTTATTTTTAATATTAAAAAACAAAACAAAACAAACAAACGTGGAGTTAGCCCTGCTATAATTTGGAGGTTTAAAAAGAACATTGAGGCTTAATCCTCAATTTATCCCTAGGATGGGTGAGAGATCCCTCACTCTGGTCCTTAGCGGAAGAGACTAGAATCTCCTCGTGGTCTCCTGAGGTAGCTGGAGCCTTAGAAATGCTTCTGAGATGGTGAGTGAGCACCTTGAACTGCCACCCTAGAAAATCAGCAAGGAGAAGACTGGGTACTAAGCCAGAGGCCTATTCACAGAAGGAGTCTCCTCTGAGTAGCTATGCCATTCTGTGCTGAGATTTTGTCCAGCAGTGACCAGGTACAATGTATAGAACTAGCATAGAAGTAGGTACACTGCAGAGGAGGTGGCTATAAATGGAATGAAGTGGGGTTCTTCCACTGTATATGGAAGCTTAATGGACCTCCACTGGTACTGTACCAATTACTCAGGGTTTTGAAAACTGAGACAGTAGTGTGAATATAGTCCTAATGAGAATATATTTGATTTTATACTAATCTAGCTGGTGTGAGTTTACTGGTTTTAATTTGATCTGGAGATATAAAAAAGCAACATAGTTACGGTTGAACTCCCAGTGGGAATTTAACAATTTTAAATATAAAGCTGCTTTATAAGAAATGGCATATTAAAAATTCAGAATATCATATTTTATTAGTTCTAAGGCTTATAACCCCCTTGACCCCAGTTTTTAAAATCTCAAATGCATTTTACAATTAACATCTTACATTGGCTAGGGACAGCTGTGACCTTGCTGTCATTGCCTAACGCCTTCCAGTAAAGTCAAGAAAGTGACAACTTCAAAACTTGCAGAAGAGGGTCAGTGATTTGGAAGAAAACTCAGTAAAGCAGTGTTTTCAAAATACTATATTACCAGTGTTCTTGGCAGCACAGAGCGTGATGTGATAAGGAAAAACAGAGATACCGATAACTGTGAGTCAAAAGATAAAGCAGAGTCAAACTCCCAAAGTAAAGAATATTTAACAGTAATTTAACTTTCCTTTTTTTGAAGTAATAGATATCTTCCTTCTCCAAAGCCCAAACTCCAGGCTAACCTAACCATGTGAAAAATATCAGACAAAACTAAATTGAAGGACGTTCTACAAAATATCTAACCAGGACTCCTCCAAACTGTTAAGATCATCAAAAACAAGGAAAGTCTGGGAGCCTATGGAGACATGACTAAATATACAGTGTCCTGGAAGGGACCCTTTTTCTAAAGGACCCTAGGTAAAAAATGAAAAATCAAAGTAGGAACTTAAGTTAATAATGTATCAATATTAGTTTATTAGTTGTAACAAATGTACTATATTAATGTAAGATATTGAGAATAGAAAAAAATATATATAAAGTATGCAGGAATTCTCTGTTCTGTACTTGCAACTCTTCTCTACAGCTACTCTAACATAAAGAGTTTGTTAAAAATAAGATCATCTTTTTACAAAAAATAGGTAATATAAAATTTCTGTATCAATGGATCAAAGGCAGCTCTTTCAATAAGTATAAAATAAAGGCCTTCAGGAATGCAAAAGCAGAGTCATTAATCAGCAATTTTATTCTTACTTTTGGATAAAGTAGTGCTGTGATTTATAGTTAAAAGTGCTTTAGAAATTGATGAAATAAAGTATCTTTTTTATTAGAAGCCAATATGGCATATCATAAGACTCCTAATAAGAATAAAATCACTCATGAAACCTGAAAAAAAATCTGTGGCCATGGAAATCTCCATAGAGAAATATCAATGTTTCTCTGCATCTGCAAGTGTCCACATGCCACACTTAGCTGTAACCTGACCTGAGTGGGTATAGTCAAAATTAATGTGTTCCTTTTAGCTTTAACATTTGGTAGACAGCACCTTTGCCTTACTTCATCAATACTAACTGAGTAATGTCTATTTGAAAATATCCTTGAAAAGCCTCCTTGTGTTTTAAGATCAGGCAGACAGTTCCACTCATCTAATAGTCAGTTCTGGAAAAAAAAGAAAAAAAAGAATCTCCAAGTGTGGCCATAGAGGGGACAAGCCAACAGAACTCCAGTGGGCCCTTGGTTCTGCAGGTCTAGCTCAGCTGCCTTTGCTCATGCTGCACTGCATTATTCCCTGCTGGTCCAAGAGATGTGTGTAGTCTCATGGGGGTTGGAATGTAAAAAGGCAATAAAATGTTACTTGTCTAATCATTTCTTGGTAGGCCACATCAAGAAACTAAATTTAAGTAGAATAACCAACCTTGCTCCTCACTTGCCCCACTCATTCTCACATTCCAGTGGCAAAGTAATAATAGCAAATTGATTTCAACAATGGAGTTCAGATGGTTCATATTTAAACTTCAGTCCACATCTACTCTGAAGCCCAATTACTGGAAAACAAGAGCCTCAAATACTGTTGATGTAACAGATGCATCCCTCCAGAGGGTAATATCAACAACAAAAAAATCGCCACAAAATATAATAATTGTGACCCTAAAGCAATTATGTAATAAAAAGCTAGAACAGCAGCCATTGTTTGCCCTGATCAACCCAGGAATATCACTGATGTCCTTTCAGGAAGTTTAGTGTCCCTTTTGGAAAAACATTGATAGGATGTTTTTCTAGAAAATTGGGGAAATTCCACTGTCTGCTTAGGCATGTGCTAAGTCATAGCTTTGCAAAGTTTCATGGTGGCCAGAAGTCCAAAGAGAAAACACAGGAGTTACAATTAATGTCGGTATTGAACTAAATTTATCATATTTACTAATTTTATGAATATAATATTTTAGTAAGTTTAAATAAAGCACAGATTACTAGTACATTGTCCTTATTTGTACATAAAAATGAATGTCTATAGAATTATGAATCATCACAAATTAATATAAGACCTCTGCCTTTCAGAGTATTTCTAAGCTTCTGTAGGAAGATGTGGTAGGCTGAGAATCATGCTAAATCTGACCCAAACTTAGTTCACATTTTGTTGATTTCTCTACAATTAAACCTGGAAACACAGTAATTCGAAAATAAATGTTTTCTGAAAGAATGAATGAATCTATTCCTCTAGTCCTTTTTAGCCTGGGGCTAGAGTAAAAATGAAGAAGTGTGAGGGTTTGAAGAAAGAGAGTAAAAAATAATTATGGATTTGGGAAATAGGCAACAAAAGCAAATGATCTTTTTTGAAAAGCTAGTAAACTTTAACCAATCACTGAATTCATCTTTGATAAGCCTATCTCTAGAACTTTTTCCTTTGAATCTTTTCCTTATAAAATGTATGTAGTTTTGTGCATAAGAATAACCCCTATCCTTCTTTCATCTGAAAAATAATTTAAAGTAAATTTTAAAGCAAATTCTACACTGTCGAGTAGTTATTTCCATTAAACGTTATAAAAACGAAATGTTGAAAATGAACCAAGGCTTATTTTGACAGAACATTCTGCTATGCCCCGGGGATCCAAGAGAGTCCTGGCTTTTCTCAGCCTTTGAGGGGCAGCCCTCAGGCACCCCGTTTCAAGGAGGCTCAGATGCCATGAAGTTTAAACAACCTACAGAGGCACAGCTACGCCACACCACAGAGCAACTGCTAATGCAAAAATGACTAGGAACATCACTATTGGTGGAATTCCAAAATGTTCAGTCATGGATATGTTCTGAAAGGAGCTTACAGCTTATGTTGGCATGTATGTTACAAGTTGCTCAGAACTGTTCGGAATCAATGACAGCAGTGAGAAGTAGCCCCTCGTCTCTGTGCAGCACAGTGAGTGGAGTCTCTAAATGCGAAATAAGAACTCGTCTTTGATAGGAAGAGAGGATGTGGAGGAAGGAGAGAGTGGAAAGAAGAGGTGGGTGGGGGAAAGAGGGCCTTTTTTAAACCTGATAATGTGTACCCTGAAAGGCTCTGCTACACTCCTTCACTCTTCACAGCTTTTAAAATGGTCTAGAAAAATGATGCATCCTTTTTCCAAACAGAGGGACATTTCAAAGGCACATTCCAGTGAGGAAGATATTGCTGGAAACTTTTTCTGAATGTTCTGCTTTAATTTTGGTGAGAGTTGGAGAAGTGATAATATTGAAAACACATGCTTCATCCAGCTCTGACTACAGGTGTCATCAATGCAAAATCAAAAGGTGGGACCCTTATTTTTATAAGCAGGGGGAAAAAGTGACATCAAGACACTAAAATATAAAACATTTCCTTTCTTTCACAGTCTGTCTAAACTTGCCATGATGTTTATAGGCTATTTAATGTTGAGCTCCGCAGGTGAGTGCAGATCCATACCCTACTCCACGCTCCTCACCCTTCTCACTTCAAGGGATCCTCTCCCATCAGCAGTAGCCTTGGGATCAAAGCACCTTGCACCTTTCCCCCTACCCCACCCCTCAGGGCAAAAAAAGCCAATTTCCCCTTCTCACAGGCCTGCCATTCCAACCAACAGACCCCAAGAGACTGCAACCTCTGCAGTGGATGGACAGTATACTTTAATAGGGGTGGCAAAATCATGCACTGAATGCACTGCGGCACTGCCAGCCCATGTAAAGACTGCTGCCCACCATGTCCTGCCAGATGTCCTGACCCTCCCTGCATCCACACCCAAGTTCCTGCTGAAGGCGGAGGGTGGCAGCAGCTGTTGAGTGGGGGTGGGGAGAGGAGGGCTGAGCAGCAGGAGTGCCAGGGAACCAGGTGCTGAGAACCAAATTTTGGGCTGGGGTAAGAGACCAAGACACAAGGGCCAAGGAGCAAAGCCCATCTGACCTCACTGACAAGATCAAATTGAGAAGTAAAATTATTAAGAATTTCAAGACAGTGACAGCAAAGCATGAAACTTCAGTGCAGTGCCCTTCTGAGTGCACTGGTCACATGCCTATGAAGCCAGCCCTGACCTGACTTTTCCACTCCCAGTCCCTCACACCCAGCACAACTGTGATGTACCAGGTAGTCTTTATTTGGAGACAGATTCTCTCCCTGACATTGCAGACAAATACTACTTAATAATCTATTTCTCTTACTCACTTCCCCCCATAGCTAGTACACATCCTCTCCTAATTTACAGACCTGTTAAACATTAAAACTATTGACTTTATTGCCTGTAGTTTCTTTCCTTGCCTGTGTTTTATATGTTCATCCCGCAGAGAAATTTAGTGTTAGGGTGTTGTCTGTGAACTGGTTTAAGTTTTGGCAAGGGCTTGCTTTTGCAGGACAGCCTGAACACACCACATTTTCCAGTGAGTTCATCATTTCTTTCATATTATCTCTACAGGAAATACTATTGAAAAATCAGAACTGTGTTTGGATATTTTTCTTTCAAACAATAAAGCTCAGTCACATTAGCTATCAGATGGTAAGACAAAGCCTTCAAGTCAGCAAGGCTTTTTCTTTTTTAAATACTCTTGTGTTACCACACAGGGATGAGAAAGCACGAATAATTCCCATACGATCAGTTTTTAACATAGTGTTCAAATGTAAGAGGGTATTTACATGCTGTGGGAATGCAGTGGGGCATGGTGGTCAAGTGCACAGGTCTGAAGCCAGTCTACCACTTGTACATTTCTTAATTTCTTGGGGACTTAATGTCTTCATTGGGAAGGATACTAACAATATCTGCTTCAAGGGTTTGCTGTGAGGATTTAGTGACCCATTTCTGTAAAGTCCTTGGCCCAGCACATTGTAGGTGCTCAACAGCTAATGGGGTGCTGAGAACTTCGACTCCAGCATTTGTTGAGCAGCTATTATGCACCCAGCTTGCTTAATGAAACACATCAGAGGCAAATGTGTGGCAATCTCTTCTTGATTTTGCTCCTCCCTTCTCGTTGAGTGACCTTGGTGGCAGGAGAAAAGTCTGGGCCATTGGCTTGGGATCCAATAGCAAAAGATCTGGGCCCATGCTAAGAATTCAAAGCTCTCTCCCATATGTAGATTAAGCATGTAATTTCCCCACTCAACTGGGATGCTTTGAGAGAACGGGCATGACTAGTAATTATGCCAGCACAATTATTAATCACAACTGTGCCTGAGAATAATTTTTTTCCTGAAGATTTCCACTCCAGGCAAATAGATATTTTTTTTCATTTGTGGACTTGCAGGCTTTCCCAGCAAACCTCGCATCTGACTCTGGGTAGTCAGCTCACACATCCATAGATCTATTGACCCTGATTGTGGAGGACAGGAGGGAAGATGAGACTCAGCTCTGGCCCTGAAGAGATGACAATTTTGCTGGTGAGACATGATACAAATAATCAACAACAAAACAACTAGAGACAATTAGAAAACAATCCAAAACAGAAAAATACAAATACTGGCCTTCACATCATAAAAATGAAGATTTGATTGCATTTCTTGGTTTTGAGAAGTATTCTTTTAAAAAGTTCATAATAGAGATGGTGGTAGAAGAGAAGAACATGTTTGAAAACACAGTAGTATGTTATATATTTTAACTAATTTAAACTTAAAAATAAAGGAAATTGTAAAGTCTAAATAACGTATATATCTGTTCCAGATAACCCTCTAATTTATCCTTTTATTGGCAGCTGGTTTTCCATTTAAGACTCCTTCTTAATTGCAAGCCTCTTGCAATCAATCTGGGGTAAGGTATAATTTTGGAGCACGACAAAAGGGCCATAAGCTAACTTTGGAGACCCTTTTAAATACAATTAAGAAATTTTAAAAATGAGATTTTGGTTTTAGTGCATTGTGCAATACATTTGAAAAAATTCTTATGCTTTATATTGAAATATTCTAAATTTGTTTTATTATATTTCCAAGAAAAGATAGACTTGAAGATAGTTTATCTATTGTTTTGTGAGATCAAGAAGTCCATAAAAACATTATGTTGAATCCAATAGAAAACACAGAACTTTGAAAAGATGTTATCTTTATCAAAACCTGGTAAAATGATCATCTATTATCAGACAGGGTCTTTCTAGTATAAACTCATGAAGAAATGTTTAAGTGATGGCATAAAATTTATTAAGAAATTGATACCTGCTATGCCAATTTCTTTAAAAATCTTTTTTGAAGCTTACTTAAGTTCTGCCAAATTTTGCACCTTGGAGAAAAATCAAGTGATTCTGAGATTCCTATTTTTTAATGAAAAGCTTGGATTAATCTTTAAGATCCAAAGCCAAATACTTCCCAAGGTAAAACCATTTCCAGAGAACAAACTAAGAATTAGATGACATTTGAAATAGTTTTAAACAAAAGAGAAAAATACATCTTAAATGTGACCCACAGTTGTTTTAGACTTCCTAGGTCTCTCCCATGCATTCATTCATTGTGCTTCTAAATTTATGACAACACTGGAGGTAAAAAAGAAATCTAAGTCCTTAGTTCCTGAGAGTTTTCTGTTGGAATAGAATATGGAGCAGGCAAGATACAGAGAACTTAAAAAAATGTCAATTTCTTAAGAATAATGGTAAAAGAAAATGCTCAGGCTCTAAGATATCCATGGAGAGGGTCATAAATGTTGCCTGCCTTGGCCAGAGATGGCCTTGCAGACAGTAGAGGAGGTAGGGCTTGATGGATGGGAAGTTCATAATAAAGATGGTGGTGGGGATGGAAGGGGTTGAAGAGGACACGTTTTAGAGGCACAGTAAGTGCTTTACATATTTTAACTCACTTAATCCTTAATGAGTTAGGGAACCAATGATTCCTTCTATAGTACATTGACTTCCTTTTTCTGTTTATTGTTTAAAGGACATTATAGAAGCAATAAATCAGTGGCTTGTGTATACTTTCTATTCAGAAAAACAGATAAAATTCCTTAAGTTTTGAGAGACTGTAGGGTATAGTATTATAGCATTCAGGTTCTAGAGCCAGATGTGCTGGTTTCAAGTTCTGGACCTGTGATTTAGTAGCTGAGTAACTTTAGGAATTTCCTTAAACTCTCAGAGCTTTAGTTTCCCTATGTGTAAAAGGGCACTAATAACACTACGTACTCCTGTACAGCTACCATCCCTCATCTGCATTTTGGAACTGCCTTGTATTCACTGTTGGTTGCCATCTTGCCTTCTCCTCTCCTAGCCTCTTGCTAATTCTCTAAGTATTCTGCCAGAAAAGAGAGGAATGGAACTGGTTTCAGTGACTGGCACTGTATTTTTTCCTCCTGTTAGTTTATCCTGATCTTTTTTACTATTTTTTGCTTAATTAATATCTTATATAGTTCCTCCAGTTTTTTATTTCCAACCTGTTTTTTCCACTATTTTTCTTCAGTGAATCTGCCACCACCTTCCTTGTGGCACTTACTGCAATAAATAGTCACTTCTTTTTTATCATTAGGTGATATTTATCCTTTGGTGTAACAAATATTAGCAATCTCCATTATTTTATATTTCATCCACTTCTATAAAAATGGGGAGCACATGCTTAAAGATTTCTATGACAAAGAGATAGAAGAGAACGTCAGAAGTTCTAAGAGTTGCAATAATAAAAGAAAAATTGTGTATTTACTCCTATCTTCTATACAAATGTAAAAGTTAAGGGTAAAATTTGTAAGGGATATTAATAATCTATATAAATAAAAATTACATAAAATTATGAGCATATAATTTATATTTATTCATATCTAGATCAATATTATAAACTACATTCAAAATTTTTTAAAAATTAATTTTCCCCTGTGAAATAAAAAAGTGAGAGGCTTTAGAATAAGAAACTGATGATTACATTTTGGCCTGAAGTTTCTCATATAAAATTGTCATCAGTTGAGTAAATAAAACAGTGCTGGGCTCTTATTTTGATCTATATTTAATAAGACAGGTCAATATTTTTGCTATGTTATTGCTGAAAATTGCTTTATTAGAATAAGACAGAAATTGGAAAAGTGAAATCTAAAGATAAGTACTTATAACTGTATATTTTTTCCAGCTATATCTTTTGAGAATTCACCTTTTTCTCCTTTAGAGGCCACTACTGCGGATTTCTAATAGGCACCTGATGACTCTATTTAAGGGCACCAAACAGAAATGCTCCCTTAATGATTAAAAGAGAATCATGGCTATGGGAAAGAGGTGTGAGCACACCAAGGGTTGCTGTATCACAGTCTTAGATTTTGCCTCTTCTTTTTAAAATCTATTTTGAGAACTGTCCTTTCCAAGAAAACACTTCTTAAGTGTGACAGAAAGAAGAATATATCTTTTCAGTAACTGACAGCTCGGTTAAAACAATATACCTCTACAGTTTTACTAACACCCCACCGTCCAAAAAACAAAACCTCAGGACTACCACTTAGACCAAGGTTTTCCAATGTAGGCCTGAAAATCTTAGAACCGATCAAAACTTTTGTGGTGATTTAGCCCATTCATTATTAGCAATTGAGAAAAACAAAGCTCAGAAAATTTAGTAAATTACCCGAGACCACTCAGCTCATTATACTAGCAACTGATGACATTTATAAGACACTTATTCAGTGCTAGGGTTTATATTAGATTCAATGTCAAAAAATTTTTTTTACTTTTTTGGACATTTGAAAAATTACCAACAGCTGCACATAAACGCAAAAACTGGATGCATAAACCAGAAATGAGAACATTCATAATGTGGGTAAGAAAAGGATACAGGAACCTAGATCTATTTTATATGAACCATGTTGTATCACATCATTGCAAGATTCTCACAGCCATTTATATTTATTAATAGTCAGCTGAGAAAATACTACTTTTCTACTGCTCTAATTAATCTACTAAAATTTTAGTAAAAGATTTTGCATTAGTAATTTTTATAGATGTTTAATATGAATCATATTTTCCAAAATAGTCAAAGGAAATATTTTGTGTTTTAGTTTTACATGTAAGACTAGTATGTGACTTTTGGAAATGTGTCTGTCAATACTAGTTTGACACTTACAAATGATTATTTAGTAGGAGTATTAGTCCATGGATCACTAAATGTTAGCTTGAATATTTCTGAATGATCAACAGTGTCTCATTTCAATGGTGGTATCTCTTAAATGCATCAAAAAAGCGAAATGTGTCAAATGATGTGGCACTTCATATTTGTTTTAAAAATGAAAGTAATTTACTGTGTTTGAGTATAGTTCAGTGCAACTGAACAAATACTACTATCCAATTACAGAAGAAAGTAAGAGGAAAAAGAATAAGTGATTTTGTTTTCCATAAAGAAACAAAATGTTTCGCTCCTGTACAGCACATTGTACTAAGGGATTTCAACTCATCACTTATGACAATGAATTCACTATTGTGTCCATAGCACATCTGTGAAAAATAGACTGTATTACCATTTTATAGATGAACAGAATTGAGGATGTCCATACAGTAAACTGGTGGCAGGAGGAGAATAGAATAAAGACACTAATTTCAGACATACCATTTGTAGCAGTCAGAGTAAGGGCCCCTCAAATATTGACCATATCCTAATCCCCAGAACCTGTGAATGTATTAGGTCACATGAAAGTTGCAGATGGAATTAATGTTGTTAATCAGCCAACTAAAATAGGGAGAGCATCCTGGGTTATCCAGGTGGGCTCAATATAATCACAAAGGTCCTTTAAAAGTGAAAGAGGAATGCAGAAGAGATCAAAGTGATGTAGTAGAAGTGCTTGGCCCACTGTTGGCTTTGAAGGTAGAAGAGAAATTCGGGCGGGGCGGGAACCAGACAGATTCTTCCCTCAGAGCCTCTAGAGAAAATGCAGCCCTGCCCACACCTTGACTTTAGCCAGTGAGACCCATATTGGACCTCTGATTTAAAAAAATGTAAGATAATAAGTTTGTGATGTTTTAAGCCGCCAGGTCTGGTAATTTATTACAGCAACAAAAGAAAATTAATAGGCAGCTGCTAATCAGAAGCAATTAACACAAACATTCATTAAGAGAGACTATAATCAATCAATTTGAGTAACCAAAGAACAACATTTAACCTAAAAATGCAAGTCCATTTTGATTCCTTGGCATAAAGAAAGGTGGGAAAGGAAATACATAAAAGAAATGTTTTTTCTCTTCTACTAGAATACTACTAGAAGAGAAAGGTGATTAATAAGAAGAACATATTGATTTAAAAGATGAGGTAAGAGTTTTAGAAAAGCTATTTGGAAATGCTTTCCAGGAGAAGTTTAGGAATCTGTCCCTAGAGATCTTTAAGATACACAGTCATCTATCCATTTTATCTACCTTGGACGACCTAATTATACTCTTGCCTGATGACAAGAGTCTAGATTAGATAATCTCTCATAGCCTCCCATAGCCTGAATATTCTACACAGATGTAAGTCTATTCAATTCAGTGCCACAAATATGTAGTTATTTCCTATTTACTTAATATAAACCTTTGTCCTGCCTTTCCTAAAATATTACGTAAGGAAAATAAATAAGAGAAAATTCTTCTTTATTGCAGTATCTCAGCTAAAAAATGCAGATGATAAAATTAGATTCTATCTAGGATGTATCTAAAAGGTAAAATTGCCATTTTATAACCCCAGTGTAAAATAATGAATCTGGGCAATGACCACCAATAGATGCTAAACCATTAAATGAAAATTTGATGGTGAATTTTATAATGAAGAGATCAGGCTGAGACCACTTAAGCATACCAGTTTTAACACTAAGTACAACACCAACCATCATGTACCTCTTTTGTGAATTAGGAAATATATGGTACCACCTACAAAATATTTCTCAGCAAAAGCTGCATTCAAATATAAAGCACTTCCAAATCTAAATATCTTTTCATAGGAAATACAGGAATAGAGGATCCAGTTCAAAAATACAGAATAAAAAAAAATATACAGAATGGAAGCAACCAGTTAAATACAGAATGTGAACCAAGATTTATAACCCACTTTCTTCAGCAAATCAATGACATTTAAAAAGGGGAAGGAAAGAGAATTGCTATAGAATAAAAGATATTTAAGAGACATAAACATATGCAACACGTAGACCTTGCCTGGATGCTGACTCAAAAAAGAAACAATTCTAAAGAGGCATTTTAAGGTCACCAGAGAAATTTAAAGATGGACTAGGTATAAAACAATATTACAGAATTATTGTTATGTGATAAAGGCATGGCTTTATTAAAAATATTTCTCATCTGTTAGAGATGCATACTAAAATGTTCAGACTTAAAAATATGATATCTAATTATGATTTAAAATGTCCAAGTAAAAAAAATGTGTGTGTGAAGAATACATGAACCAAGATTAGCAAAACAGTGATATGTATTCAAGTTGCTTGGTGAGAAATGAGGATCGTTATAATATTCTCTCTCCTTATTTGTTTGGACTTTTCCATAATAAAAAATTTTAAAGGATAAAACAATAGTAAATAAGTAAAAGGATACCTAGTTCATTTGATTATCTCTCACTATTGAAAAAGTGAAAGGTAGTATATTTGTACTAGAAATTAGCTTTCTTTTTGTATTTTCATTAGCAAACTTATTTCTGTCACTTTAAGATTGATTGCCTTTCACCTCATATGGAAAGGAAGTTCACAACTGACCAAATTCTCAATCTACATAACCTAAGGGAAAAACAATCAAAAATAAAATAATACTTCTAATGCTCAATAAATAAAGGAGCAGTAGATCTGTTTCTCTCTGTGTGGGGTTAAGTATGCTGCATCCAGTCACTTTAATAGTAAAGAGTGAATGTGGCAGGAGAATATTTGCAAAATTTCAAATTCCTTACGGTTTATATGGTCAAGGTTAGTGTTGTTATATTTGTCAAAGGCATCTAATTCTCAAAATTTTTAGTTAACTAATTTGTTTGCTTTAAAGTAATTATCTTATGTAAAATCTAGTCTAAACATTTAATTAACAATGTTACTCTGTTGCCTGAGTGTAAAGTACAACAGAGACTTCTCTATGAGGAATAATGGGCTTCAGAACAAAACAGATTCATCTTCAACATTCTCTGCATATGTGCATAAATGCCAGATCTGATCTACAGTAGTTCAAGTTACAGGATTAAATATCTGGAGTTCATGGAAAGACTCTAGCAATAATCCTAGCAGTGAGGCAAAATATAAATTTCAGACTGTTCAGAAAGCCTTTGAAAGCATTCATAATAGATGATCTCTTTTTAAAATGTTATTCTTTAAAAAGGTCTTATTTGCAAATAAATTTTCTGAACAAGACTTGAAGGTGACCACATTACATTTTGATGTGATTAAAACCTTTTCAAAGAAATGTGAAACTTTATAATACATATGAAACCTTTTATCTTTTTGTCTGAAATACGCTCATTTTTTAAAAGGAATACATATTCTTTTCTTTTTAAAGGTAGCTTCTTACGAAGAGACACCGAGAAAGCCATAGTTGTTATTTTCCACCAGAACAAAGTAAAGACACCAAGGAGGAAACTTAATCTACATAAACAAGCCAAATTACAGACATTTTAGCTTATTTTTTCTCTATGCAATTTTAGTCATGGGGCCAGGGATCGTAGGTACAATGACCGTAACGTTGATTATTCCTGTAGTATATGCAGAATATGCATTATATAGTTTTTAATGTAAAGAATTGTGCTATCGGTTACAACAGTTATAAAGACTATTTGTAATTCTGGTACTCTACTTGACTGAGGATGTAGAAGAAATGATGCTTGCCTTCAACATTTATGTATCACGGAACACCCATTACATTTTACCTCCCTTCTTCCCATGCCTGAAAGCCAAACATCTTACCGACTACAGCTTCAGTGTATTTCCCTTCTGCCGGAAGAGGGAAGAATTGGTTTGGTGATAAATTGCTGCCATATCCCAGGAGAAAACCTTCCAGTTTTATGTTAGGACTTGGACGTAGGAACTTCAAGAGAATGGAATCACTTGTGGTATTGATGTGAACTTTCAGGCTTGGCCTTTTACCTAGAGATGGGAATGAAAATATAGGTGGCTGTTACTTTACCTCATTAACATCCCAGGACAATTTTAGAGCAAAGGTTATCTGTATTGGAAATCAGGTTATCTACTTAGTTACTCAATATCACAATGCACCCATCTAAATAGCTACAATATAGGTAACTTTTAGAATGAAAATGATAAAAGTCTCAGAAAACAGAGTTTATAATATATGAAGCAGTCTAGAATACAAAGTAGAATTGTAGGTTTTAATATTTGGTAATTTGTCATTGTGAAGTAGATGGGATTTAAGGATAGATACTCTGGCTGTCCAGGATTGCTCAGAACCTTCATTTTATACATACTGTCTGGGAATAGTGAAAAGATCTATAATTGGTAAATTAAATTACTGCACTTTGAAAATCCCCAGCTTCCTCTATGATGCTGTTTGGCTGTCCCTCCACAAGATTTAGTGATTTATAGAGTTGGAAAGGGATGAAAGCGAGAGGGTTTCAGCTTAAGGGTAACTGAGATGGCAGAATAGAGAAGTCTGAAAGAGGAGAAGACTTAAGGAGAAAAGTAATTTGTTCTATTTGAAGGTCACTGGGTCAGTGAGACAATTACATGGAGATACCCAACAGTAAGGTGAATGTTTAGCATGCTCAGGAATGGAATACAAATCCACCTGGATGTCTTTAGTTTCTAAATGATCACTGGATGATTTTTTTTTTTCAGAGAGAAAAAATTTTTTTTCAATAAGACAAAAAAAATTAAATTTCTAAGGCCTATTTTTCTTTTTAAACTGTGCTGGCAACAGGGGCTGATAAGAACAATAACTGGAGGCCTTGACCAAGTAGTGAGGAAACAACACTGTTCTTTATCTCTGAGGCCAGAGGAACTGAGTTCAAATGCCAACTCTGCCACATACTTAGGCGTATGGCCTCTGGCTACTCACTGAACAGGCTTGAGACTTTGTTTCCTGATTTGTAAATTATGGATAACGGACAACAATGTCTACTTTGACAGGATGTTCACAAAGATTAGTGTAAATAGCACTACCTCAAAGCTGGCACATAGTAATTACTCAATAATTGGTTACTTGATTAGGTTCATTCATAACCCTTTAGCCACAAATTAGAAGTCCAAAACAGTTTTTAAAGTTTTGTAAGTTTATGTTAAACTAAGGTGGTACAAAACAGGATCTTCATTAGGCCACTTAGTCTTTTATAATCTCACAGAATATTCAGTGTGACTATTTACACGTTTAACTGTAAAAATATTGATATGTTTAAGGAGTGCTGGTCAAGACACCACTGAAGAGGTTACTTAATATATATGATCTAGGTAGGTATCCTAGTACACTTCATAAATCCAAAGATCTCTTGATTTCTAAAACATGTCTGGCTCCAAGTGTTTTAGATAAGATATTGTGAACTTCAATTATTTTCTTTCTTTATTCCACATGGATTTCACATTTTTAAAAAGTATTTTACCTATTGGGAAGATTGCATTTACAAATTTAATAATTCACATGCTATTTCTCATTAATCAAAGCCATATTGTATATATACCAGTCAGTACTTCTGAACACCATGAGCTTTCCAGTCATATACTAAATTCACACTATTCCAGCCAAAATAAGCCTGGACTACCTCAGTATAGCCACATAACAGGATTCCATTACGCCTTTGAAAACATAAAAATAATCTTTCTTGAATACCAGCTTGTGGGAATCACTGTTACCTCAGCATCCAGTACTACTGTTTCTAGATACACACATAGCACTTTATACTTCCCAAGAATTTGGTGTAATTTCTGTGAACGTCTTGATTCTCAGATAGTTGTTCCTATACTTGTGGCAAAATTGAAACTCAAAGATATTAGGTGGCTTATCCAAAGTCTGAGAAAGACTTATCTAGTCCAGCTAATCTAGTCCAATTCTCTCATAGCACAAACAGCTAAACTGAGGGCAGCCACACCTCTGTCACTCTGCAAGTTAAGTACAGGGTCAAAACTGGATATCAGGTTCTCACTAGATTGGACTTTTTCAATCGTTTTTATTGAGAACTTCATCATTAGCCAAAAGAGTAAGGAGAGGCCAACCCCTAGACATAAAATTCAAGTTGATGTTAACTGCTGATGTTTTGTCCTAACTTCATTAGATATTGGTGAGGTGTTTTATACTTCAGATATAATAGATTTTGTCCAAGCCATTTTTTCCCTTCCTAGTTATGTTAACCCTATAGTTACTTCATCCTGTTCAACAGAATGAAACAAATATAAGTCAAGCACATACATAGTCTGTTACCTTAGAAGATTATCAGATCTCCCAATAAATCAAAACACAGCTGGCCTGTTTTCAACACCTTGTTGGGAAGAAGAAATTAAGGGATCAGTGTCCTTAGGCTGCGTGCATGTTTGACTGTGAGCTGAAAGTCACAGAATCATCACATTAGACTTTGCTCATAGATTTTGTCCTGATGTACCACATTATCCATCCCC
This sequence comes from Eidolon dupreanum, assembly GCA_028627145.1. Taxonomy (NCBI): domain Eukaryota; kingdom Metazoa; phylum Chordata; class Mammalia; order Chiroptera; family Pteropodidae; genus Eidolon; species Eidolon dupreanum. The sequence continues at coordinate 92,670,049 of CM053507.1, forward strand.
TTAGAAAGTAGAAAGGATGGCTACACCAAGTGAGAAAAACACAGGCTGTAAACAGAAGCACTGACGGATAGAAGTGGAGGTGTTCTCACTTCCTCTGCACAGGAATTTTTATGACTCCAGTCTTTCTCCCTTTTACTAATAACCTATGTCAACAAATACACCAACATCATGTGACTTTTCAAAGGAATTGGCACTTAACTGCCCTCCTTAATCCAAAATTCCAATTCATGCTACTTTCTAGAGCTAAATTTTAAAAAGCCCCGAAAAAGAGAAACACACAGACAAGTATTACCTCAAAATAGAATCATAAACTTAATATTTTGAGACTATCATCCCAGTTCCTTATTTGGAGGCAGGCACTCAAATCCCTTCATTATCTCGCCAATATTACTTATTCTTGTATTGCTTCTCAACATGTTGTTTTTAACCAGTATAATCTTTTCACATTCTGCGGTACATACTAGGCCCTGGCCCTACACCTGTGCTCACATTGTTACCCAGTATGGTTCCCTCCATCTCTGGTTGGCTTCTCTCCACCCTTTTGTTCTCCCAGTTATTATTCCATTAATCTTTTCAGTGCTCAACAAAAAGCTTAAGCAATTTTTGCCCTTTCAGTCTAATAAGTTTGCAAAGTGTTCCTTCAAGTGAGTATTTAAACTTTATCCTGTTGGACAATTTCCCCAATATTTTAGGGTGTATCTGTGAATTCTATAATAATTTTTAATCTTCGATAAATTTATTTTCACTCCAAGTAATTCTGGATTAATGGTTTGGAACACTAATCATGCAATGACAGTTATCTTTTAACAGTTACTATGAAGGCCTCTGGTGAATGACCTAGAAATAATAGGGAAATATAACATGATGAAAGCTAACTAGGAAAACAGTTATAAGTAAAATGGCATATGTCACCCAGAAAACCCCAAGAGTAGAGACATAAGAGTACTGAAGAACATTTATTATATCCTTATCTGAGAAACAAAGCATATACCAATCAAGAGTGAGAGAAAATAAAGAATGTAAACATTTCAGGAAAGCGACACTAGTATAGCTGAGGAAAAACATTGCGTGTTGGCAAAGTGGAATCTTGGCTCTATGACAATAATTTCTAGTCCTCTGTTTGCAACACTCTAGGATTCTCTAAATATTCCGAAGGGTGCTGTGAAATTCTGTAATAAAAAAATGTCTTTCAAAACAAAATTAGAATCCCCTTTTAATTTTCGAAAGTAAATACATGCCCTGTGGCACTACAAACAATGAATAAAGTAGTGAGGTTAAAAAAATCAGAAAAAAGGTAGGCACTATAAGTTCATAGGATACTCTGGATCAACCTGAGGAGACAGGTTGCTGTTGCTGTAGGTACAGTGTTGAGCAGACATTTAATAATCACCCCAGAATTCTGAGTTCCTGTGGTTAGTTTCAATAAAGCTCTGCAAAGACACGTAGCACAAACACATGGCACTTAGTTAAACCAGCTAACCAACCATGAACATTTAGTCTTGGATCTATGAGAAAGGAGTTACTGTTATAACCCATGTAGTAGGAAGAATACTTTCATTTTTATTTCTCCAAAAATTATACTTTTCAAAATATTTCAAAATTTAGTCTACATTGTTGATATGAAGTTGGTCAAGTTGATAAAATCACTTCAAGAGAAAAACTCCAAAATACTAAAGCTGTCTTCTAAAAGTGGAAAATATCTATTACTGTAGCAGCAATAACTAACTTATGTGCTTTCCATTTTGTGAAACGTTGGTGAAGAAATTAGAAATATTTTAAATAGCAGGTTTTGAAATAAACCATATTGGCATTAATTTTCATAAGATATTAAGTAAAAGAAAAGCTAATAATATTGATGTCAATAAAATAATAGTTTCAAGATTAAAAGAATAAACCTGATTCTTACCCACAGTATGTTTATCCTTTTTTGCACACATTTTATTTATACTGCCAACCTCTATATTTATTCATTTATTTGGTTATACAAAATCATATTTTCTAAGATATCAAAATTATTAAAGCAATTCCTGCCAGTTCAGATACAACATATGAAGCATACATTTTAAAAACTGATAAACTGATCAAATTTTAAAAGTTTTGAACTTTAAAAAAACTACACTTGAAAAATAAAAGCCAATCTGTGGATCGGGAGAAAATATACTTAATACATATCAGTTAAAGAAATTGTATCTAGAATATTGAAAAGAATTCTTTCTACCCAATAAGAAGATAAAACATTTTTAAAAAGGGGGCAAAGAATTCAAATAAAGTCATCACTAAAAGAGATATATGATAGTCAACAAGCACATGAAGAGATGCTCAAACATCAGGGTCGTCATATTTTCTGTAAGGGGTCAAATAGAAAATAATTTAGGCTTTGCAGGCCAAATGTTCTCTACCACAACTACTCAACTCTGCCATAATAGCACAAAAGTAGCTATAGACATTGTGTAAACAAATGAATGAGTCTGTGTTACCATAACACTATATTTATAAAAATAGGGACCTGGTCATAGTTTACACGGTCAAACATCATTAGTCTTTAGAGAAATGCAAATTAAAACCATAATGAGATATCACACACATAAGAATGGCTAAAATTAAAAAGACTGTCAAGTGTTAGGCAGGATTTGAACAATTGGAGTTCTCAGATATTTTGAGTGTGAATGGTATAACTTGTGGAAACTGTTGGGCGGTAACCAAATAACCATTGATTTTATGTCAAGGTGTGTTTACCCAGGAGAAATGAAAACATAAGTCTGTGTAAAAACTTGTAGCAGCTATTCAAAGCAGCACCAAACTCAAAACCACCCAAATGTCCTTCAATGGTTGAATGAATAAACAAATTATGGCTTATCCATACAATGGAATATGACTCAGCAATAAAACAGAACAAAGTATGGTTGAATCTCTGTTTGGCATGCCGTCATGGCCAATGACCATCTGATGTAAGGTCATGTAAGCATCTTGGCATTATAACACTGGTGAAAGTAGTTTTAATAATGCCTAACATTATTATTCACCATTCAACAAATGGTACATATATAAAATCAGCAAGTCTTTTCAGGCATTATTATGCACCAAGAACTTACAATTCTGAGTCTCCAATGTATTCCATGTTCTTAGACAGTGGGTTACAAGCAGAAAACATTCCAATGCCTTTATGGTCACAGCAGTTTATTAAAAATCTATCAAGACATCACAGCTCATGTTTATGCATTAAGTAGTGGTTACTATTTGACAACATATTCAAAGGCTTCCAAAAAATCAGTTAATAGCATTACAGTTCAATTAAATAAAATCTAGGCTGTTATACAAACCATATTTTAACATTGGACTTGGCAATAATTTAACATTTGCTTTACGCTTAGACAATCAAAAAGGGATCATGTAATAGGCTTGGTGCTCAATGACTCTCCCTGTCCTGGTACCATAATCCAAGGAAAGGTGGTAGAAGGAAAAAGAAAACCATATGGAGTTTCAGTAATTTTCCTGTGACAGCCACAGGGTGAAAGAAGTGGCCAAAGGCAATTAGACAAGTATCTTCAGTTGTTCCTGATCCTTAAATAGAAATGCTTAGTCTGTACTCTATAGCATCACATTCTCATACCAATAACTTGAAAGCTAGTGATACAAGTGGAAGTTTCCATTGCAGAAAAAGCATGCAACATCGGTTACATATTTTAGAGAACAGAAGTTAAGTGTTGCTATTAATTATATAATATTAGGCATTAAAAATGACTTCCACCCGTGCTGTAATGCCAAGATGCTTGAATAATTCTTTCTTTGGAAAAAGTCTGTGCAAAGTGGTTATGAAGATGAGGAAAGTCATAACCCATTCTGCAGCTGACATAATGACATGCCAGAAATAATAGACAGAAAGAATTAAATTGCTCTGATGGTGGTAGTGGTTGTGGTTTGTGTATGCAGAATTATAATTAAAAACACTCAGAATAATTATTAGACATATCATTTTTAAATTTCAGGTTCTTATATTCCAATTATCAACCCCATATAGCTCATGGCATCCTGGCTCTCTGGATCTCCAGGCTGGAATTATTTCTGGAAATCCCATAGATTCACTATCACTCTCTTCCTAACTATTAGGGAACGGAGTTTCACCAAACTCCAAAGGCCTGATATAGAATTTCGGAGAACTTGCAAAGAACTAGTGTGCAGTAAACATGGAGCAGTTCTACAACACATTTTCCAGAAACAGGGATGCCACTAACAATTATTAAGTTGTACAGTGCAAAACTCTACATTGCACCATTTAAGTCATCTTTAACTTATGGCTCTACACAGCAGCCACAATCATAAACCCCATACAAAAATAATTGCTACTAAAAAAAGTAGGTGATTTGATAAGAGTAGCCAACCTGAAACTCTCTAACCTCTTTCCATAATCCTCAAGATGATTCTGCCTATTCTGCCCTTCTTACTACATGACTTTGGTTTCTCATCCCTGCCTTCTGATTCTGCTGTCACTGGTAATGATAGATATGGGTGGTGGGAGGCCTGGTATAAGGAAGATAGAAATTTGCTATAAAACTTGGACATTTTGCTCCCTAATATACAAATGCAATTATTTCACCAAATATATGCAAATGAAATGATGAATCAAGGATCTAAATAAAAATAGAGGAAAAGATTCTGGGCATTCAGGAAACGGTGAATTAAGAGCATATAGCTTTAGAGGTGAACAGAAGACATCCCTACTTGTTTTTAAAACGCACACCAGAAAACATAAGAAATCCTAATTAAAATCATTTAGATATGTACGAAGCAAGATTTTTATAAATCTAAAGAAATATGACATTTTTTTTAAAGTACAGAAAAAAAGTTTGTGGTAAAAGTCCCATGAGCCATATGAACAGTTTCCAGGAAAAGGGAATGAGAACTTTTAAATAAACTCAGGACATGATTTTACATGTACATGATCAGTGTTAGCAAGAAGTTCAAACTACAGTGTACCATGATCTCTATTCCAGCATGAGCAGAACAGCATGTTCCCTCTCCAGTGCCCTGTGGTGAGTCTCCAGCTAGAGAACATGTTCCACACGCAACATGTACTTAAGAGTTTAAGAAATAAAATAAAAAGTCCCAGCTCTCCTAGAGAGCTCCCCTCATAAAGCCACATCTGAACAATTCCCATAGGGCCATAACCCCCAGGAGTCCACATATTAACTTCATTAGGACCTTAGAGTCACCAAATACCCAGAGGATGTTTGTCATTGGATTTAAAAAGAAATGCTCTTCTGCCAAAAATCTGAGTGGGTTAATGTGTGCTTCCTAATGGTATTTTATATCTGTTTGCTCAACTGTTTGAATAAGTGAGTTCCATTTCAGCTAAAACCACTACAGTGTCCACCTTGGTCAGAATTCCCAGTGTCCTGATTCCTCAGGCCAATACTTGACCATTTGGTGACTTTGGCTGACTGAATGAGACAGAAAAAACCTACCAATGTTGACATTTCAGTTCCACTTGGCAGGGGCAATAACTTTGTTACCTACTTTGTGACCCGACCAAGAGCCAAGCAGAAAAATTACTTTTCAGAGACTACCTTGTATGTCAACAGCCTCTCATTCTTAAGAAGAAATCCCATCCTGAGACATACACAACTGTCATTTGCATTCACTCCCTTGATCTAATTCTCCCTAAATTATTTTTTAAAGGCTGGAGCATTCTGGGCTTTTTTGGGGGGCGGAGAGTGGGGAGGCAAGTGTGGGGTAGAGGCAACCACATGACTATGCAGCAAGGGAGACACTGACATGGTTAACGTCAAACAACAACAAAATCTAAATAAAATCTATTTTTGCTTTGGGGAAATTTGAGGAATATACATTTTTATTCATCTGCTTTTCATTTTATTCATTTATTTGCTACTAGGCACTAGACGTTACTGATATCAATTCAAATATGACCTGCTTGATCACAAAGTTTGTACATTCTAATAGTAAATTAGGTAGATGAGCAAGTCAACTATTTCAGTGCAGCAAGATTAGTGTAATTAGTACAACATGGCTACAGCAGAAGGGTGAAATCTGATGGAAGAGGTGGAAAGAAAGGCTGTGCAAAGGAAGAGTCCCTTTAGTTTTGTTAAACTAGCCACAAAAATAGTTTTTATTCTATAAGGATATGCCAAATACAGGTAGGAAGAAGATTTCAAAGTTTATTTTGTAAATACTCTTTCTATATTGTTTTAGACAACTGGTAAATTACTATGTTTTAATAGATGCAAAAGAAAAAGAACTTGAACAAGACAAGAGATTTAACAAAACTCATCTCCCTTCTTTTTCTTCTCTGCTTGATTTTCATGAAAATCCTGGAATTGATTTGCTTACATTCTCTTGCTATTTAAAGGAAGGAGTGATGGTAGCTGGTTCCCCTAATGGAAGGTGGGACCAGGTCCACGCCAGAGTTCTTAAAGAGCGATCCCCCTATTAGATCATCAGCATCACCTGAAAACTTATTGTACATACAAATTCACAGATCCCACTCCAGACCTCATGAGTCAGAAATTCTGGGAAAGGGGCAGCAATCTGTGTTTTAACAAGCTGTCTGTAATTCTGATGCATACTCAAGTTTGAGAACCATCATTTTCAAACTTGAGAGTACATCAAAAATAGAAAGATTGGGCCCAATGTCTTTCAAAAGAGATTTACGGAGGAGAGAAAGAGTGATTAAGGTGATCGTTTTATAAACTATATATAGGTTTAGCCAATGTACTATATACTTGAAACTAATAAAGAGATTTTGAGATATGCAATAAAATACGTGGAAAAAAGGACCTCACTTACAATTCTATTAGATTTCCTATCATGAAAACTTTGTATATATTTTGGTCTGTGAACTCTGTGAATTAGGTTTTCTAGAATTATAATTTCTAAAGAAACATAAAGTAAAATATTTTTAATATTTGGAAAATTTCTCTGACTTCTAGCACCAGTTACATGTCTTTAAATCTACCCAATCTTTTTAGAGACTTGTATAATGAGTTAAATTTTATTATAAAAAAATTCTTACAGAAGAGCTGAAAGGATTGTGCAGTGCACATCAACAGACACCACCAAGTCAATGATTAATATCTTCTTATACTTGTTCAATTACATATTTATCTCTTTCCCTCTATCCATCCACCAATTCATCTTATATTTTAATAAATTTAAAAGTTGCACTTCATTGTTATTCACTCCTAAACATTTCAGCATGCAATTAACTACAGTTAAATGTTTTTCTTTTGAGATAAAATTTACATGTAATGCATAAATCTTAACTATATATTGCTGTTTTTTTTCCAAATTCTATATATCTGTGTAACTCAAACTGCTACTAAGACTTAAAATTACCATCAACTTAGAAAGTTTTCTATGCCCCTTCTCAAGTCCATTTCCACTCCTCCCTCTTGGAAACAACTACTGTTCTGATTCTTACTACCATAAATTAGTTTTGTGAGTTCTAGATTTCAATTAAATAGAATCCTGCAATACATATTCTTTTATGTAAGGCTTATTACACTCAACATAATGTTTTAGATATTTATCACTTTTGTTGCATGAATCAATTTTTGTTATTTTCATTTAGTATCCAGATAATCATTAAAACCAATCTTTTTACATCTTCCAGTGTCTTTACAAAGTAACAACCTCTCTTGATTCACTAATTTTTTTAAATGTTGATTATATTGTATAAAATTTTCTCTGACAAGGGAGAATTTTACATATGTATATATATCAGATATTTATTTACATTTTGCTATTTACCAGGTAAACAATTATAATTTAATAAAGATTCCTATTTACAATATATATAATTAATACTTAATTATAAGACTTAAATGTTTAATAGTAAATGCAGACAAAACTATGTAATGGTTTTATCTTCACTGGAAGGCTAAGTAATGGTCACCGATACTCAAGTTCTCTGATATTGTTTTCTCTCACTCTTAACTAATGGAACGCAAGGCACAAGTGAGCCTCTTTTGACGAAAAAGTGTGACAGTGACTTTCTTATTTAAGGCTGATGTTCATTAAGAAGAAAGTAGATAAGTTTAAAGATGTGTCATAAGGAAAAAAAATGTTTATCCTGACAGTCTCAAAATGATCAGGTATCAAAAAACAGATGTCATTATGATTAATATTACTTTCTTTGGTCATTTTCCAAAAGGACCAATACTCCTTTTTATTTTCTTTTCTCAGTAACTCTAATTTGGATACACAGTAAATTCCATTGACCAAGTAATAGTTGAATTTAATCAATGTTCCTCTTTATCAGATAAGGCAGAAAATGCACACAATTTAACAGCATCATAAGAAACCCTGCACATACACAACTGAATATTTCCATTGTGAAAACATTGCTCCAGGGAGCAAACTGGAAATATTCTTGATAAAAATGAAAATTTTGCCATCTTATAAAACACTGTCAAACAGTAACAAAACTTCCTTAAATAAATCTGGCTTTTATTTATTTTGCAAAGTCTCAGAAATAAAAATATGAGATGGAGCTGAAACAAATGGTTTCATTCGCCATCACTGTTTAGACATCTGGAAACTTCATGCATTATTTGTAATTTGTTCAGTTAATAAATACACAGTGCTGAAAAATAACTAACCCACCAGGAGAGTGTGACCAGGTGGCCTCAGGTAAAAGGAAGAGTGGGCCATGACACCCTAGGAGGTTCTAGGAAGGGCCATTTGCTAACAACCCCATTGTGGGGCATCTCATTTTGATATGTTGTGGAAGAAACAGAAGGGGTTCTGGTATCAACTTTGCCTTTTACTGTGTTTGACCTAGGTCACCTGTCCTCTCTAAGCTTCATTTTTCTCTTCTAGAATGAATTGGAGAATCCCAAATCCATTCTCACTCTGATATTTAAGAATATCTCTAACACCTTACCTAAACAAGACAATATCTTCCTATTAAAATGCAGGAAAATAAATCAGAAAATGAATTTGTTTCTAGAAACAATTTTCTAATAACTTCTAGGTAATCTATTTTTCCCAGGACTCCCAAATTGCACCTCAAATGTGAAAAAGAGAAATTGTTTTCATAGGCATTGGAAAGAATGTATGTGACTATCATATAATCTTTTAGAGCTTTTATGAGGTATAATCCTACAGCATAAAATTCACCCGTTGTGTAAGTATACAGATCAATAATTTTAGCAAAGTTCTAGACTTTACTATATCTATCACAATCCAGTTGAAAAATATTTTCATCACTCTAAAATATTCCTCGTACCTATTTCTAGTAAATCTCTGCTCCTATTCTTAGCTCCAGGCAACAACTGGTGCTTTCTGCCTTTCTGGTAATTTAATATAAATGAACCCATACAACATGTGTCTGGCTTCTTTCACTTAGCATAATGTTCGTAAGATTCATTCATTCATGTTGTATCACTAGTTCATTCTTTTGATTGTTGGATAGCATTTCATTTTATGAATATTTCATTTAACCACTTTCTCAGCTGATAGATATTTGCATTGTTCCCAGTTTGGGGTTATTATAAAAAATGCTGCTATTGTGAGTAATGCTACAAGTCTTTATATAGACATATATTTTTATTTCTCTTGGATAAATACCTAGGTATAAAGTAGCCGGGTAATATGGTAACTTCATGTTTATCTTTCTAAGAAACTGCAAAACTTTTCCATATTTATACTAATATTTAAAATTATGAATATTATTTTTGCTTGAAGACAGCACCAAATGGTGATTATCCAGAAAATGAGCTATATTGTTTTATCACTACCACTAAATGTTATATAACGAAATTAATACTTTTAAAATCTGGGATCTCTATCTCAATCTTTAGTCATTAATGAGACAAGACTACTTTTCTTGTTATAATATTTTAAAGTAAATAACTTCAATTTATCAAGAATGCAAGAAATAAGCTTTTTGTCAAACAGTGCAGTGGTCACTGACATTCTTAGCAATGACTATGATACAGAATAAACCACTAAGTTGTCTTCTCAGTCTCCAGTAATTTTAGTTCTAAGAATATTTTACCTATACTAATTGCTAAAATTTGTTCACCAGAGAATTAGCCAATTCTGGATAGATTAACTTTATTATTACTTATACCTAATATTAAAGTGACATTTGATGTAAACTTTGTTTCTGTAAGCCAAATGCCTTAGCTGGGTTTTTCTATGTAAAAAAATATCTATACTGACTTGGGATTTATTGCCATTTAGATAATATTTGTCATTGTTTCTTTTTCAATGAATTAAAATTCAAACAGAATTCAAACATTTTGAATGCCTAAGATGTTTTCCAATATTAATAAAATATTAAAATTTCTTATCATGCTCATTTCTCATACATATATATTTCATTCTTAAATTCTGATGGTTGTGATTAATGTAGCATTTAAATTTTTCTAGCAAAAGGAAGTCAAAATGTGTTGGTATTATTGCCTACTGGTCTGACATTAAAATTTCTCAGCCTATATGGTGGATATGATTCAAGCCTAAGACTAGGTACTTAAAATGAGATTTTATAACATTTACAAAAAATGAGAAAAATCTAACTGAATGAGTTAGGGGAAAAATATCTTCTTAAAATTGCAAAAATAAGGAGGAAGTCTTCCTCATCACTCTTTTTCATGTGACAAAGTTTTATTTTTTTCTTTTTCTTGTATTTATAACTTAGGAGCTGTGACAAATTGCCCCTATGTCACTCCAAATTCTAAGCTAGGAAATAAGGAAACAAAATTGTGCTTTGAGTATTCCAAGTACTCTTCACAGGAGATTGTCCCTTAGATACTGAAAATGTGAATAATTCAATTCCCACTGGTCATACTACTCACCAATGTGAGAGGAATCAATTTCAGTTGTAAGAGAAACAGGGGAAGAGAGGCCAGGAGATGTAATAAAGAACTAAAGTAAGTTGAAGATGAGATAGTAAATTGTTAGGTAACAGAAGCTATTATAAATCCAAGAAAAAAGATAAAGAATATCTGACAAGGCAGCTCATTGCTAGAAATAGACACAAGGGAACTCTATACTAAAAATCCAAGGTTCCACTATGCAGACTTTCACAGCACTACAACTGTTATGACCCGAGGAGGAGACAAATGTTAAGGATGTGTAGAAATTAAACAAAGTGTTAGCATGCATATGGGGTGAAAACATAGGGCAGGAACGTATTCTCAGGCAGTTGGAATAGCATAAGCAGAGGCATTGAGAAAAGAAACTGGTACACTTAGAAACCCTAAAGAAGGTCAATGAAGATAGGATATAATAGGGCAAGAGGTGCACAGTGAATCTTCAGAGGACAGAAGGGACCCCATGTAGGCCACGTTATAGAGCTATCATTGTATTAAAAACAAATCTAAATTATTTCACCACTAAGCTGTACACACACACACTGATACAAACTTCTGAAAAATGAATATAAAATTTAAATCTTAGACAGTTATAAAATATACCTACACGGTAGAAATCTTGCCTCACATGCCCTCAACAACATGCAACTCAAGTAAAATTCTTGGAGCAAAATTTGATTTGTAAGGAAAAAATGCTGTGTTTTAATAAACACACGCAAATATATTTTACAAATAGATTAGTTTCAGTGGAATTCAGTCAATACAGGTCCCTCCTGCAAACATCATGTGCTATTAAAATAAATTGTTATTGCTTTATTTGTGAAGCAATAAAGGAAATGCCTACTTCTCTTTTAAAAAGTCAATTATTAATTCCATTCTTTAGCCAAAAGTTAAGTGAAAATAAAGCAATTGTCTCTAATTGACTCAACTGGCAAGAGTAGCCTGAGAATTATGCTGCTTACAACTTACTGTAATTGTCTTTCCCAAATTATGCCTTTATTGCATTGTTTAGTCCAGGCTGGTAGCACATTTCCTAGTTCTTTTCCTATTACGCTCATCTTCCTTTCCACCTCAATAAAAACTAGTGGTTACCAGAGGACTATAGACTAGTGGTTACTAGTGGAGTCGGGGAGGAGGGGGATTTAGATGGGGTAAAAGGGGTCAAATACAGAGGGATAGAGGGAGGGTGAAGTGAATAAAGGGGATCAAATGTATGGTAGCTGAAGGAAACTGGACTTTGGGTGGTAAACACACAATAGAATATACAGATGTCAAATGATAATGTACACCTGAAAATTATGTAATTGTATTAACCAGTGTTACCCCAATAATTAAAAATAAATTATTAATAAATTAAATATTAATTAAAAATAAATAAATAAATAAAATTATACAAATACAGATTTATTTTAATAACAAAATTTAAGAGTTGCAAAAGAGATGGAATATGTTTTAAAAATTACCCATTACCTAATATGCAGAGAGGTCTTCTGTAAAGATTTTTTATATGTCCTTCCAAATATTTTTCCTTGGTATGATATATGACTGCTTACAAAAATAAGGTTATATTCTAAGTGCTATTTTATAACCTGCACTTTCTTTAGCATAAATATACCACCAGATCCTCATTTTTAATGACTGTTCTATCTTTTCATTAATTCAAAGAGGTCTTTCTTTAATAGTAAACTACCCCATATTACCTCAGTGAGTTAGCAGAGTTTAATGATCATCCCAATAATTTCACAATTGAATTTATTTTGGTGAAATTTCATGTTTATTTTAGAGATGACGACTTGATCTTACACAATTAGTATTATTGGTTTTCATCACAAGATCTGTCATTGTATTGTTTGTAAGATTGCTGCCAACATTTTTGGCTATGGGGCTGCTAATATTTCCATGTCTAGAGATTCTTTGCCTGGTCTTATAAAGAGTGATGCTTTGGGGAGGGAGGACAACAGTGGGAAGACAGAAAATCTGTGTTCAAGTCCCAAGTTACAAGATAATTAACTCAATGTCTGGATGTCACATTCTCACCTATAAAATAGGATTAATCATACATAGCTATCTTAGCATTGCTGGAAGGATTAAGTGAAATAGTTTGTGAAAAGCAGTTTCTAAACTGTACAACCTAGTGATAGTTGTTCTTGATGTGACCTTATTCATGGGTTCTGTTCAATTTAGATGTACTTTGAATTTGTTAAATTTTTTGAATTTCAACCAAATATTTATTCTATAAATATAGATATAGCTTCTATGTGATCATAAGCTACATGAGGACACTGTCCCTGGCACAGTGAGGATATCCAATAAACATTTTCCCAATGAATGAATACATTCAATATTTTTCTTAAATGGGAAATATTGTGCCTGAAAGGAATTAATGCTAAGATAAGTAAATGAGTCACCTCAAAGAAAAATGTATTATATTGGAAGATCTAGACTTGTGAGAGTTATTAATTAATATAGTCAATAAATTCTACACAGAACAGTAAGCCACAGCTGAGGTACTTCAGAGGAATCCTAGCTAATTAGAAATGAGTGGGTCAGGAATGGTGTCACAGAAGAGGCATCTGAGCTGAATCTTGACTGTCAAGTGGGACTTGTCCAGAGAATAGCATGAAGGGATTTCAGACTGGGGAAAAGTAAAAATGAGTGTTTGGGTGTTGCTGTCTGTGATAATCTATTCTACAAGATATTGTGCAAGGTGTGTACTATAAAAATCTCTTATTGTTTAAAAGTCTCCCCATCCGCTCTGTCATTTAAAGTTAATATAAGATCATAAATATCTGATACCATTTCCTATCATTCCTACATGGAAATCTTTCTTCTTCTAAGTGAAGAGTTATAGTTAAGGAATTCAAACATCAAATAATACATGTACTTAATTTTTGTGGTGTCCACCTATTCCAGGCATCTCACACTAGTCAGTCATGGTAATGTGATGTCCAGTTTCACGGAGCTGAGACTGGAGCCGGGGCCATAACTCTAAGCTCAGCATACTAAATTCCATCCACTCAGGTTGAAGAGATGTACTTCAGCCCTCTTTAATGAGCAATGGTGGACTAATTCTTACATTTACCTACTATAACTACTGTTTATGTGAGAACAGCTACAAAATCTAATTTTCCACATTAACATTAGGACAATTTCAGTGGTTTTAATGATTCTAAAAATGTCTGAGACACATTTAGTGCAGATTGGAAAATTCTATATTTCAGAGATTTAAGTTCTCATTATCTGTAATTTCTCTCTATATAGCATTTAGCACCTTAATGAGTCTGCTTTCATACGTGCACCTATGAGAGCATGTGCCCACCCACCCACACCCACCTTGGTTTTTCTCTGTGACACAATAGTATCCTAGGTCACATTTTTCTAAAAACACTTCTCTATCTCTCTCCTTTACTTTTCTTCCTCTTCTGGCCCTCATAACTTGGCAACTTATTATGGTTCAGTCTTTTACTCCTTCAGAGAACTCCCTCACACTCAAGTCTTCAATAATAACTTAGCTGCTATTAAGTAACTTAGCTCACTGAAATCTGTGCCTCTATTTCTGAATACTCACTCAGCTTCAGTCCTCCAGACCTCTTGAACTACCATTGGCACTGCCATTAATGACTCCAAAACCTAACTATCACAATCTTTCTCAGAAACCAATTTATATTTCTGCCTTCCCTACTTCTCTTTTTCTGCCACCGTCTAGACACCTAAGTCAATCCTGCAGAGTCATATTTCATACCTTGCTATAAAACTGGCATCAAACAGAGAGATCCAAATTCAAAGATGTCTATGACTTTGCTTCATTATCATCCTGGAGCTTTGGAGTAGTGGTTCTCTTCTGAAAAACTTAACTCAAGGAAAAAGGGATGTTCCCTCTTTTCCTTTTTTCTATCAACCTTGCCCACTTCAATGCAGATAATTTCAGAGCCCACTAATTTTATTATAACTAAAGAGTCTCTTAAGGACAAACCACATGTAGATTATGGTTTAATTTAAATCATGTGAAATGAGTTATAAATAAATCAGTTTTCTGGCAATTCCTATTTGACCCTCTTTCCTAAGCCCTTTCAATAAGATCACTGATAATCATTTCTAATTCACCCATTTGAACACTATTGAATAAAATTCCAGCTCTTCCTGTTGGTGTTCTGGTCTCTGAGGGGAGAAGGCATTTTTATCTCTGGTCTACAAATGAATCCCTTAAGTTTTGGTCAAAATTGCTATTCTTCCAGTTCAATTCATCTAAAAAAAAGATTTTTAGGGAGCTGCCCACCAACAGGCCCTTATAGCAGACCCTGGGCTATAATGACAAAACCATCTTGGCCTTGACTTAAATCCCACTTAGGTCTCCTGAGCTGCTTACTTGCTCTTTTTTTCTTTCTCTCTCTTTTCTTTTCCAACTTATGAAATCTTATCCTGCATCCTCTTGATGTCATCTTTGATTTTTTTTTCACTCTTCAAATATAGCTCTCCCAAATCCCAATGTAGGATGGCCTCATTCCCTTTTGGGGGATGGGATCATGGGTCTTCTGGTCCTGCTTAACACCCATAAACTTAGCCTGAAAAAACCATCCCTCTCACCTATTTTTATAATCACCACACTCCAATCTATCCTTCTTGATATTTTCAGGTTAATAATCATACAATCCTGCTTTGTTATGTTATCTTTTCCCCTTTCCACCTCTAGGATCAAAACAGTAGATGACTACTGAATGCTCTCAGCATAAGGGTCAAAATAAGGCTATACACAGATGGAAAAGAAAATAAATACTATTACAAAATAATGTTGCATTCATAGGTAAAATAGTATATATACAAAAATGAGCAAGATATTTCCAATCCTTGCACCTCAGTGATGAGGGATACTGATGTCTAAGTGTTAATGTTAACTATATCCAGAGAGTTATATTTACAAAGGAAGAAAATGAGTTTTCTGAGGCATGGGGGAATGTACTTTAAGGAACACTTCTCAGAAGAAGAAAAACTATTTTGCCTTTGAGAAAAGCAGACAGTTGGAGAAACTGTTATCATACTAAGTTAGGTTTGCCATTTATTGAATTTAGAAAATATAAATTACTCTTCAGGGAAGTGTTCATGGGGAAATCAGAACTTCAGCTGAGCCTTGAAAATAAAAGTCAAATGAAAAGCAGGGCTTGGAAGAGCAATTCAGATAGAAAAAGAAACTGATGTTGAACTACACACCCTGCATCTAGTTACAAAATAGCACATAGGCCACTTTGGTTGAAATGAGAGTATTGTGTTCAAACTTACTTGGGATCTCAGAGTTAGAAGGGACATGAAAGTAATTGTGTTAGTTCTCTCTCTCATAATGGCACTAGACAGATACACTGGAGCCAGACTGCGGGTTAACTCTTAGGATGCACTGAAAAACTCTCACCTCATAAACACGAGTTTGTCTAACAAAAGCCCAAATGCAGCTATACTAGGCATTGCATTTCTGGTTTTCATCAGAATATTTTCCTCTTGAATATGGCATTTGTAGATGTACATGAAATATTTGCCTTTTAGAAATAATTTAGTGGTATTTGAAATACTTACTGTTATTTTCTAATGGGGCATAATAAACCGAAACTTGGAATCGGCAATACAAACAGGAAGCATTAACTTCAGGCCAAAAAGGCAACACTTCTATTTGTTTTGGCGAAATTTTAAAAATGCTGAAGAGGGCCTGGGATCATGAAATCTTGGAATTACCCTTTGGATAGAATTTCACAGGCTAACCATTAGTCATGGAATCAATTTAAGAATTCTTTTCACTTATATGCTCTGCCTAACTATCTTCCTTACATTTATTTTTAGAATGGCCATTTCCTAGGAATGCTTTTTCATTTCTTCTTCCATTTCTCTGTCCTTCACTGTTATAATTTAAATATAAATCATGCAATAAATGACAGAGTAATAAGCTGACCATAGTAAGCAAATACAGGTACTTTACAATATGTGTTAACCACTGCCTTCAAAAATAAGTTTCATGGTTCTTTACATTACACTTAGTCTTAGTAGATAATCTGCACTAGATAATCTTAGCATACAAATTACATCCATGTAGGGGCCAGATATTAATCTCATTAGTAATCCAGGGTTAGTGAATGCTTTTCCTCCACAATTTGGGACCCCAATTAAAGTCAGATAAATTATCATATAAATCCACGAAACAAAAGCACACATGGAAATGTCTACATGAGCTCTCATTTTTATCAGAAATGGCATATTTCCACCAAGCATGGGACAAAAGTCAAACGTGCTGCCATTCCTTTTATTTTTCACTTAGGTTTAATTTTTGTGAGAGATAAGCAAGAGAGAAATAGCAAGAGGTAAAGCCAGAGGTAATTGGGCTAGATTGCTAGGGCCATCTAGGGAGGATTTGGACATTTATCCTGAGATAGTAAGCTACTGGACATTTTTGAGCAGAGGAATTATAAGATTGGATTTACATTTTAACAGGATGACTCTGAATGTTATATTGAGAATATTCTGAAAGGCAAAAGCAGGAAGACCCGTTCAGGTGCTATAGCAATAATCCAAATGAGAGACGATAGTGGTTTGAATCAAGATGAGAGAGAATATGAGAGGAAAAAAATAGAGACATAAAAATCCTGGATAAATTTTGAAAGTGGAGCTGGAAATATTTGTTGATGAATCGAATGTGAGATTTATGAGAGAAAAAAAGAGGAATTTCAAATGTCTCCAGATTTTTTGACCTGAGTACATGGAAAGATGAAGTTGTCTTTAACTGAGTTCTGATGGTAGGAAATACAAACTTGGGCAGAAGACACTCAGGGGCTTAGCTTTGGACATGCTAAATCCTAGGTGTCTATTATAAAGTCAAGTGGAGAGACTGAGTAGAGACTTGGATAACTGGTTTGAGCTGAGAGGTGTTGTCAGGGCTAGAGACAGAAATATTCAGCTGTTAGTGTTTAGATGATATTTAAAGTCATTAGACTAGATGAGATCACCAGGAGAGTGAGAGAAGGAGAAAAAAGATCCAAGCACTCAGTCCTAGGACACTAATTTAAGAGATCTGTGAGATGAGAGTGAATCAGCAAAGGAGCTGAGGAGTAGCCAGTGAGAAAGGAGGAAAACCAGATACATGAGGAAACGGAAACGCAGAGATGTTAAGTATTGATCAAAAGAGAATCAAACTTTAACTGCTGACAGCTCAGCTCATGGTGCAGGAGACTGTGCTGGCACTCTGCATAACTACATACTTTTTATGAAATATCTCATAAAAGTTGTCCAAATATGAGAAACATATTGCTGGTGCTACAAACAATAAATTAACTAAAAAGTGAAATGGAGAACAAAGGAGAGATCACATTAATGAGAGACAAACCAACAGTTGGAACAAGCATTTTCTTTGCAGCCTCATTCCATTAGAGCGAATGTACTTTGAAGATATACTTTACTACAATGTTTTTAGCCAGAATAATTTTGCCATTTAACAAATATTCCCTAATATACTATATTGGGGAAACTAGTGAAAGGACTATGCATATCTGTATTTTTAAAAAAGAAACATAAAAGACAGAAAGAAATCTAACTGTGGGAGGTGAACACACAATGTAAATATACATATATGCCTTACTGTTAAAGTGTACAGATGAAACTTACAGGATTTCGTTAACCAGTGTCACCATAATAAATAAATAAATTTTTTAAAATAAATAAAATAAAATAGAAAAACTAATAAAATTTAAAAAAGGAATGTAATATCAAGGTGTTCCAAAATGTCTCTAGAATATTGAATTTCTGATATCCACTTAGGATGTAGAAAGGTGGAAAAAACACTATTTCCACACTACAATAATTAAAAAAGAATGCCCAAATAATCGTCAAATTTTTGGGCTTTCTTAAACTAATGAAAGAGCAGGGGTTGCAGGGAAGCCAGAACTCTAAGAAAAGACAAGTACATCCAAGGAGAGATGTCAGAGGATGTCATAGGAGCTAGTAAAAATTCAGCTGAAATTTTTAATGAAGTCATGAAAATACAAAAACCATGGGATGCTTGAACACGAGGAGAATTTGCACCCAGTTGCTGGTTCTCTCTATGACACTCATCATTGCTTACAGGAATATTGGAAGCAGCGAGACAGTAATGAGAGCCTCCTTTGTAATGGAAGCCTGGAGAACCAGCAGCCACTCTGTGAAAGTCATAAAGCACCACCCAGATCCTTCTCTCCTATCTCCCCTCTGGACCACAAGCCTGATCCCATGAGGGACATGACAACCTGAAGCTCTAGAGCACATGGAAGAGCTACCAAAGCTGGGAGAAGGGAGCAGGAAAACATGATTTATCCCTGGGATAATGGCAGTAATATCTCCCAGGCCAGAACCTTTAAAGATTCCTACTGGAGGTGAGCCAGGATCATGGAGAATACTCTACTCCCAAGGCTCAGGGAAGGGTGGCTTCCTACGACTGAGCCTGGATCAGAACAACTGAGGGAGCCCTCCCAGGTCCCCTCACAACAGTCTAGCAAGCACTGAATAACAAGTAACAGCAGTTTAATGCTAAGGGAGCATCAAGAGCATGGAGAGAAACCTTCTCTGAGGTACAGGCTCTAAGGGAAGACATTAAGAAATACCCTCTGAAAAATCAACTCTGACTTTACAAGGTAATACTAGAGGAACTGGAAACCTGTAGTATATGAGTAACTATGGCAAAAAACAAACCCCATTCAACTAATGAGCTGATTGTCTCAACCTAAAGCCCTAAGAAAATGCATGCTAATTTTCAGGCATACGTTCCTTGGTCTCTGTCATCCTACAAAGATGTTCAGTTTAAAACAAACAAAAATATGAGATGTAGAAAGAAGAAAAAAACACTATCAAGAGACAAAGCAATCTACAGAACCAGACTTTGATACAGTACAAATGTTAAAACTATCTGACAGAAAATTTATAACTATCATAAATATGCTTAAGGCTCAAGTGGAAAAGGTAGACAGTATGTATGATCAGATGATACTTTCAAAAGAGAGAAGGAAAATGTAAGAATGAATCATAATGAAATGTCAAAAATGAAAAACATAATAGAGAAAAAGGAGTGACATTTTTAAAAGTAGAGCATCCAATAGGGACAATATGAACTGGTTCCACATGCATGTAATTGGAAACTCAGAAGAGAAACTTAACAGAAGAAATATTTGCACAGTTGACATTTTTCTAAATCAGAGATGGACACCAACACAATCTCAGGAGCTCAAAAATCATAAAAAATAAACACCACCACCACAAAGAGCTAGACATATGTTCGAACTGCTAAAAACAAAAGGCAAAAACTGGAAGTCAACCGGGGCAAAAAGACATTACATACCAAAGAGCAAAGATACATTAAATGGTAAAGAAACCTTGCAGATATAATTAGGTTATGGACCTTAAGTTAGGAAGATTGTCATGGATTATGTGGGTGAGCCCAGTCTAATCACATGACTCCTTAAAAGCAGAAAGCTCTCTCTGGCTGAAAGCAGGATATAGGAGGCAAAAGGAGAAGTCATAGGGATTCAAAGTATGTGAAGGATTCAATCCATGGTCTTCTACTTTGAAGATGAAGAAAGGAGACCACCGGACAAGGAATATGGGTGGCCCCTAGAAGCTGAGAAGAACTCTCAGTCAATATCCAGCAAGGAAACAGGTATCTCAGTCCTAAAACAACATGGAACTTAATTTCACCAAAAGCCTGAATGAACCTGAAAGTGGGTTCTCCCTTAGAGCCTCTAGACCACACCCACAACCCACACCAGCCGACCTTTATGTATTCTAAGACCTGGAACAGAGATGCCATCCATGCCCACTCAGACTTCTGACCTACAGATCTGAAAGATAATAAATTTGTGTTATTTTAAATTGATAACTTTGTGGTAACATAGCCTCAAGAAAAAGTGGTATGGCAAGTCATGAATCCAGATCCAGATATTATTTCCACCACTATGATGCAAAAGGCCAAACTCCTCTTTTGCAAAATTAAGTGTTTACAAACTAAGAACTTTCTGTTTAAGACATTCACACATAAATCAGCCTTAAAATTCCGTCAATAAACCTGTTCTACCTCCAGAGCACTAATTCAAGAATCCCCGATTCCAATCACAACCTCTTCTTCTTGCTTATTAAACAACTTTCATTATAGCCATTCTTAGACATCATTTGAAAATTGCCTTCACAGACCCCTTTACTTTCTCCCAAACTAGCAGCCTCTTCCATGGTACATTATTAGATTCTCATCATTGCAATAATATCCTTGCCAATCTCCAAATTGCTTAGGCTATTTTTTTCCCCATCACATCCTTCTGGTGATATCTCCATCCCAGATGAACCCAACACTCTGCTTTCATGGCAACTGCTTCCAAGTAGCAACTCTGCTAGAGAACATCACACAGCAGGGTAGACAGCATCATTATGAATTCATAGTCACTAATCTCAAGTGGATTCTCATTCCTCTGGCCAGTTTACTTTCCCTTTCTCTCTGATAACTATGTAAACTTCCAGCGCTTCCTCCAATCTCTATGTCTGCACTCAGCAGATCATCTCTTCAAAAGAAAACTGAAACCATTGGACAGAAACAACCTCAAAGTCCTAACCTCTAAGCCTACAAACCTGCCTACAAGAGCAGCGGTTTCTTTTTCCTTTTGTCTTTTGTGTAACGAGAATTTATCTTTTCCTTATCTAAAAATAATGCCTCTACTTATACTCCTTATCCTATCCATTCTCACTTTTGTCAGGGAAATTACACTATTCAACCTATTTCTTTCAATTTGATCTTTGACGGTTAAAATATGAAAACTTCTCTCATCTTAAAACAACAACTTAAGAGTTGTCTGATCCCTTTTGTAAGAAGCTTAGAAATCAGCACTCATCATAACAACAATGAAAAAAATTGACTAAACTGAAAAATCAATAACTCTTCTTAGATACGTAAGAGAGGGTAGGACACAGGGCAGTCTGCTGCCCTTGAGATTGGAGAGACACACAAGTGAACACAGGGAGCCAGAGCTTACCAGAGCAGAGACTCACAAGTGGAAACTGCTGAAGTAACCAAGGCTATAATTGACCAACTGCTAGAAGCTAAGTATGGAAAACTCTGATAGTTAAAATCTCTAAGGAGACCTAGTCACAGGGGAGGCCCCAAAATTTTGTGAGACTTACCTCCAGGAGCTCAAACAGGTTCTAACAAAAAATATTGGAGAACAACCTCGGCTGCTTCAGGCAGAAGGAGAGGGAAAAGAACCATTTTGAAACATCCCAGAGTACTCCATTCTTCTTAATAAGATCTGCCCTCAGGGGAAACTAGTTAACCAGAGCCCAAACAGGGTAGAATCAGAGCCTAACTGATCTGGGGAAGGGAAATACCCAATTCCAGCCCTCTATAGCCAGCCTGTCCTATCAAAGAGGAGAGAAAAAAGCTGAGAAACACATGAAGTTCATAGTCCAGGGGCATAGGCTTGAGAAAAAAATTATGTTCCTAATCAAAGGACTATAGATTCTTCTCCTCCCCCCACCCCTAGCCACCAAAATACTAAAGGCCTCTGTGCAGTAGTTCCTTTCACCTGTATATCATGTGCTATTATGAAAAAACTTCATGGAATACTAAAAGGAAGAAAGACAACTTAAGGACACAGAGCAAGCATCAGAACCTGATGTGGCAGGGATATTGAATTATCAGAATGGAAATTTAAAATAATTATGATTAATATGCTAAGCATTCTAATGGATAAAGAGACAGCAAACAAGTACAGATGGTCAATGTAAAGAGAGAGAAATCCTAACAGAGAACCAAAAAGAAAAGCTAAAGATAAAACACTAATAGATAAAATAACATAACATTAATGAAGAAAGGTTTTGATTTATTAATAAGCTTATTAGTAGACTGGCCATAGCTGAGGAAAGGATCTCTAAACCAGAAGATACACCAATAGAAACCTCCCTAATTGAAAATCAAAGAGAATAAAGACTGAAAAAAAAAGAGATGAGAATAATCAAAAACTGTGAGACAACTGCAAAATATGTAATGTGTACATAATGGGACTACCAGGAGGAAAAGAAAGAGAAAGAGGAACATAAATATTTGAAACAGTAATGACTGAGAATTTTTCCCAAATTAATGTCACACACCAAACCACAGATCCAGAAAGCTCAGAAAACACAAAACAAAATAAATGGGGTAAAAAATTCTACACTTAGGCATATTATTTTCAAATTTAAGTAAAACAAAGATAAAGAAAAAAATTCTGAAAACAGCCATAGGAAAGAACACTTTACAAAAAAAAAAAAGAGAGAGAGAATTACATATGACTTCTCAGAAACCATACAAGCAGGAAAGAGTGGAACAAAATATTTAAAGTATGAGAAAAAAACATCAACCTAAAATTCTGTACCTTGTAAAATCATTTTACAAAAATGAAGAGGAAATAAAAACTTTCTCAAATAAAAATTAAGGAATATGTTGCCAGTAGACCTGACTTGTAGACAATTTTAAAAGAAGTTCTTTAGTTCAAAGAACTTTAAAGGATACTTTAGTTCAAAGTATCATAGGTCAGAAACGTAGATCTATATAAAGAAAAGAAGAGCATTGAAGAGTAAGTGAAAGTAAAATAAAAAAGTTTTTTACTATTCTTAATTTACCTAACAGATAAAAATTTGTTTAAAATAGTAATAGCAACAATGTATTTGATTATGTATTTCTTATGTATATTATATATATTTTGTATATATGCTTTTGTATGTTTATATATAAGTTAAATGAGTGACAGAAATGATACAAGAAATGAGAGAGAGGAAATAGGATTATTTGGTTATTATAAGGTACTTAACACTACCATGAAGTGATAAAGTATTATTTTCAAACAGACTTGGATTAGTTGTAAATGCAAACTCTAGGGCAACCACTAAAAGTATAAATGATATGCTAAGAAAGGAGAGAAAATGGAATCATGTAAAATGTATAATTAAAATAACAACAGGCAGAAAAAGAGTAAAAGACAATGAAAACAAAGAAGCAAAAGTAGAAAAAAGTAACAGATATTGTAGATAAAATTCAACTATATCAAGTAATCATTCTGAATGTCAATGATCTAAATGAACCGATTAAAAGAGGTTATCACAATAAATCAAAAAATAACACCTAACTATATGTTGTCTATAAGAAACCCACTTTAAATATAAAGATACATATATATTAAAAGTAAATGGAGCTATACCATGCTAAGGCTAATCAAAAGAAAGCTAAAGTAGCTCTATTAATTTCAGACAGAGCAGACATCAAAGCAATGAAAGCTTTCAGTGATACATGGATAGAGGTACAGATCCTTCAAGAAGACATAATGGTTCTTACCATATGTGTGCCTAACAACAAACTATGTGAGGCAGAAACTGATAGAATGGCAAGGACCTCACACGAATTCACTATCATGGTTGGAGGTTTCAACACCTCTCTATCAAAAAAAGATCCAGCAGAGAGAAAATTAGTAATAACATAATTGAACTTAACACCACCATCAATCAAATGGATATAATTGACATATATAGACTACTGCATCCAACAAGATCAGAATACACATTGTTCTCAAACTCACATTGAATGTTCAACAAGATAGACCACATACTAGATCATAGTACACACCTTAACAAATTTAAAGGAATAGAAATATACAATGTCTTCTCTCAGATCATAGAATAAAACTAAAAATTAATAACTGAAAGATAAATGGAAAACCCCAAAACATGTGGAGATTAACAACACACTTCTAAATAACACATGGGTCAAAGGAGAAATATCGAAAGAAATTGAAAAATATTTTGAACTAAAGGAAGATGAACAAACAACTTATCAGAATTTGTAGTATGCTCTAAAAGTGGTGCTTATAGGGAAATGTATAATATTGACTGCATATATTAGTCAAGAAGAAATATCTAAAATCAATAATCTAAGTTTTCACCTTAGTAAACTAGAAAAAGAGCAAATTAAATACAAAGTAAAAAGAAGTAAAGAAATATTAAGAATTATAGCAGAAAATGATAAAATTAAAAAGGAAAACTCAATAGAGAAAATTAAAAAAATAAAAAAGCTGGCTTTTGAAAAGATAGATAAAATTGGTAAATCAGTAGCCAGGTAAATTAAAGAAAAAAGAGAGAAGACACACATGAATAATATCAGGAATAAAAGTGGGGACATCATTACAAATTCTATGGACATGAAAAAACTAGTCAAGGAATACTATGAACAACTCTATAAGCACAAATTTGAAAATCTAGATAAAATGGGCCAATTCCCTGAAAGACACAATTTGCTAAAAAAAAAATCACACAATTTGAACAGGTGTATATCTATTTTAAAAATTAAATCAATAATTAATAACCTTACAAAACAAAAAGCACCAGGCCCAGATAGGTTCAATGGTAAATTCTACCACACATTTAAGGAAGAAATTATACCAATTCTCTAAAATCTCTTTTGAAGGATAAAAGCAGAAGAAATACTTTCTGCCTCATTCTATAAGGCCAGCATTACCCTAATACCAAAACGGGAAAAGATATATAGCAGGTCCTCAAATAACATCATTTAAGTCAATGTTGTTTCATTATAACATTGATAAGATACTGTAGAAATGTAACTCTTGTCTATATCAACTGGTCTATGGTAAAACTGGTTTCATTACAGGTCATTTGACTTAAAGTCTTAGAACCTATTCATGACATTAAATGAGAACTTACTGTATAAGAAAATAAAATTACAAATTGATTTCTCTCATGAACATAGATGCAAAAATTCTCAATGAAATATTAGCAAATCAAATCTAACAATGTATAAAAATTACACACCATGACAAAATGGGATTTACCACAGCTGTGCAAGGCTAGCTCAACATTTGAAAATCTATTAATATAATCGCATCAACGGACTAAAAAGGAAAACTCAGATGATCATATCAATAGATACAGAAAAAAAAATCTGACAAAATCCAACACCTATTGAAGATAAAAAAAAAAAATCCCTCTCAGAAAACTAAATACAGCAAACTTCCTCAACTCCGTAAAGAATATCTACAAAAAAACAAACAAACAAAAAGAACTCTACGGCTCACATCTTATTTAATGGTGAGAAACCTGAATCTTACCCACTGAGATCAGATACAATACAAGGATGTCCCCCTTACTACTCCTATGCAATACCATATGGAAGTCCTAGCTAATGCAAAAAGACAAGAAGGGGAAATTAAATATATGCATATTAAAAATAAGGAAATAAAACTCTTTGTTCACAGATGACATGATTACTTATGTAGAAAATCTAAAAGACTCAACAAACACCTGAAATGAATCAGTGATTATAGCAAGGTTGCAGCATTTTAATATACAAAAGTCAATTTTCTACATACCAGAAATGAATGTGAAATTTTAAGTTCAAAACACAATATCATTTACATTATCACCCCCAAAATGAAATACTTATGTATAAATCTAACAAAATATGTACTGGATTCATATGAGAAGAACTACAAAACTCTGATGAACAAAATCAAAGAACTAAATAAATCGACAGATATTCTACACTTATCGGTAGAAAAACTCAATATTGTCAAGATGTCAGTTCTTCCCAACTTGATTTATAGATTCAATGCAATCCAAATCAAAATTCTGCCAAGTGTTTTTGGTCAATATTTACGAATTGATCGTTTAGTTAGTTATATGGAGAGTGAAAGACCCAGAATAGTCAACACAAGATTAAACAAGAAGAACAAAGTTGAAGGACTGATGTTACCTGACTTACTATGAAGCTACAGTAATCAAGACAATGTGGTATTGGCAAAAGAATAAACAGATCATTGTAAAAGAATTGAGAACCCAGAAATAAACCAACATACATAAATTCAACTGATCTCTGACAGAGAAGCAAAAGCAAAACAATGGAGCAAAGGTAGTCTTTTGAACAAGTGGTACTGAAACACCTCAACACCCATAGGCAAAAGATGAATCTAGACACAGACATTATACCCTTCAAAAAATTAACTCAAAATGGATCACAGACCTAATTAAAATGTAAAACTATAAAATTTCTAGAAGATGATGTAGGAGAAAACCTAGATAACTTTGGGTATGGCAGTGACTTTTTGAATACACCACCAAAGCCACTATCTGTCAAAGAAAGACGATAAGCTAGATTTTATTAAAATGAAAATCTTTTGCTCTGTGAAAGATATTGTCAAGAGTTTAAAATGACAAATCACAGACTATGAGAAAATATTTGTGAAAGACACATCTAATACAGGACTGTTATCTAAAACATTCAAAGAACTCTTAAAACAAGTAAAGAAACATCCCAATTAAAAAATGGGCCAAAGACCTTAAGAGACAGACACCTGACCAAAGAAGATATTCGGATGGCAAATAAGCATTTAAAAGATTCCCCACATCATATGTCATAAGAGAAATAAAAATAAAAAAAAATTAGATTACAGACCTACCAGAATGGCCAAAATCCAGAATACTGACAACATCAAATACTGACAAGGATGAGGAGCAACAGAAACTTTCATTCATTGGTGGTGGAAACACAAAATGGTAGAGCCACTTTAGAAGACAATTTAATGGTTTTTACAAAACTAATCATATTCATACTATATGATCCAGCAATTGAGCTCCTTGGCCTTTACCCAAAGGAGTTGAAAACTTATGTCCACACAAAAGCCTATAAATGATGTTATAGCAGTTTTTTCTATAACTGCCAAAACTTGAAAGCAACTTAGATCTGTTTTAGTAGGTGAACAAATAAATGAACAATGGTATATTTAGACAATGGAATATTATTCAGCACTATAAAGAAATTAAATATCAAGCATTAAAAAGACATGGATAAACAACGAAATTTGAATGTGTATTACTAAGTGAAAGAAGTCAATCTTTAAGAGTCTATGGAGACAGTAAAAAAGATCAATGCTTGCCAGGGTTGAGGGGCAGGAGGGATGAATAGGTGAAACACAGAAGATTTTTAGTTCAGTGAAAATACTTTATATGATACTATAAAGATTGGTACATGTCACATTATACATTTGTCTAAACCTATAGAATGTATAACACCAAGCATAAACTGTAATGTAAACTATGGAATTAGGATGAATTTGGTGTGTCAATGTAGGCTTATCAATTGCAACAATTGTACCACTCTGGGGCCAGGTGGGTGTAGGGGGGGATTTTGATAATGGGGGAGGCTATTCCTATACTGGAGCAGGGGATTTATAGAAATCTGTGTATTTTCTTCTCAATTTTACTGTGAACCTAAAACTGCCCTTACAAAAATAAAGTCTTATTAAAAAAAAAAAAACCCCAATGGCAACAAAATATTGTCCTTAGATAACCTCTCATTTGCTTTCAGTTCCTGCTCCCTCTCCTCTTCATGGCCAAACTTTTCAACATTATCTTTACTCATGCTCTCTATTCAGCACACTATGAAACAGCTTTTATTTTAATTATATAAATGAAACTGCTCCCTGTAAGGTCAGCAGTGACTGCATTTTCTAGATCGTAAGTTTTTGCAGACACTCTTCATCTTGTTTTTTAGCAGCATCGGACCCTCTGGTAACACTCTCAAACATTTTCTTAGTTCTCTGACTACTCTTTTTTGTATCTTTGAAATCTCAAACTCCTCTACTTGGTTATTAAATATTAGAGGCCCTTGAGGTTCATTCTGAAGCCTTTCCTGGTGATTTTATTCATTTCTATGACTTGAACTGTCATTTATACACTGGTGGCTTTTAAATTATACCTCTAGACCAGAACTTGTCACTTGGTTCCAGGCTTTTTATATGAAACTGCCTGCTCAATACTAAGAAGTCTCAAATCTTAGACTCAACATATTCTTTAGCCCTACAACTGACTCTTTTCCAGTACTCCTTCTCTCAAGGAATAACCATCACCCTTCTATTGATGTTGATCAGGAACTGTTTAAATATACTAACTCATTTAATCCTCATTACAACTCTCTGTTTTGGCTACTAGTATCTCCATTTCAAAGATGAGAAAGAGTAGTTCAGGGGTTAGTTTAAGATCACACCATTAGTAAGTGGCAGAGTTGGGTTTTGAAGAAAGGCAATGATTCTCAATTATTACATTTCTTATGCTCACTATGAGTATAGGCTAAAAATCTAGGAGTCATTTTTGATGCTTTCTCCTTTTCTCCCCAAATATCTGTTTATCAAGTCTGTGTATTTTCACCTTATTCATATCTCACAAAGTCATTCCTTTTTGTTTATCACCATAAATTACTACCTTTACCATCTCTTACTTCACCTACTAAAACAGAAGCCACATGGTGACCAGAGACATCTTCTTAAAGCATGATTCTGTTTACATCACTTGTGCATAGGACATTTCAAGGTTTCCATTGCTCTTAGTATGATGACCAACAACTGTAATGTAGTTGACCCCCAAGGTGTGATGTGGTTGCTGCCTCTCTCTCTCTCCAGCCTCATCTGTCAGCACACTCCACTTGCTTGCTGCACTTCAGTCACACTGGCCATCTTTCATTTTCTCTAGTTTTCTTGCTTCATTCACGACATCTTTATTTCCTCCAAACATCTGCTCAGAACTAGTCTCTCTCCCAAGGAGGCTCTTAGCCTCACTCCTCTCCATACTTGGGTAACTCTTAGCCATTCTTCAGATTTGGCTTAAGAGTTCCTTCCTTATGGAAGACTCCCCTGACACTCCAACCTAGATTCAGTTTCTGTTTCAGGCTCTCCTTCATGAAGAACATTTGTCTCAACTAGTAGTAGTCATTTAGTATATAATTAACATATTTTTGCCCACTAGAATGTAAGCTATAGGAAAGCACACTATTTTTGTTTACTTTAGTAGCCCAGTGCCTGGGTAGTAGCACATAAGAAGCACTCAGCAGTCACAAGTGTCAATTAACCAGACATTATCCACCCAAGCCTTTTGAACTGGGGTTTCTTTCTTTCTTCTCTCTCACTCTTTCTTCTTTTCTTTCCTGTTAATTTGCTTTATTTTTAATAAGAAAGGACTTGAAACATTTAAATCCTTTTTAAAGAATAATAGTTTGTGGCAAGTTTTGACATAGTTGGTCCTTGAGAGAAAAAAATTTCTATAGATAAAATGTTAGCATCCTCCTATCTCCAGTTTTAGCATATATCCTAGCTTCAGCTTCTGGTTTTTTCCAGCATCTCTACCCTCACTGGTTGTGCCAGCATCCCTTCTTTAAAGCTCTGTGATTAATTATCATGCTGGAAAAGATTTGAAACAATAATTCCTATTGAGATAGAAAATAAAGATTGCTCAAGAATTAAGGTGTTTCTTATATCATGGTAAATGTTCACATCGGTAAGGGAAAACAAACTCATCTTCTAAGTTTTAATAGCATAAGCACAGTGATCAGAGATAACCTGGGATTGGAGGCTTCTTACTGGTCATTTGCAGATTGTTTCCCATGCCCAATTCCTCTTCCATACATAAGCTAATGCTTTTCAGTATGAAAACGACACCCAGCCTCAGACATCTGAACTAGCAGACCATGAGTCTAAAATAAAACCACATTAGGGGTCCATGACCCTAATTCATTTCAAGTCCCATCTTTCTCCAATCCCACAAATCTCTCTTGCTTCAAAGCCTAAGCAAATTTAAAAACCTTAAGAATTCTGGGCAGTTCAAACCATTAAGCACTCTAATTTCTTTAAATAGCCATTTCCATAAAAAAAATACAACTCTACAGTTTTAACAAATGTTCTTCAAAATAGCAAATTATTGCTGGACAAAAGTACATCCTAGCAGAGTTTCTACAGTAATTACATGAAAATATAAGAAGCCTGTACTCTTTGAATGAAACAAAATAGCAGAGAAAGTATGTGATTCACCATCAAAATATAGTAAGAAAAGGACTGAGTTTATGTATCATTCATTTAAAAAAAAAATTATTGAGTAACTTCTATTTGCCAGGAATTATTCTGGGTGCTCTCGGGAGTGAAATCATGGTTTAGTGGTAAAAGAGCCTTAGAGATTCAACAAATGAGGTCAACAAAGGCCTAGATTGGTGAAAAGACTTTGTCAAAACACCATAGCTGGAAATGGAACAAAGTTCCTGTCCTCAACATGCTCAATTTCTTGTACTAAGTCATCTTTTAAAATGATAAATGCTACAATTATTGTAGAAGTGTTTGAAATGCGTAAATGCATGCATCTGTTATGTCCTGGCTTAAGGGAGGACTTCACCCAAAGCCAAAAATGGATCCCCAAAAAAGTCTACTAACCAGGTCTAGTCTTATGGCTAGCTTAGCATTTCTCCAAATTAATCCTAAAAGAACTATGTGAAAGCAGCACCAATTTCATAATTCTGAAATGCTTCTGCTCTCCAATCTTAAGTGGTCGTACTGGATTCCTAGCACCAATTGTTTCCATCGTGCACAGCTGTTGTGTCACAAATAGAGAACCATGACTTCATGTGTGAACTATGAGTGCAGGCAAGAGATCTGCTATCAATAAGCCCAGTCTCTCTAACTCTATCATTTAGAAAACTGGGTACGACCTTCATGCATTAGTGTAACTATTGCCAGCTTCTCTCTGATGAAGTGAAGTGAGGCAATGCTCTCTCTTAATTTCATGCTCTAAAGGGTAAACTGTGCCTCATGAGCCAAATCCAGTCTGTCATGTGTTTTTATAAAAACAGAGTTGAATATGACAAATACTGTATGGCTCACAAAGCCTAAAATATTTACTATTTTGGTCTTTTACTGTAAAAGTTTGTTCACCCTTGCTCTAAAGTGAAATAAACAACAAAAGAAAGCAAATTTTTTATTACAAAGTTGGATTGCAAATGAAAAGTTGAGATGATTCATTACATACAGTTTCTTACTTAGTTAAACCCATAAAACTATATTCCAGATTAAGCTTTAGGAATTTTATGAATGTAAAGACTAAAATACACCTCCCTTTATCTATCACACATAGAAAAGATTGGTCTGAGAATGTTGATATTCTTCTTTCAAGACAAGCTGTTATTATGGATGTCAGGCTTGGTAGCTTTGTAGTTATGATTATCTCCCTAAAAGACTATATGCTATATCGCTGTACATCAGCTTCTACAACCTTGCCTTGATGAACACAAAGTCTTGCACTAAAGAACTCAAATATTATTGCATATGCAATGAACTTTAAAGCTCTATAATTATAAGGCTATTTTAAGATTACTCAAGTATGGAAAAGTTACTTTTGCAGACCTAGTTTTGTCCTTGACTTGACTAGCAGTATTACAATGGTTAATTGAATTAATATTTCTAAACCTTAATTTTCTCATCTGTGAAAAGAAGGGCTTGAAACTATATATATATATATATATATATATATATATATATATATATATATATATATATATACATACATACATACATACAGTTTGGGGCTCTGAATTCTATGACTCATAAAGGCAAATCTCATTTGATTTCCAGCAATTCCAGTAGACAGATCAAGTTTTTATTGTATTAGAATTTTATTAAATCAAATATTATTTGAAATTAGTGCTACTTCAGATATGTTAGGTCTCTCAATCTTTTGCAATACCAATATTACAAAGGACAATTTAATTTATGAATATGCAATAAAAATAATTTAAGTCTATGGCTATGTACTCATGTCTCTATGCAATTTTCTGATTTCAGGGAATGCAAAAACACTTCAATAAGGTAGAATGATTATAACTAGCCTGATAGTTAAATTCTATTAGTCGAAAAATAAAAATGCTTCAATGAACATTTTATGAGAGGTAAAAGTTTTATCTGCAATTAGCCAATAGTTTTTAGTTTCATCTAGTCTTCAGAAAAATATACATTCACACACATGGCAAAAATATCTGTAACTATCTAGTTTAGTAACCACATAGGTTTTTTAAATCTACTGAAAATGGGATTAGAAAGAGGCTATCAGATTGCTGAGGCTGGCATCAAAGGGCTCTGTGGTGTCAGAGGGCATAGGCAAGGACTGCCACAGGTGGCCTCTGAAAGTTCTGGTAGAGCAATCTGACCAGACTTGATGCAGATTCTGGATATGACTGAAGTTATTTCTGGCTTATTATTCTATTAAGCTTATGAGACATAAGCTTCATGCACAATTCCCTTTGGCATTTGCTGAGCTTTTTCAAACTTACAGGAGTAATCTATTTATTCTCAGTTCACCAACAGGGTAACTGTTGCCTCATCTTATGCAGATGTAGTGCCTGATATAAAGGGTGGGGAGGCACAGACATGGTCTAAGTGATGCAAACCATGAAGCAAAATAGTCACAGACCTGAGTGAGAGCCAAACAAATGGTCCACACATGCAGACTGCCATGAGTGACAAAGGCAATCTCCAATGTGCTCTTATAGGGTACAGCCTCTGAATCTTAGAGACAGAAAGGAGTTTAGAAATTGTAGAACACTTAAAGCAGAAATAACCAAGGCCAAGAGAGTTTAGGTGACTGATACAGAACTTTAGAGCAAACCAGTGGCATTGCTGGAATTGGAACTCTTTAGTGTACCAGTCGGCCCCATACCATGAACCCCATGCTGCCCATGGAGAGAAAGCAAGAGCCAATTACTAAAAAGATGAGTACATCCCATAAACATGGCTAGCAGCAGATCCTTGACTCTAGATTTATTATAAATTTGAAAAAAAAATCTCCACCAATCACAAACATATATAATTATAGTACTCAGGACAGCATCTTTTCCCAAAAATGTTCATTTGAAAAGAAAGACAAACTCTAGGATCTTCAAATCTCAAGGCATAGCTCAGAACAGATAGAAAAGCAGATCTATGTCATCAAGAAGGGAAAAAAAACATGCTTTTTAAAAAAAGAATGGATTTTTCTGAAATAGAGTCAGGGTGGAGTAGGAAGAGTCCACATCTGAGGGTGTTAACTCATTTTTGTAAACCATCTGCCAAAAGTCAGAGGAAGTCCCCAATAATCTCGGCAGGGGAAAGATTTTGTTTAAAGACTTGAAGAAAAACGTGTTCTATACTTTTTTTCCCCTGTTCATAGAAAGATAGCCTCAAATAAAAAGCTACATTATATTTTTTAAAGAAAATCACTATTAAATGGTCTTTATTTAAAAACTTCATATTACATATGGAGTTACTGCATTTCTTCCAACAGAGTACTCCCATGAGGGTATTCCCACAAGCACAGATCTAGCCAAATCTTGATCATTCTTCTAAAGTCTTGCTGCAGCCTCAGTTCTCTGGGAGCCAAAAGCCTGGATGGCCAACAGCCTTTGTAGCTGTTCAGGTCTATCTTATAAAAAAAAAAAAAAAAAAAAAGGCAAAGGACACTTATCCCTACCCATTCTCCTATAGTGCCTCGGCTATCAGTGGAGATTAACAAGTATTTGTTGAATGAATTTCTATTGATTTAAAGCAGAAGTTAGGATTCTTGTTTTATAACAAGGCTCACTGGCAAAATCAGAAACATCACTGGCTTTGAAATGTGTTGGTTTTTGCTTTTTTAATAGTGTCCAGTTGGACATCTAGGGAAGGAGCTATAGTTCCTTCCAAAGTGAACACACTAAAAAATATGACCAAGCACATGAAATCTGACTCCCATGTATCCAGTGGCAGAGTAGTGTCACATTCAGAGACATATGGACCCAGATTGGGATTTCGGGTCTTACTCTTGCCTCTCTCAAATATCCTAAAGAACTTAAGAACTTGGAGCACAGCAACTTCCATTAAGTTTGATTGTTCTCACCCACTCTAGAGAGAGTCCCTAGACTCACATGACTGTCCGGACCTCTCTCATCTGTGCTATTCAGGTGTTGCTTCTTGGCCCCTCTTGTGTCCTTCTCCTGAGGGCTGAGAGCCCATGAGCTCCTGGCTTCTTACGACTCCATCCAGGAGCAGTGCCCTGAGACAAGCAACTCTTCAGTTTGTACTGAAAGCTTTCCTCTCTACCTGCAGCATTGTCCTCCTTCTCCTTAGAGACGGGGGAATGGGATAATACAAGTGGGCAAAGGAGAACTGGGAGGGCTGTGAGCCCCCACTTGTTATTAAGTGTTGCTCCATTTGTGTTACAGCCAGGACTTTCTGCAGTGAAGATACTACTTGGTACCTTTTTCAGGACCCATTGGACATGTAAACAGAATAGTTTGCCATTATTTGACATGATATGAGAGATCTATGGAGTGCTCTTATGCTTTAACAAATTCTTCCCTGCAAACCCTACTTGGTTGAAATCTTCCTATTAGAGAAGATAGATCGGATTCTCTCCTAGAAGCCTTTATTAATATAGCATCTTTAGGTAAAAGGCAAATGTCTCAGAAAAAAAAAGACATTTAGCTGCTATCAGCCATTAAAACCTTACTGTGAATGAGAATATCAGATTATTTTCAAAGTGTAGGCTAGCAGGAATGGCAAACGGACTAGGGAAATTTTAACAGACAGTAGTGATAGATAGCCTGGAGCTGAAGCATTAAAAAAAGAAAAGGCAAGTCTGAAGTGGGACAATATAAATTTTTAGGTATTGGGCTCCAGAGAGGAGAACATTGAGAATGTAGATAGGCCCCATAAATAAAATGTGCTTCCACTTTTGGATTTTTCCTCCAATTGTCACAAACGCCTTACAGAGGATGTAGATGAAAATTAAAATAAATAACAAGTACAAAACTTGATAAATGGTAAATGTTTAACAGATGTTAATAGAAGTTGAATTTCATTCAACTGCTCATGATATTTTTATTTGTCTGAACAAAATCACAGGTTTTTTAATGAATAGATCAAGAACAGGGTCATTAAAAGTAGATTTTTTAAATGGAAATTAAAACAGAAAGGAGGTGTAAGGGCTCTTGCCAGTCAAATCGACTTGTACTTTGTTAGGGAAGGAATCACAGAAATTTGGGCCAAGAAGGGTGTGCCTTCCAAAAAAAGGGCAGCAAGGAGGGCAGCTGGGAATGCAAGGTCATCCTTCCCTCAGCACTGGATTCCCACGAAAACCTTTCTGCAACCTAGCAATTCCACTTAAATACCTCAATACAGCAATGTACTTAGAGTTTCCTGAATTTAATAAAGCTAGCATTGTCATTAAAATGACCTCTGTATTATATTTTAGAAAATGAAACACCATACAAATTAATGTAAGCAAAATCAAATTTTATGTGAAAAAAATGTGTCTGTGATGAAAGGAATCTACAAATAAAACTAGTGATTACAAATATTTATAAAGCACCTTTGAGATGTGAAAACTACTCTCTTGGCCAAGAAAAGAAGTGATAGATGACCCCTTAGTTTTAAAAACTCCTACAAGGCAGCTGCAAGTGTGCACAAAAGCAATCAGGTCCCAAAAAGCATTCATTCACCTTAAAGAAACCAAACAATACAGTTATTATTTTCTCCAGTCAAGGCTCTTCAACATGATGTTATTTTCATAAGTTAATGCATATTTTTAAAGGTAAACAAACAGTTCCATTAGGCTCTTTGGTTTCCCTTTTCTGCCTATAATATTTGAGGCCCAGTGAGTGAGATATTAAGTACTGAGATTTTTTTCCCTATGAATGTTAGATCTCTTAGCTTCTGCCTAAACACCCATAAACAATAGTAACAGCATCACTATGTTCTTTCACATAAGTAACATGCACGATCCACTCTGTGAAGTAGGAGTAGCAACTCATTATTAACATATTTGGGAATTTGCCTACTTGTCAAAATGTACTTGTAATCTCAAAACCAATACTCATAGCACTGTTGCAGTCATTTGTAGACATGCACAGAGTGGCAAAAAATTTGAGTCCCTCAGTGGTCACAATTCTCAGCTGAGGTCAAAAAGAGCAACATTCTGCTTCTTTGTTTCAGCTCTCAGACTATAAAATGTCCTTTGCACAGTCTATTCAGTGCTATGTTTCCCTCATCTTTGTTTTTTTGTTGGTGATTTCACTGTTTAAAATGACCTCCAAGTGTAGTGCTAAAGTGCTGTCTAGTTGTCATAAGCACAAGAAGGCTGTGTCATGCTTTATAGAGAAAACACGAGTGTTTTATAAGCTCTGTTCAGGCATGAGCTGTAGCACTACTGGCTGTGAGTTCAATGTTGATGAATCAACGGCATACATTAAGTAGGTGTCTTTACACAGAAACATACAAAAAACAAGATTATGTATTGATTGGTTGACAAAAATGTTCTAACCAGAAGCTCCTAGGAACCTAACCTTCTATTTCCTAGAAATAATGGTTTAGTTGGTATATGCTAAATTGGTATTTACAGCAACTTTATAGAATATAACTATTGTGAGGAACAAGAATCAATTGTATTATGCTCTTTGCTTTTTAAATGAGAAAACTAAGACCCAGAGAAACTTAATTATTTCTTCCAAGGTCATTCATCTATTTGGAAGCAGAACAAGTTTAAAACTAAGTAGTTTTATTTCCAAGTCCAGTGATCATTTTTATTTCTCATGCCTCTTTTCTCTAATCACACCTTGGTTATGGATAAAGAGAAGGGCTTTCATTTCTGCCTTAAATGGGATACCCAGATTTCCTTAGCATTCTCCTATTCAGAGTGCTGTCTTTCAAAGAGTGTCTTTCAAAGTGTTTAAAGCAGTCTTAACTTGAGTCCTGAAACTGAAAGAGGCAAAAAACTGTGACAGTTAAATTTGGATTGCATAATTTTAATGCTCGGGTTTGATGACTCATGAATACAAGAAATAGGGAGAGAAGACTAAACCTTATTGAATGTTCTCTCTGTGCCAGGCAAATGTAGCCAATTTCCATATTTTATCTTATCTAATAAGAAATCAGTGTAGATTTCAGCAAATTAACTTACCTATTACATTTTAGAAAAGTTGTTGCTTTTAGAAAATTGATCTCATATTTTTTTAAAGAAAGATGCCTAACAAGTATGGAGCAGTCTCTGAGGAGTAAGGGTATGCATTCATTTCTATTAGAACAGCTATGATTAAAGAAACAAACAAACAAACATAAAACAAAAAATGACAATACCAAGTTATGGCAAGAATGTGGAGTAACTGAAATCTTCATACTTTGCTATTAAAAGTGCTACAGCCACTTTGAAAAGAGTTGGCATTTTTTATAAAGATAAATATATACTTTATAAAGGACAAAGCAGTCCCATTCCTAGATATTTACCCAAATAAATTATATGCTAACACACAAAAACCTATAAGTCAATGTTTATAGCAAATTTATTCATAATTGTCCCAAACTAGAAACAACCCAAATGTCCATTGACTCGTGGGTGAGTCAACAAATCGTAGTAGTCATATAATGAATTTCTACTCAACCAAAAAAAAAAAAAACCCTACTGATACCTGCAACGACATGAGTGTATCACAAAAGCACTATGCTAAGTGAAAAAGGCCAACCAAAAAACAAAAAAGGCTACATAATGTATGTATGCTTCAATTATAGGATGCTATGGAAAGGGCAAAATTAAAGGAACAGAAATCAGATCAGTAGCTGCCAGGAGCTGGAGACAGGGGAAAAGGATTGACTACAAAGGAGCACGGTGGAGTTTTCTGTGGTGATAGAAATGTTTTACATATTAATTGAAACTTACAAAATATAAAAATTTATCAGATTGGATGAAACAAAGAATAGACAAATAGTAAATACAGACATCTTTTTCACAGTATGTTCAAGTTTAGAAGGAAAGATGAAAGTCATTTGTTGCTTATCTTCCAGATCAAGCTTTAACTACAGAATGATATTTACTAATTAGCTAAAGAAATGTTAAAATAAGTCCCATTTAGCTTCAGGGTGCATCATGGAGTAACAAATATTCCAAGGAAGGGGCACTCTGGGAAGTCAGACCTGCCCAAGATACTGTTTGAGATCGTCTATCTCTAGGAGACAACAAGCAAGTTATTTATAGACAATCTAGGAAAAAATTACTCCTGATTTAGAAGTTAGCCATTTTTAATATATTATCTTAAAAAATGAGGATATTGAAAAAGTAAAAATGTTTGCATTTGAATGTAGATAAAAACTTTTAATTGTTGGAAGTTGCTTCCTTATTTTGTCGTGCTGCATTAAATGATACAACTTTTGTAAACAAAATGACAAAATTAAACCTAATAGCAATATACCCTACTTTTAATGAAGGAGTCCAGGAGCAAAGTCACTTAGGAGTGAGCCCCACTGCTGCCTCAGAGGAGATGGGCCAGTGAGGAGGAAGGAGTCCTCCACTTCAGAGGACAGAACAGGGAAAAGGATTCTAAAACAATTGATCTCTAGTCACAGTTGTGATTTTTCTAGTGGCATACTGCCTCTGTGGATGATGGTTTCAGATCTGACTCGATTTTTTGCCTTCCCTGACTTCTTTTTTTCTTTTTTGCTCACAGCATCTTACACAAATAGATTCTGATTCAAACGCCTTAATGTTTTGCTTGCTTAATTAGGTGTGCCCATCAAGAGTAGATAAAGGAGTGGCAGAAAATGAGCTGTTTTACTCCTTAAACAGCCCTTCCTTGGCAACTATAAGATGCCCTGGAAAGTCAAGTCCATGGTGCCTCAAATCTGAATGAAACCAAAGACCACATGTGGCCTTGTGATTCCCTGAGGAATGATACATGTTAGTAAAAAAGACTTGGGATCTAGACTTGGGAATGTGGTCTGGGGAGGGGCTAAACAGGAAGACTTCTTGCTTCTTGTGACCTAGATCACCCAAGTGACCTAGATATTGACTGGACAATGAACTGGCCAACTAGATGAAAACTGCTTACCCAGTTTTAGGTTTGGTTAACAAGGCCTTAGTAACTGATAAGTTTCTGTGATTTTTCTTTGTAATCATTTTATAAACAATGGTATGTTTGAAGGGAGCGGATAAGTTGAGTGTAAAGCATTAACAGCATCCATAAATGAATGGATAAATGCTCTAATAAAATATAATTAGAGCATCTGTAATGTTCTGAGAGGGCCTTAGTTTACAATCATGCTTTCTGTGTCTTCACAAATATCTTCATATTTACCATGTATTCTGGTTTGGGGTTAGAAAAATTTGCTCACC